>JAGPOW010000261.1:123121123-123131677 GCA_030014935.1 Caiman crocodilus
CCCCCCCCTCCCCCCGCAGCCCAGAGAGCGCTGCACCTGCCGGCAGCTCGCCCTCCCCTCCCCACCACCAGAGAGACAGGTAAGACACAGGCATATACAACATGGGGGTTGACTCACCCTAAATTGAAGTGGTGTTTTTAAAAACCCACCACTTCAATTTAGGGTGAAGTAAGCCCCCATTTCATCTACACACAGCCTGAGGGCTTATCACTGCCAATTGCTGAGTGTCCTCTATGTCCTCCAAAGTCAGCTGGAGTTGAGCAGGCTCTGTACTTTGCAAGTGTGCTCAGCATCTTCTGCTGCTCAGCTCTTGCTGTAGGGAGGCAGGGCGATTCTGGGCATGGTTGTAGGATCACAGAGGTATCCTTGATAAGGGCTGGATTATCCAGAAGCTGCTCTTGAGCAGCTGCTCTGCAGAATGGCTAATCAGAAATTTATCCCTCTAGAGCAGTGTTGTATGAGGACTCACTTTTTGCTAGCCCTGCAAAGTCTGACATGGAAAATATAGAAATAATGACATGGGACTATGCTTAATGATTTTTCCACTACAGGGTACATTTAACTCCCATTGACCTCAAAATGAACTGAGAGAGAGAGAGAGAGGTGAAAATTTAAAGCATCTTGTAATTGCAGGGCTATCACATTCCTTTATTAAAATCATATCTATGAAATGGTTCAGATGCCACTGGTCAAGCCTTTGGCCTTACCAGCCCTACAGTAGATTTTCATGTTCAAATCATGCAGATGAGGCCCTTGTGACTCAGAGCTGAGGAGTCCGACAGAGATTTGCTTTGTTTAGTATCTGAGATTTAGGTGAGTGATATGGTTAAGGTTAGCTTCTGTACAACATAACCACTTGTTCTAACTGAGTCATGTCTGAGCATCTCAAATCTGTGGTTCCTCACATTGCCCTTCCACACAACAATATTATTGACATAATACAGCATTGAAGACCTATACAGCTAGTCTGTTAATTACATGAACATTGCTCAGTTAATCTTTGAGATATACTGTACTGTCACATAGACTTGCAAGTTTTCCTTGAGATGCCAACACTGTTGTCAAGCAGTATTAACTGGAACTAATGGATGTGCATCAGTGGGACGCAGCAAGTAGCTCCCTTCCCTCCAGGTGTCACCCTGATCCTCTTCCCTTGCCTGAACTTCTGCTCTGCTTTCTGCTTCCTTCCCTGTTCTCCCTGACTGATTTTTCTGATTTGCTTTCTGCTTCCTGCCCTATCTGTTATTATGCTGTCTGTCCCCTCCCCAGTTTGCTCCATACCACACAAAAAGGCTACCCATGCCCTTTGTTGCATCCCTGCCACAGTTTGGCCACCGTTGAGATATACCACACCCTAGGCTTCATGTGTTTTAGTCTGTTGTGTTTGTTGTCTGACTGAGACCTCCCCAGGTAAAATGTCTGAGAAATCCCTTTTTTCTCCCTCTTTTGTGGGATTTGGAGAAGATATTTCCTGTTCCTGCAAGCCAGCAGTCCACTTGGAGTACAGCTTTATGTGACACCAACAGTGTCTACAGCTCTTTCCAGCATAGTCACATTATCATTTTCTTGAAGTGACAAGCAATCCCAGGACTTCGGATCATAATTCATTTCTTCTTGCTCTATCTCTTGATGTATGTGCAAGTCCTTAGTGGCTCCCATAATATTTTATACCAGTGCAACATTCTTTCTTTTGGCCTGGTTTTGGTCTTACTTTTGGTGGAACAAAATATCAGCAATTAACAAATCATTCATTACTGGAGCTTCTGTAATGCAACAGAACCAAAAACTGATCAGGGTTTGACTCTGAAGCCACCTTAGTAAGCATTTAATTGTTTTGTCACATTTTCAATCTACCTATTAGATTGCAGAGAACTGGGGGCTGGTGGGAATATTTCTAGATCACTACTTCACTGCAAACTGCTTCATCTCCTATCCACTAAATTGTGGTTCATTGTTAGACATGGCTGTTGGACATACCGTGTCTAGCAAAAGTAGTTTTGATACAGATGAAGATGGGATATGCACAATCACTTGCTTAGCATAGTGTCTTCCAATATTCTCATTCAAAAGAAATAAAAATGAGCCTGCTTAGTTTTAAGGGGATCAATGTTTTTTTTTTCTCTGCTGCCAACATGACCAGCTTTTATCCCATGGTCATATTGGTGGTAGTGGTAGGGGAGAGGGGAGGGTTGTGGGGGTGTAAAAGCAAATCAACTGTGGGGGTTTTTGCCCTCTTCTATAGCGAGCATGGCCCTCTTCCTTGGACCAATCAAGCATGTTTTAACAACCCTTGCAATGGCAGAACACTGTCTGGTGTTGTCCTCTTGCTTTATTTGTGGCCTGTTAGGGTGCTTTGCCTTGCTTTAGTAATAGGTTAGGCAAGGATTTGTATAGCATGGTTTCAAAAGGGGTGCTCCTTCCTTAAAGAGGGGTTGGAGCAAATGACCTCCAAAGGTTCTTTCCCTGCTTTTCTATGATTCTGTGGTACAGGGACATGGTTTAAACCTTCTCCATGTGTGTTGTGCATTTCTCTTCCAAGCCTCACATTGAAAAGTAAGGTTTTTTTCTGCTCCATTTTTCTCTTCAGGTTGTTTACTTGGTTCATTTTGCTCCTGGTACCTTGTGTTGTTCAGTAATCACTAAGACCCAGAGCGTCTGACAGGAGTCTACTTTTAGTGCCTTGCTTCCATCCATCAGCACTGTGTAATAAACTTTAGCAGAACACAGAAGCTCAATCCCTCTGGCTAATGCCAGAGTCTCTTAAAGCCACAGTTCCTTTCAGCATTTTCCCCCTCTGCTTATTGTAATGCATGGTTGCTGAGGATCTCACTTAAAAAGTGATCTGAGACCGGGCTGGTCTCGGTATGAGTTGTTTATTCTCTCGTGCAGTCATATTTATGAATCGCACCCACAGTCTATTCTGTTTTTCACCATTTGGGAGCTATGCTAAGTAGCTCCTTATCCATCTTGGTCTCACAGGCCTAGTTCTCTAAGGCCCCTGCTACACGTTACATATATTTTGCAATTAACTGGTTAATCATGCAAAAAAATCAGACTGGCCACAAGTGCAAAATAATTATCAGACGATTAACTAGTTAACTGTGCAGTAAATTGAGACCAGCTACACTTGCAAAGTAATTATCACACAATAAAAATGACTATCCAGCTATAAAAAGAGCCAATCAGCTATTAAGTTAGTGCTTAAAAATATGTAACAAATGTATAGGTGGTTTCTATTCAGCTTTAATTTAAACGTGCAGCAGGGCCTTAAGTATCTTGCTTTCATGCCAGAGTAATACCTTCAGTGGATTTACTTCCGACTTAGAGGAAGATGAGCTCCTGGCAGCTTTCTCACAACTTTCAGCCACTTGGAAAGATATCCCTGGGTCACTCTGAACACAAAACCTTTTCCTTTGCCACTGGTGAAAGCACAAAGCAGATTGATTCTTATGAGAGATAGCAACAAGCCATCAATCACCTTCCACTTACTAGAACTTGCAATTTATCTTCTAACCTTCCTAAAAGCCAGAAAGGTTGTGAGAAAGAGTCCCAGCTTTTGTCAAAAGCCCAGGAAAAAATATAAAGGTTTTGATACTTGCTTTCCTTGTCTATGTCCCTTTTGCATCAACAACAGCCCTACTATTTACCCCTTTGTAAAATGCAAGTTTGCACATCTTGTGAATGATGTTTGAATGGAGCTTTTCTACTTTGCAAAACTTTCTGAGCAGTTGTATCTGGGGAGTTTCCATGGCCTGTATCATGCTCCCTAATGTGAGTCATCACTGCCCTCTCCTGGAGGTGAGTGCAAACCTGTTCCAGTGGGACTGATTATCTTTCTTTCCTGTCAGGCTCACAGAAAAGGCAGTCAGTGATTCAAGAAAACATATTAGCATGTGTGTTGCTTTAAGCACTATAACTTCATGCTGGAAGTTATAAATGATCTTAAAAACATTGCCAGGAGGAGGCCTCAATACCTAGAGAACCTCAAGCTTTTGACGTAAGTGATACTGCTTATCATATATGTGCCTTAGTATCTCGCAGAATTAGGACCGTGAAACCCAAATCCTGAAGACAGATTCCCATGCCGTTTGAATTGATATCAACAAAACCATGACAATATGTGCCATTTTAAGATTGGCCGGTTGGTTGCCTCTTACATAAGCTTAATGTTTCACCTGAAACATTCAGACATTTCATTCAACCTCTCTGTAGATGGCAAGAATTTTCCTTCCTGAAGGACAGGGGCATGTTTCTGAAGAAAGTTATTGATTTTTACCCTGTTTAAGACTGCAAGGTCCACGTGCTCCTAACATGCAACACATCTTGACTTCCATAGGCCACAGAATACTTATGTCCCCAAAGAGCTCAAAAATACCTTCTTTATATGTACTTTATGTTGTAGGTTGTGAGACATTTGGATGCGCTAGTTAACTTGGGCATTACAAATACCTTGGCTAGACATAACTTTTTGCTGTCTTCAGACCCAGATTTCAGCCTAAATATTTTATGTAGTGATTATCTTGTATTTGCAGGCAGGAGAAAACAAGGCCTTTCTCACAGTCTGTTCATGCTCCATTGTAAATTAACATTAGGGATGAGAATGAAGTACTTGGCTGAGACTGCTATTTAAATAAAACATTTTAATTTTTAATTTTACCTGAACTAGGGATTTTTTTTCCAAGTGTTTTACAAGAGTAAATTTAATTAAGTCTTGCAATATCTCCATAAGGTAAGCATATCTATTTTACTATTTTATATTTTTATCTTGGCCCTGTAAAGTTAACTGACTTAATGTCTGGATAGCTGACATGTTTATAGTGTGTGACAAGCATTATGACTGACGTAAAACAAGTGGGCAGATGACACAAACTTCTAAACTAGGGTATCTTCATCCAGCTAAGTGAAGAATTACCTCTGAAAGAATTGGGAGCAACTCCACTGGTTCAGGTGTCACCTATGTCTACCCCCAAACAAATATATAAACAGGTTTTTACCTTCTCTGTTGGGGAGGCTCTTTAATAACTTCACACAGGCAGCTACCTTGGGATAGCAGTTTGTTAGTCCAGTCCCAGTGTAACTGGCATTGGCCTACATAACAATGGGAATTATACCAGGGCATGTGATAATCTTTCCAGAGAATTACCCAAAATTATACAGTAAATCAGGGATATAATTCAGGACATATGACTTCTGTGTCACCTCCTTAGTGTGAGAAGTTGCTCAAAACTCAAGCCAAGTGAGAAGCAAGTTTTTATGGTAGGCCAGTAGATTTTGTATTACTTATTTTTTAAATTACTTTGGTACTCTTAACTTCCCAGACATGATGGGGAAAAGAGAAATGAAAGAATACTACTGGAAATGCTAACTTTATAATAATTATAAAGGTAATTGAAACACTAGAAGCACTAGAAGTAGTGAAATCTTGTGACAGAATCTACGCTTATGAATCTCTGTTTGTCATACCTAGGAATTAGGAGTAATTGTACAAAAAGCTGAACAATATTAATCTTTGATAGTTCTCTGAACCAAACTACAAACTTCTAGAGTTCATTTGTTACTATTTATTGTTAGCTCTTGATTGGCAAGGCTCTAGTCATCCATCTGAATTTTCATTCTTTTCTGACAGATGGGCTATGCATTTCACAAAAATGGTAGTTGCACACTAAAAAGTATTTAGCCTGCTGTGAATTCTTTATTGGTATTTTCACAGACGAAAAACCTCAAGTTAACTTGTCATTTATGTTTCTTGAGATTATACCCTCCTGGCTTCTCACTTGCAAAGGTAAATCATTTATATTGGTGTATATCAGAAATAATCCAGTCAAAAGCAACAGTGCTACAGTGGTCTATAACTTGACTGAGGACTTTATTCAAACCTTGTTGAAGTCAATGGGAATTGTCTTGTTTTGCTGTCTCTGTATAGTGCAGACTCAGTCTGAATTCTACCTTTTTATGTTTTTAAATTCAGCCGTTTTTGTCCTTTTAAATTCTGGAATAAAAGTTTACCTGCATCAAATACTAATTATCCTGTCACCCACATGTTTTGCTCTATGGATGTGTTGGCCCTTCATAAAACATCAGTCAGAACTAACAAACAGCCAGAGAACCTTAGTCTTGTCCATAGCTTTTAAAAAAAGTGGATTCCTGAAAATTCACTCAATCAGAGCTCCTGAATAAACCACATCAGCAGATGTTTCACATCCTTTAATGATGCATTAGGCTGACCTAAAAATGCCTACTTCTCAGCTACTTTTTCAACACATGAAGTAATTTAAGGAAATAATAAAGAAGTGAATGTAATGTTTGTACTTGAAAATTCTTGTTGCATTAGCAGTTTCCTACTTTTTGCCAGTAGCATTTATCAGACTGAATGGTTCTTCAGACTTTTTTATTTGAAATAATTGAGCAGGAACAGCAGCAGCAGGTACTACTGGACATTTCATATACATAGCACCTAAATATAGTTACATAGGAGCAGGTGTACTGAAACAGATGGGATGTGATACAGTACAGTGGTTCTTAACCAAGTTGCCGTTGCACTTTGTGGTTTCTTGAGGCCCTTTCAAGGGGGTCATGGGGTGCATCACAATGTTAGCACTGTTAGGTGTAGTCCTTCCCAAACCACATCTAAACTTCCTTGTCAGCCATCTTCTTACAAGGAGATCTTTTTCAACATGCTTTGCAATATATATTGCATGTACATTGCAACACATGTCCCAGTATGTGTGTTTACTGTCCACAGAACTGGATCTTGAAATGACTGTGGAGGTAAAGGTCATTCTACCTTCATATCTGTGGTAGGCTCAGGGCTGAAAGTGGTTTGTTTTTTCATTTAAATGAATGGGAACAAGGAGAAGTAAATCTTCATGAAAAAAAATGTTGTGTGCATGTGTCTATCCTCCATACCAGATTTCAGCAACTGAGAGCAAAATGGCTGCTAACCTCTGCAGTACAGGTAAATTCTTAAACACTTAAAAGTGTAATACATTGAAATGATGGGTCATTTTCACAGCAAGGTCAGCCAGTAAATACAGCAACAAACTCAGGTCTGCAAGGAAACTTTGCTGTACTTCAGTGGTTTCTCTTATGTCTCATTTAGGTTGGTATAAAACATTTTGCTGAGCAAATAGATGTCAAAACTGTGTTGCACTACATGAAAGGACAATCAGTGGTGCAAAAAAAGGTGGCAATAGACAGTGCTGCTTTATTGTGGTGGATGTCCATTACCTCTGTGCTGACCCATGCCCGGGAGAGCTTACTCTTGAGTAGTTTACTTGAGAGTGAACTGTTCCTGGATTATTTGCATGTGTAGACATGCCCAGTCAGATCCATTCCTGGAGGATCAGGCCTGGTAACCAGGGAAAGCAGGAAGATCACATGACCCCTTGTCCTGCATCATCAAGAGCAGGACAAGGTGTGATGTGTGTTTTTTGTAGCAAAGCACATTAGCTGTGCCACAATACATCATGGCACAGCTGATCTGCTTCATTCAGTGACATCATCTATTTCCAGCTTTTGTGTTGCCACTTCCTGTTCTGATACGTGTATTTTTCTTCCCATCTGTCTGGATGATATTCATTAAGAGATTGATGAATGATGGAGTCATGTAATTGGAGGAGAGCTGGGCTTTGGCAGGATATAAGCCCAGACCCTGGGAGCAGGGCTGGCAGTAGCATTGTGGAGGCTGCAAGGTGAACATGTATAGAGCAAGATGGCTACAGTTCTGGAGTGCCAGCCTAGAGATAACATCTGAACCAGTCTGGAGGTTTGAGAAGGACATATGGGGGTGGAGGAGGTTCCAGGGGACCCAGTATGGGGTCTGGAATCCTGAGAGCAGGGATGAGTGTACAGGGGCCTAATGAGGAGTCTGAGTGAGCCCAGAGAGAGGGCATGCAGGTAGGAGACCTCTGGAGGTGCTATGTGAGCCTATAGTGAGGAGCTGAGGGTGAGAGATCTATGGAGTGGCCCAAGAGGGTGGACCCACAGATGAGAGAGGACTGATATCTAGAGAACTGACCCTTGGAATCCCAACTGGCCCATGTGGGGCCAGGGCCCAAGAGGGGTCAAAGAGTTGAAAAAGGCCACTGCAGAGACTGCTAGAACTGGGGGAGCCTGGAGATCTTAACTGGCCTGAGGCAGGGCCAGGGCCTAGATTAGGCTGAAGGTCCATGTGTGGCCACAGCCAAGAGGAAGGCATTAAGGGGCTTGCAGCCCAGGGTGAAGCTGGCTACAGCAGTGCTATCTGAAGTAAAGGGTTTGATGAAATGAAGTCCTAGAGAGAGAGCTGGGGCCAGGGGCCTAGAGAGGAGATTGAGGTGGAGCCAAGAGACCTGGAGGTCTGTAGCCCAAGAGGGGCAAGGATTGGGGCTGGAAGCCTGCAGCCCAGGAGAGGCATGTGACATCAGGGGGGAGTCCATGAGGGGCTAGGATAGGTAGATCAGGATGGCTTAGAGACTGGTTTTGGGTAAGACCTGATACTGTGCTCTACTGGGGTTGGTTGGCATGGTGGGGCTGCCTGTGGTGGGCAGCTTCCACAAAATGCCACACATGGGCCACTTCAGGGAAAGGCAAGCATGCAGCTCCTGAAGGCCTCAGCGCCTACTGCCTTGTGGATAACACCATGGAGGGGAAGGCCAATGGACCATGCTCTAACAGAAAAGGAAGGGGAAAGTGGGACCAAAATGATCCAGAGGCCTAGAGAGTGGCTGGGAATAAAGTGAGGCCCAGGGTGAAGCTGGGAGTAGAGTTGGGCCAGAAGAGTCCAGAGGCCTAGTGAGAGGCTGGGAAAAGTGGGACCAGAAGTGTCCAGGAGCCTGGCGAGGCCCTAGAGAAAGAGGGGCACCAGCAGGATCTGGAAGAGACTGAGGGGTTTGGCAGCCCAGAGCAGGGGCTAAGAGTGTGAAGGGAGAGCATCAAAGATTGATAACATCTGCTAGGCTTGGGGCATGGTGTAGGGGTCAAAAGGGACCACACAATTAGCCCATAAAGCTTGGACTACAGACAGCTGGGGGTCATTCAGTTAAGACCAGGGCATCCTCCTGTATTTTTAAGCAATTAACATCAAGATGTGGCATGTGGGAAGGCTGGAATGCCCAAAAACCAGGGTAAAGGAAGATTTTTGTTGCCTCCATAGACTTCCCATCCATGCCTGGAGATGCTACCCTGTGACAATAGAATACAGTTGGTATAATCAGTTCCTAAAGCTTTTTCTGGATCTGAAATAGTGTGTTAAGGTTGTGCAGGTTTTAGTTTTAATCGTATTTCATCTTTGTTATGTAAAGAATGTTCAGTGTTTTATGGAGGTTTTATAATATTTTTGTGGTTATTACAAGTAGGCAATTACTATGGAAATTATAGACTATGCTTGAATGTTTGGAATGAGAAATTATAGATAACTTCTGGTAAGTTGGTCCAGTTTCTATGGTAATCTGAATAAATGTGAATTAATTGCCTTTTGTTGCCATGGTTCTTTATGATAATTCCAGTCTGTTAATGTTGAAATATACATGGTTATACTTTATTCATGTCTTTGGTACTTGTTAACTTGCCTTCTAGGCCACTTCATGTCTTCTCTTATTTCCCTGGTTTTGGACTATTTAGGGCTGTTAACCTCTTGCTGTATTAAAATGGGCCCAAATGAAAAAAGGGGACATCTATCAAAGTTGAGGGGAGAGCTTCCATTGACTACCTGAATCTCCAGGCGAGGTCTAATGTGATTCTTTTTCTGCAGAGATTGGGAGATTGCAGTTCATCTTTTCCTCCTGCTGCTGCTGCATGGATGAAACAAGAAACAACATGTCTCAGCAGTCACTATTGCACAGACTGGAATTCAGGGGAACAGCTGGTGTTACCAAGTGGCAGGGTATATATTTCCTTCCATGTCTTGCATATTAGTGTACATATTTATGGTACAATACACAAACTATTATCCTATCAACCCTCTATTAACTGCAGTCCCGTAAACACTTTAACCTCCCTGGACATTCCAGTACTGATCTCGGAGCAGCTGTTCTTAGACAACAAAACTTTAAACAATGAACTTGAATACAAAATAGCAGAACAAGAAATCATCCACAGACTGGATTGTATTAAGTAGGGCCTAAACAGGGACTACAGGTTTTTATCCCGGTACCTGGATTAATTTTTGTGACCCATTTGTCCCTATGGGTTTTACTTGTTTGCCTTTCCCAGCATTGCTCCCTCTCCCTCCCTTCCCTGTCTTTTTTACACAAATCACTCTATTTGATACACTGCTCTGTGCATGTCCTTTCATAGCATCTAATCAAGTGAGCTCAGGCTCAGAAAAGCATTTGTTATATATCTCTGTTTATAAAGTACAAATCTATCCTCTACCTTGAATACATACAAAACAGGGTCATGCTCCTATGATAGCAGCAGTTTGTCTCTTGCTTAAGAAATGTTCAATATAGTCTCAGTTATCTGAACACATCCAATATTCCCATAAACCATACAACTGGCACATCAAGGTTGTGCTGTAGTATTAATCACTAATAAATGATTGATTTGGTTATAATTATATATATATATATATAT
>JAGPOW010000261.1:123140557-123150790 GCA_030014935.1 Caiman crocodilus
AGCCCTGGACCTTTGTGCTAGATTAGGCCCTGTGCCAGATCTTGTCTGTGGCCCTAGCTTAACACTCAGGGTCATATCGTCTGGTCCAGAAGGCTTGGAAATTTGGCACTGGGGGAGCAGTAGTTGTGTTAATTACCAGCATTCCTCCTCCGCCAAATTTCTGGACCAAGAGGAGCCCCACCAGCTGGATGACATAGTTCTGGCCACGGACCAGAGGTGGAGCACCACTGGACTAAAGTATATCAGTACTATAGAGGGCCAACATCAATAAAACTTTAGTCCTGGCCCCTGACCCTGAAGTGCTGCCATATTGGTGGTCATCTTGACACCAAAAGTCCACTGACCCTTCCACTTTCATCTTGGCCCCCTGAAGTCTCACATGAACCCCAACTAGAAACCTTGTTTCAAAACCTGGAAGCCATATCTGGAAAGCTTGCATACTTGGTCACAAGTCACACCCCAACATGTATCCCAGAATCCCCACCTATATGGCCCTGAAGACACAACCACATGCCCCCCCAGAAGCCCCACCCCAAGACCTCTGCAGGTTGTGTCATTACTGCCCCCGAAATTCTGCCCTCAGTGCCCCCATGCCCCGCAAAGGGATGTTGGTTCCAGGTTCAGAGTAAGTGGGATGTGTCATATAGCCCTCCAGAAGCCGTACCCTCTGTCCTCTACTTATCAGGGGGGTGGGGTAGGTTTCAGCACTGTAAAACTTTCCTGTGAACAAGGGATGAGCCCATGAGGGCATTTCTGGTGGGTAATGTGACGTATCCAGAAGTGGAGTCGGTTCCCCTAGTAACAACTTGCCCTGCCATCCTCCACAAATCGGTGTGGGCTTCAGGTCTGTCAGACTTCCAGAAGTATGGTCCTGAGCCCATCTAAATAGCTGTAGGCTCAGATTCTAGGTGGAAAACCCCAGCTTGACTTTTTTCCTGGGCTTTGCCAGGAAACTTTCAAAAGCACCAAAAAAGAGGTCTGCATGTTTCTGAGACAGAAGTAGTGCAGACAATAGCATGGACTTGTGAGGTTCAGCTTAGCTCCAAAACTTGTCAGATGCCTGCTGAGTAAATGTTACTGCAGAGAAAGTTTTGAGGAGGAGGGATGTTAAGGAAAGCAACCTCCTGTCTCAGTGGTTGTTTGAGATGGGTGCATCTGAGCAGAAGATCCAGGCAAGCATGCTCCAGGCTGACTCCCACACTCCCAGAACAGACCCTGAGGATCTGGAGGAAGATGGATGCCTCATGTTGGAATCTGCGTGGGAAGATGTTTTTGGGGGCACAGAGACACTGCTGAGAGACTTGCACCCAGGGTGCAGGGCCCAGTTACACAGGCACCAATGTGCAGACAGGGTTTGGGGATCAGAGGAGAGTCATAGGGGAATTACCTATGAATTTGGGGAGCATAGGAGAGTTACCTATGGCCAAGTGAAAACTGTGACTAATTAGAGTTTCTCTTTCAAAATCCCTCCAGTTATATGAAGCTTTCCTAAGGACCCCAAACAGACATCACAGCTGCAGTCCTTAAATCACAGAGCCTGTGGGGGCAGGCTGCTATTGTGAAGAACAGAGATGCTGACCACAATACTGTGATTGTTTTGGGAGGCAGGCACAGAGCTAACTGAATCTATTACAGGCCATGCATAAAGAGATCTTATGAGAGCTCTTGTACATAGTTTATATAGTATTCTTAGGTATTATCTTAGAAGCTTTTTGAAGACTGTGAGTCATACCATAGAGGTGGCCAATTATTTGGGCTGCACCAGCTGGGATGAGGGGGGAGCCAGCCCAGTTCCATAGAGCCCCTGCTGGCCAGGACCCTGTACCCTTGCCACCCTGCTCTGGGCTCTGCTGGCGCTGGCTCTGCGTTCCTGTGCCTGCTTACTCCCAGTGCCCCCCAGCCCCGTGGTACAGGCTGGGAACGGCCGTGGTACAGGATCCTTCCCAGCTTGTCGGCAAGGAAGGAGCTGGTGTGGAATGTGGGGGAAAGGTGGCCCTTGCCTGCCCCATGGTCCACGCTCCCTGCTGCAGCCGCTCGCAGCCCATGCAGTGGTGTCCTAAACAGGCACAGGCAGCCTCATGTGGGCTGTGAGCGGCTGCAGCATGGGATGCCAGCCACAGAGTGGGAGAGGGGCCACTCCCTCCCACCCCCCCACTCAGCACCAGCTTGTAACCCGCCCCCATTGCCAGCCTGGGCCCTGTGCTGGCTCCGGGCTCACCTGTCAGGGCTGCGCTGCAATGGCAGCAGCTGTGGCCCTCCCACTGCCAGGCAGTGTTTGCTGCTGCTGCCTGCCTGGAACTCACACACTGGGCAGCAGCAGTCAACACTGCCCAGCGTGGCAAGCAGGGGGCTGAGGCTGCTGCTGCTACAGTGCAGCCCCAACAGGCGAGCCTGGAGCCGGCGCAGGGCTGGGTTACAAGCTGGTGCTAAGCATGGGGGAAAAGCATCCCCTTGCCCACCCTGTGGCCAGTGCCCCACACTGCAGCTGCTCGCAGCCTGCCTGGGGCTGCCTGTGCCCACTCAGGACAGCCCTGCGCAGGCTGCGAGTGGCTGCAGCAGGGAGTTCTGGGCACGGGGTGGGAGAGGGGCTGCTTTTCCCTGGGCTCTGCATCAGCTTGCCCCTGCCTTTCCCTGCCCCCCTGCTCCCCACTTACCTGAAGTTCTGGCACAGGGCAGCCACATGGTCCCAGGCCAGACGCCCCTGCTGGGGCTTTCAAGGTGTGGGGGGAGGTGGGGCCAGGTGAGCCCTGCTGCTGAAGGAACCCTCCAGGGCTTCCCCTGGGTCCTACTGCTCTTGGTTCCTGTCATCTTTGACAGCAACCAAGGACAGATAAATTTTAATTTTCTAAATTTTCTTAGGGACCCCACGGGCTGGATAGAATGGCCTCATGGGCCAGATCCAGCCCACGGGCCATATTTTGCTCGCCCCTGCCATCGATGCACTAGGGCAGGGCAGCCATTATTGTGTGACTTGGACCAGTGGGGATATAAACCAGTGTGTTTAGGGTCTTTGTGATGAACGGTGTAAGGAAAGTGTCTTAAATGTGATTTATTGTATTAGGTTATGCCTTAAAATGTCTCTGCTTAATGGAGAAAATTTAGCGCAGGTTATGTTAATTATGAATACTGTTAATTTTGATGATGACTCTAATAGTATGTTGTATACAATAATCAGAGAGCAGGCTAAACCTATGATACCCTATATTGAATGCATACTTGGCAGTAGGAATTATAAAACACTGCTTCAAAGGAGGGTCTGGTTGAAAAAATAATTCTGTTACAAAGAAAGGTGGGGCTGGATTTAGCAGGCGGGAGCAAAATGGCAGAATATTTGTCAAAAAACAAACAATAAGATGTATTAAAAAGGAAAAAAAAAGGTTTTTCTCTCTGTTGTTTGACAAAATGCTATGGAAATCAAAACTGGATGGAAACAAAAACTGAAAGCCCACCAAAGAGTCAAACCTCTTTGAAAGAAGGCACAGAGAAATCTGGATTAATTAGTCCCATTGATTTTAGGAAGGCTAGTTTCTTTGACTGCAATTGATGAAATTTCCTAGTTTATTCACCACAATGGCCCTAGAAAGGCAGTACCACCATTACCCCTGAATAAATTAGGAAAAGAACAAGTTCTTAAAACATGTTACAGCAAGCCCAAGGACATCTGAAATATAGTTCTATCACAAAGAAAAAGAGATACATGCACTTTCAAGAGAGAGAAATGGTGATGTGCCTTGAAAAAAAAGAAAAATGATTTTTATCTCTCTCGTTTTAAAAATTTGATGGAAATAAAAAGTGGATGGAAGTAAAAAAATGAAAATCACCACAAGTTCATTCAAGCCTCTTTGAAAGGAATCATGGTGCAGTTAGGATTAATTAGCTCAAATGATATTAACAAGGCTGGTGTCTTTGGCTGCAATTGATGAAGTTATCTGATTCATACACCACAATAGTCCTACAGGGGCAAATTGGAGCCAGAGGCCTAATATCTGCAGCCAGCCGAATTTGAAACAGAGCCAGACAGGATATAAACCCCTGATTTTTCACATGAAAACCCTTTCTCCTGGATAGTGAATTTGCTTCAGGACTGAGCCAGGTATCTTTTTCTTTCTCTTTCTCTCACATGCTTTTCTGTTTCTCTTTCTACACTCCCCCCCCACACACACACACACCTCCCCACACCCCTCCACACCCACATCTTTGTTTCTCCCTCTATACATCCCACCCTTTTTCTTTATCTCTCTCTATACACGCTTATATACACACTTTGTTTTTCTATACACACACGCATACCTTTTGTTTCTCTTGCTAAACACACCTATAGGCTGGGGAATACCCTTCTTGTCAACACAGTGGCAGAAAGGGATTTTGGAGTCACTGTTGACTCCAGGCTGAACATGAGCCGCCAATGCGAGGAAGCTGTCAGTAAGGCTAACTACACCTTGTGCATCTACAGATGCATCACAAGCAGGTCCAGGGAGGTGACCCTTCCCCTTTATGTGACAGTGGTCAGGCAACAGTTGGAGTACTGCATCCAGTTCTGGGCACCGCGCTTCAGGTGGGATGTTGAGAGAGTCCAGAGGAGGGACACTCGCATGGTCAAGGGGCAGTGGGGCAGGCCTTATGAAGAGAGGCTAAAGGGCCTGAACCTACTCAGCCTCCACAAGAGGGGATCTGGTGGCCATCTACAAAATCACTGGGGGGACCAGAGAGAATTAGGGGAAACTCTGTTCGTCCAGGCACCACCCACGTTTACTAGGAATAATGGCCACAAATTGTTAGAGAGAAGGTTCAGGCTGGACATCAAGAGACATTACTTTGCAGTTAGGACTGCCAGGCTAACTGAATGGATTCCCAAGGGAGGTGGTACTCTTTCCTGACTTGGGGGTCTTCAAGAGGAGGCTGGACAGATATCTGGTTGGGGTGATATGACCCTGGCACCTGTTCCTGCCCGGAGCAGGGGTTGGACCTGATGATCTGTTTAGGTCCCTTCTGTCCCTAAGTACTGTGATCCTATGAACACACACACATACACTTTCCTGTTTCTCCCTCTGTATACAGACACAGAGAGACACACACTTTTCTGTTTGAATACACTGTCTTTAGTAACTTTGTCTTTGTCTTCATTATAGAGGGATCTATCTAATCGGGAAACAGTGAACAGTGCTTGTAATTTACCACAGGAAAGTAAAAATGCATTTAAACTGGGGTTACCTCTAATATTTTCATACAGTCTGAAGCTGTGTTAATTTAAGCATAGTGCATTAAGTAATAATGGTGACTAAAACTATGTTTGCCTCCCTAAATAGGAACACAAAATGGAAAACCAATGTAAGCATGCCATGTAGCATGATGTCTTTACCCTGCATTTCTAACACCACACTTTTAAAATTATGTGTGTGTATGACTATTTTACTTTTGGGCATAGGTTCCTCCATTTCTCTGGAAGGTGAAGCTAGGAGTAAGCTTTGTTGGTATATGCCTGGTAAAATTTATTTTTGACTTTGAGCTTGTGGTGCTGTAATTTTTGCTGGGGAATTTTTAAGCAGGGTCATTTTTTAATGTTGTAGGTATATATGAAGATAAGCTTTGCCATCAGTTCATAAAAAATAAATGCTTGATAGTGAGTTGAAACTTTTTTAATTCTCCAAGTTGTCTTGTGCAATACCCCTAGAGAAGGAATCTGCAGAGTACCAGATCCTTGAGACACAGCTAATAGAAAGCAACAGGAGAGCTCAACCAGAGGACGAAGGCAACTATGACCTCCAAAAAGCCAAGCCAAAAGCACATGGTAAAAAGAAAAGACCACACAAGTACAACTGTTCCTTAGAGGTAAATGCAACCCTAAACCCTGAGAAGTGGTGAGTAAAAACATAAGGATTCACAATCCCCAAATTTGTAATTCAGGGGCTGTGAATAAAAACCCCAGAACTGAGAGCTCAGGTAGTGTAAGGAAGCCTATGCCATCTCAAAAGTATTATGGACAGTTATTGTTTGTAAAAGACAAGACAACAATTCTTAACCCTGCTTTGAAAAATGAGAGTGGGTAGGGTGAAATATTTGATGAGGAAAAAATAGGAGACCCCCTAGCTGGGATGGTGAATGTGATTTAGAACCCACCTTGGAGAGACCCTCAAATGCTCCTCTTCCTCCTAAGTTTGTGGAGCCAGAGAGCAGGGATGCAGAATCTGATCCTGGGGGGAGTAGTGAGTGTGATTTAGAAAACCCTCCAGAGAGCTCTACAATCACTCCTCTTCCCATGCCTACACTACCAAAGGTGGATATGGAAAGTGTGAGAAGATAGGAACGGAGAATATCTACGTTTATTGTCCAGATATATACAGCTGAGTTTCATTTTGTTAATGTGGGGCGCGTGCCACTAGAATTGGTTTATGAAGCCGTAAACAGGGGGATAGAGCAAATTCTACCTGATCTTCGCTATAGTTTCACACCCTGTGACTTTGCTCAGCTACATTTTCATGTGGATTGTTTGGAGAGCACTTTGCATTTTACAGGTATCAATGTACATAACATGTCTGTGGGCATATTGTTGGAGTGGTTCAGTAATTTGGTGCAAATTCATAGTGCAATACTATACAACATTCTAGTTATCTGTGACTGTTGTTAAAGGTGCAGACAATGGTACCTATTGATTTACAGGGTGGGAATGAATGTATGTTACCCTGGGAAAAAGTAGCAATGGCACACCTTATGCTGCTGCTACTTGTCCCTGGAGAATGCTTGTGCCATGCACGCTCTGGCTCATGGCAAGTTACCCTGGGTGGGGTAGAGGAGGCTGGGGCCAGTGCCCTAGCAGCCTTACTTGGGATCCTGGGGGCCTCTGAGAACTGCAGTTGTGGTGCTTCTGCAGCAGGAAACCTGGCCAGCAGCCAGAGCATGTCTCTGGCCAGCTAGGCCCCAGTTTTGGATAGTGCATGCTGCCACCATGTGCACTGCCCTGCCTTTTTTTGGCTTGGGTTTTTTTTGACCCCAGGATCTCCCAGGATAAAAAACCCCCTCCATGGGCTGCAAAGTAACAGTCCAGAGAATGCGTGCATGTGCAGCGTGTGGCAGGTGGGTCTGCTGTGCCACATACTGCACATCTCTGCTCATTTGGATGTGCCCATACATTCTATTTCCCATTTCCAAATCATCTCGTAAAAAAGGAGGTATTTAATTGATGTGAATTACTCGGGTACTAACCTATGTTTCCTGGGAGTCTGTTGGGCCTCACAGCTGGTGGAAAACCCCAGATGCCAGACTCTTAGATGGGGCAAGTTAGCTGCATGAGAAACTGGGGTGGCCAATTCAGAACAAGGCTACTGTCAGTGAAGTAATGGAGCTTGAACAACTTTTAAAGGTCAGTATCCATATCATGCTATATAAGGAGAAAATGAATTGGAGCTTATTTAAAACACATGACACCCCTATATAACCCAAGGCTTATTTCCTCCTGTTACACAATGAGCATTATTATGATAATCTAGGTGTGTGTAAGCAGCTGCCCCACTAGTAATGTTTGCTGACAGTCTGGTTAAATGAATAAAATCCCCCCCCCCGGTTTTCTTTACTCCATTGTGTCTCTGTTGTTTCTTTCACCTGTTATGCTATGATGTCATAAACACCCCTACCCCTGCCCCCGCCCCGGGGAGACTGGAATATTGCAGAGTGAGTTGGAGTCTATGAATTTTATATTTTCTTTCTCAGGGGCTCCACCTACCCTACACCCTGATCAGCACACACCTGTTTAAATTTTAGTCATCAGCAAGTGACCCAGACAACTTGCCTGGCATGTCTTTCCTTAATTTCCTTTATCTAAATCTTGCCACTCACAGTCCCATCATCTCCTTCGTCTTACATTACTTTCTATTTACTCAACCAGGTATAGTTTCATAGTTGGTAGGGTCAGAAGGGACCTGAGCAGCTCATCAATTCCGATCCCCTTCTGTGGCAGGAAAGAGTACTGGAATCAAATGACCCTGGCCAGGTGTTCATCTAGCCTCCTTTTAAAGACCCCCAGAGTAGGAGCCAGCACCACTTTTCTTGGAAGTTGGTTCCAGATCCTAGCTGCCACCTCCTGATGTCTGCCAGCTTGTGACCATGATTTCTTATCACTCCTGGGAGTGCTTGGGGGAACAGGGACTCTCCCAATGCCTGTTGGTCCCCCTGACTAGTTTCTAAATGGCCACTAGATCCCCCTCAGCCTTCTCTTGTGGAGGCTGAACAGGTTCAGGTCCCTTAGCCTATCCTTTTAGGGCCTTCCCTGCTGCCCCCTGATCATGCAGGTGGCCCTCCTCTGGACCCTCTCCATGCTGTCTACATCCCTTCTGAAGAGTGGCACCCAGAACTGGACACAGTACTCCAATTGCGGCCTAACCAGTGTCGTATTGAGTGGGAGGATCAACTCCTTGGATCTGCTTGAGATGCATCTGTGGATGCATGACAAGGTATGTTTGGCCTTCCTGACCACATCCCCACACTGTTGGCCCATGTTCATTTTGGCCTCAGTAATGACACCAAGATCCTTCTCTGCCTCTGCACTGATGAGAAGAGTTTCCCAGCATGTAGGTTTGCTGTTGGTTCTTCCTCCCCAGGTGCAGTACCCTGTACTTGTCAGTGTTGAAACCCATCATGTTCTCTTCCACCCACTCCTGTAGCCTGTCCAGTTCCGATTGAATCCTATTCCATTCTTCTAGTATGCCCACTTCTCCCCACATCTTAGTGTCATCTGCAAAATTTGAACAGGGTGCATTTTACCCCTTTGTCCAAGTCGCTGACAAAGATGTTGAGCAGTGCGGGCCCAAGGACCGAGCCCTGGGGAACCCCACTGCCCACATCCCTCCAGGTCGAATAAGACCCATCTGCCACCACTCTCTGGGTGTGGACCTCCAGCCAGTTAGTGACCCATCTGACTATGTAGGCATTGACACCACAGTCTTCTAGTTTTTTAATGAGAATTTATCCCTTAATTGTGTATCCATTCTCAATTTACAATGCCTTTCCCAGGAATGGCCAAATTTCCTCCCACAATCCTGGATCAATTAATCAATTTTGCTACTTTCCCAATAGTCCATTAAGTCCTAGTTACAGCCAGGCTTGCTCCCCTATAGCCGCTGAATTACCCAGAATCGCCTTGATCAGGAATTAATAATGAGTCCACCAATTCAGTTTTACCCCTTTAAATTCCCAGATTCGTGCTGTGCTCAGTCTCAGTGTGTCCCTTTTTACTTTACTCTCCTGGCCATGAATCCCTTCTGGTGAGAAGACGGGATCCCTCCCCACTCAACCTGGTGTGTATGGGCAATGGTTTGGCACCTATCTCCTGTTCGCTTCTTCTTTTGAGCAAAGTTCAGCTCTGTTCCTGAGCTCATCTCATGGCTCTGCCTGCATGTGAGGTATGTATCTCCTCTCTTCCCATTCTGGGGCAGAATTGGCCAGCTGCTCCCTTTTAAAAGGGAACCAGAACCAACAGCATCCTTTGGGCCAGCTTCCATGGTGCTTTTCCAATGTGTGTGACTTAACTCTCCCAGTGCCAGCCTAAGTTCTTTCAGTGTTCTGGAGCATGATGGCATCCTGCTGGACTCCTCTTGAGGAGCAGAACATAACAGGGCCCAAAATTGGTGCCCTGTTATGATGTGAAAAAGGTGTTTGGGGAAATAAATTATTTTGAGCTTTGTCCCACACTGTACAGCCATAGTTGTGCATGCAGGCTCCTGTGCTGCCTCTGTCAGAGCAAAGCATGCACAGGCAACATGTACAGCAGAAATGCCCTACTTGTAGACTGTACTGTCAGTCCAAGGAGTGTTTGGACAGACATTTGGACTTGGCCTGTAAGAAACAAGTTGAATGTCTGTTTAAACCTCTGTGCGACACGTAGTTCTTCCATGGACCAAAATCACAATTGCAAAGCAAAGCCCAGAAAATGATGTCATGGGTTGATCTGGAATAAAAAGAGAGTATGTAGTGGAAGACCCTTTTTAACTGCAGAAGAGAAACATGCTTAGCTGCATGAAGACAGATTTAGTGCTGTTAAAACTGCTTATCCAGTCCTCCTCCAGCAGAAGAAAACTATATATTTCATAGATATCATAGATATTAGGGCTGGAAGGAAACTCAGAAGATCATCGAGTCCAGCCCCCCGCCCGAAGGGCAGGAAATCAGCTGGGGTCATTGGATCCCAGCAAGATAAGCATCCAATTTTTTCTTGAAGGTGTTCAATGTAGGTGCTTGAACCAT
>JAGPOW010000261.1:123155917-123166449 GCA_030014935.1 Caiman crocodilus
CTCCCCTCCCTACTCACACGCCCCTGTGTGTGTATTGATGGTTAATCACTTGGCGTCCCTCCGTGGTCCAATGCTGAGGACAACTCCATTGAATGGCAAACTCTTCTTCAGGACTCTGACCTGGGTCCCTGATTGGAGTCAGTGCTGGCTGTGCTGGCTGGAAGCTCCCAGCCGCCTCCCAGCTGTTGCTCTCTAGCTCCTTCCTGGCAACCGGCTTTAAAGTTCTTGGCTGGTGCTGCCAGATGATGTCACTGCCCCACATTGGCCTCAGCTACACAGATAAATGGCTGATGAAGTGCATGGGTGGCTCTTCCTTCAGCTGCTGGCTCTCTGCCATCGTGCCTGCATGTGGTAAGTATTTCCCCATTGCAGGGCTTTTGAGGTCATTCCCCAAGGGCTGCAGGGTTCTCCTGCCTCAATTCTGCCCCTGGGAAAGGGGTCTCCACTGCTTTTCTCCCATTGTTCCATGACACCCTACTTTTGTTACTAGGTAGCGGGGAGCGTAGCTGGGAACAGGCTGCAGGAAGTCTCAGGGCAATGGGGAAGCAGATGTGAACTGAGCCAAGGGCTGCAAAAGACCAGGCTGCTCATGACTGACTGAATCAGTAGCACCTGGGCTGTGGGAACAGAGAAGTGGGTCACATGACTGGAAGAGAGATGGGTTGGGGATTTATAAGACCAGAGTCTGGTCATGGAGGGAGTAATATGACTCTGGTTGCTGCAAGGCAAAGAGCTCCCAATGGCTTCAGTTTGGTGTCAGGCTAGCCCAAGAGATGCACCTGGTGATGTGGAGGGGTGGAAGCAAGCCTTCCTAGGTAGGAAGGCTTGAGGGCCGGAGAGCCAGAGGGGTTTATGGATCAGCCAGAGGAGTTAGGACCAGTTAGGTTGGTGTGTTGTATTAGAGTTTAAACAGAGGACAGGGTTGTGGCTTCAAAGGTGGATTGGAGGCCACATAATAGAGTGCCTGGGGCAGTCTTAGTATCAAACTGAGCCAGGGCCAAAAGAGCAAGGACATAAGCTGAAAGAGGTAGGATAGGGTTGAGGCCTAGGAGTTGAGGCCCCCGGCAGTGGACCAAGGCTGAGGGCTTGGCCAGAGGGAACATGGGTGAAGGCTGGAATGCCTGAAGCCCCAACAAGTGCTTTGGGGCCTGAAGGGGGGGGGGAGGAGGGACTGCCTTAAAGGAAAATCACCCTGGGACATGCAAAGACTCCCAGGACTGAGAGTGGACCAAGTAGCTCAAGGACAGAGCCAGCAGGGAGGAGCACCAGAGAAACTACCCCGACCTCCAGGGATCATCTCATCAGTCAACTAACAGGAACATCAAAGGTGTGGCAGGTGAGATACTGGAGGTGAGGTGGGGCTGGAGAGCATGGCAGGTGGGTGGGACCCTTGGGCAGCTGGTGCTGGGGAATGGACCCACCATATCCAGAATGAGTCATGATGCCCCACCATATCCAGAATAGCCCAAGATACATGACCAACTGTCTTTGGCTATGTTTTCAGTGGAGGTTTTTACATGGAGTTTAATAATCTCCAGACCCCTTTTTAAAAGCAACACAGCTTTTCTAAACAGGCTGTGGAATATTCCCCCTATGCTAGCCTAGCTCCATACATCCTGACTGGGCTTGGTAATAATTCCTGTATGGGGCAGGGTCCCCACACTTTTTTATAGTTACCATCATGCTTTCGCTTAGTTTTAAAATTGCAAAGCCTTCCAGGGATGCAGATAATGCATTAACAATCACCTTGCCGACGCAAAATGAGTTGTGTCTATTCTGCTCTATCTTTATTTCAGTGGTGATTGTATCAATGTGATGCCAACTCATGGGGACATAACATGGTTTGTCTTATGCACTGGTGACAGACTTATCATTTCTTCCTTGGATAGGAAAGCAGCACAATAAGGATAAATAAAAGTCCCCCACAATCTGATGTTCTACAATGTCCATGAATAGATACAATGATTTGAACCCCCTGTCTAATATTTGCTGAGGAGGAAATTTTGTGGATACTGACACCAGGGAGCAACCCCAAAATGGATAGATTTTGAGTGGCTTAGGGTGACTGACAATAATGTTATTCAGGTGATCTAGCAATTCATTAATAGATTAATAATATCAACATGAGGTAGCTCCATTTCTTAGCCCTAAAAACAATTTAAAAAAGAGAGTCTTCATTGATACTGTTGCAATTATGTGAATATTATATTTCTGCTAATCCTACCTCCTAGGACCCCAGAGATGCTGAAATTTTAGCTGTATCCTGTGGGAAAATCCTGGTGTGAGCATTGCTAGGCAACATGATGTAAAAACTGCCATCACTTATCTTTTCCTTCCAACAGAAGTAATGATTTTCTTTTCCATCTGAGCATTATAAATCTGAGCTTTCACCCAGCTGTTGAATCGCTGGCCACGCCAACTGTTTAATCAGTAACCATTTCTTTCTCCTTTTTCCTTTTGCAGCTAGAACTTTGTAGTTCTTCAGGGTAGAAAGAACCAATGGATCAGTTCATCTTCATCATCTTTTAACTTGTATATGGGGGTCTGTACTCAGCTAACAACTTCATTCACTATGAACATTTAATCTGTAAATGTTTGTTCATAACCTTTTTCAAATGGTGGGCAGGGAAGTGGCGAAAGGGGCTGCAGGTGGGGAGAAGGGGCAGTGAGTGGGTCCATGGGAGTGCAGTGACAGCTGGGGGAGAGCTCAGGACTCATTCTGGCAAACCAGGGCTAACGCCAGTAGGGCCCAGAGCAGGGTGGCAGGAGCGCAGGGTACAGGCTGGCAGGGTCTCTATGGAGCTGGGCCAGGTCCCGCCTCTCCCTGCTGTATTTTGTGTGCTCTGCTATAAACTCTGGTAACACATCAATGTAGCAAAAGGCATTAGGGCAGTAACTTGCCTCAGCAACTTAGATTTTAATATACCAGTTTAATATTCTGGTAAACTGCTCTACCACAGTGGCTTTAACTTTGTTACTGGTAACAAAATAGTGAACATTATGTTGATTTAATAGTTTAACTCAGGTGGTGATTCTCAAGCAGGGTGTCACAGCATGCTGGAGTGCCTTGTGAATCCTGTTAGCTTTACAAGCCTGATTCGCAAGATAAACCCAGAGCATTCAAATAAAAATCCGTATCTGTGGTCTTTCTGAGTTCTTTGCAGCAGAATAAATGCTGTATTATTTTTCTGCAGTCAAAAAAGGGTAAAAATAAGAGCTGGCATTTTCCAAGAGGTGGTTCAAATCTAAAAATGTTGAGAATCATTAGCTTAAAGGCTTATTTAAAAAAATGTCACTTGATCAGTCTATAATTGTTTGAAGTACGCACTCCTCTGTGAGAATGGTTTTAAAGGCCCAGGATATTTTGCTTCTCAACTTGTCTTTTATGTCTAAAGCCTAGGCATATTTAGATATGATATCTATCCTTGTGCTGAAACTGGAAGTAACACCCCACCTGTGAATGGGGCTTCTGGGGGTGTGGGAGCCTGAAGGGTGGGATTTCAGGGGGCCATAAGGGTTTGAGGGAGGCTGGATTTTGTAATCAAGAGGTCAGGGCTTCTAGGGAGCTACTGGGCAGGACATGGGGGTTCCCTGAGGTGGACTTTGTAGCCATTTGCACAGGCCTTCTGGGCCATACAGCTAGATCTTCTGGAGAATGTTGTGCAGGATTTCCAGAGGCCGGAGGGTGCACCTTCAGTGTCATAGGGGTGGGAAATGGGGTCCGTTGGGGACAGGCTTTGTGCCCAAGTGGGCAGGACTTCTAGGCTACAAGGCCAGAACTTTCAGAGGACTTGGGGGTCATGCCTCTAACATGCATGTAATTTTTTTCAGGGCCATATGGGTAATACTTCCAGAGAATTTGTGGGTATGACTTGTAGCCGAAAGAGTGGTATTTCTGGATCATGGGGTTGTGGCTTCTGGATTTTGGGGTGTGTCTTCTGGTGGGAAGCTTTGGAGATGGACCTTAAGGGGGCCAAGATAAAAGTGCTTCCAGGTCAAGGGGAGAGGCTTTTGGTACCAAGGGTCAAGGACTGGGAAACAGACTCCTGATTCCTGTACCGACCCACTAGTGAGCTCAGAGCTTGCGATGGATGAGGAGCTGTGGCAGGGCCTGCACTGACATTGTTCCACAAATTGCTCAAACGCAAGCGAGACTATAAAGGGGATAAGACAAGGTGCCACATTTATTGATTACATGAGTTAGACATAGAGGTTCAGGCACACAATTCATGCAAACACACGCAAATCATCATACACATCATTAAACACAGGGATACACATACACAAAACAACCATTTCATCCACATATACACCAGATATAGTTACCAGCAGTAGTTGCTCAATATCACCCCAGGGTGGCCAACCCAGGCTTATTGAGTAGATAATGATGATTTGAAGATAGCAGATTTAAAGATAACAGCTGGAGTGGGGTGAACAGATGCATCTGTGCTCCATAGAAACAGCAGTAGAGCAAGAGACTCAACCAACTTGGCATTTTTAATGTGTTCTTTTATAGGGGTTGGCATCCTTTGTTTACTTTGGGGGTTTTCCATATCCAGCTTCTGTTTTTGCAGTTGTTCTTCTTTTGTCTTCAGCTTATCTTAGCTTTGGATTGTTTTTGTTGCCTGTCTGGTAGATTTTCTTCTTCTGTTATCTCCTTTGTGCCCTCAAGCTTTGAAGGGATTCTTCATCTGTTTGTTAGTTAGTTACTGGTTGGTAACTTACATTTGGTGCCTTGTTGCTTACATAAACAGTTTAATTTTCTTCTCCCATCTCTGCCATTCTCTCACCATTCACCCTTTTATACACACTCATATGTAAAGGCTATGCAGAGTTCATTCATAAAAAGTGCAGTCAAGCAGAAGGATACAAAATGGAGTTTTCAAGTTGCTTACAGGATAAGACTAACATGATTATATTTTACTATTATTACACTCTATGTTAACATTAGCTACATTAGTTCAGTTCATGCTACAGCATGCTGGTGAGCTTGGAGGGCTCACTGCACATGCATTGCACCCCTTCCTGGATCCACACCTGCTTGTAGACAACATAGGAAAGTTACAAAGCATAGGATGGTTTATCTATGCAAAATATTACAGACATGGATTATATTCCATCCCATATTCTCACCATGCCTAAAAGTCCTTGACTATGGAAGTTAAGTGCCACAGTACTGAACATTATAACACTCAAGTCACTTTGAGGATCTGGGCCAACATTTTTATAATATGTTTCTTAATATATGAATTTGCAAACAACTTCTTTGCCGGTGGGGGGGCATAAAGAGGTTGGGCATTATTGCAGTCATGTTCCACAGAATAGGTTAAACTCTTTATACCACAGGGTAAATATGTGAACATGGAGAGGTATCAGGGAGAAGAAGACGCATAGTAAAGTCTTGCTTCCTTTTAGCCTATGGTAACTTGTTTGTATACATTCATACCTTTAGCCTTGCATCATGTCCTGTTCTTAATCTTAAGACATGCTTATTAACTTTTACCTGGGAACTTCTGACTGTATGAAAAGGTCTGCATGCAAAGAAATGGCAAGATCAGGCCTTTGAGAAGTAAAGGAAACCTGAGGGGAAAACACTGCAATAGATCAAATGCAGCTGGTGTCATTTTTGTCCAGATTGTCTCCTCTACCAAGATCTATTGAAATGAAAAGCAGAGGGTGTTGTCAGGGTGATGGCTGGGGCAAACTAGGTCTTGGACTCCCTCCTGTGTTCAGCTTATACACAAGGCACAGCTGACTAGAGATCCTCTGAGAACTGTTGAAACACTTTTACATTCTATACTGCCTTCACATGTCCTCAATGCTACTGTGGGTCCAGCTTTGTGTAGGACCAGGCCACAGCACTCTGACATTCAGGTGAAATCTTCAGTTTCAGCTAACCATATGTGGCCAAGTTTCAGATACTTTGGGTATGTTTACATCACATTCCAAGCCTATTTGAGGAGGGACATATTTGAGTACCTGGACATACCCTGGCACCCCTTTCCACATGTGTACAGTAAGCCCAGCGACTCAATAGTGAAGCCACTCTGAGGGCATCCACATAGTTCCATAGTTGGTAGGGTCAGAAGGGACCTAGGCAGGTCATCAAGTTGGACCCCCTGCCATGGGCAGGAAAGAATGCTGGGGTCAAACAACCCTGGCTAGGTGAGTGTCCAGCCTCCTTTTGAAGACTTCCAAGGTAGAAGCAAGCACCACTTCCCTTGGAAGTTGGTTCCAGCTCCTAGCTGCCCTGACTGTGAAGTTGTGCCTCCTGATGTCTAGTCTGAATCTACTGTCCATCAACATATGGCCATTATTCCTTGTTACTCCCGGTAGTGCTCGGGGGAACAGGGACTCTCCCATTGTCTGCTGGTCCCCCTTGGCAAGTTTATAGGTGGCCACCAGATCCCCTTTCAGCCTTCTCTTGTGGAGGCTGAACAGGTTCAGGTCCCATAGCTTTTCTTTGTAGGGCTTACCCTGCTGCCCCCTGATCATGTGAGTTGCCCTCCTCTGGACCCTCTTGATGCTGTCCACATCCCTCCTGAAATGCGGCACCCAGAACTGGATGCAGTACTCTAACTGTGGCCTGACCAATGTTGCATAGAGGGGGAGGATCACCTCCTTGAACCTGCTCATGATGCATCTATGGATACATGACAAGGTGTGGTTAGCCTTCCTGACCACATCCCCACATTGTTGGCCCATGTTCATCTTGGAGTCAGTAGTGACTCCAAGATCCTTTTCTTCCTCTGTGCTGGTAAGAAGGGAGTTCCCCAGCCTGTAGGTCTGCTGCTAGTTCTTTCTCCCCGGGTACAGTACCTTGCACTTGTCAGTATTGAAACCCATCCTCTTCTCATCTGCCCACCTCTGTAACCTGTCCAGATCTAGTTGTAGCCTGTCCCTCTCTTCTAGCATGCCCACCTCTCTCTACATCTTAGTGTCATCTGCAGTTTTGAACAAGGAGCTTTTCATCCCTTGTCCAAGTTGCTGATGAAGATGTTGAACAGTGCGGCCCAGAGGACTGAGCCTTGGGGGACCTCACTGCCCACATCCCTCAAGGATGAAAATGACCCATCCACCACCACTCTCTGGGTGCAGGCCTCCAGCCAATTTGTGACCATCTGACTGTGTAAGCAGCGACACCACAGTTGTCTAATTTTTTATTGACGATGGGGTGAGAGACAGTGTTGAAGGCCTTCCTAAAGTCCAGAAAGACTATGGCCACCATGACACCTACATCCAAGGATTTTGTGATTTGGTCATAGAAGGCAACCAGGTTGGTCTGACAGGACATGTCTCTAATGAACACAATCTCCCCATCTCCCCTGCTTGTCCCTTGCATATGTGCTCCTGGATAATTTTCTCAAAGACCTTTCCCAAGACTGAGGTAAGACTAACGGGGCTATAGTTACCTGGGTCCACCTTCCTCTCTTTTTTGAAAATGGGGACCACATTGGCCCTTTTCCAGTCCTCTGGCACCTTGCCAGGGCACCACAATTGCCCATAAAGCTGTACCAGGGGTTCTGCAATGACCTCTGCCAATTCCCTCAGCACTCTGGGGTGGAGATTATTAGGACATGTTGATTTGAACATGTCTAGTCCCACCAGAATTTCCCTGACTAGGTCCTCACTGATCCTGGGTCCATCTGGGATCCCAGTGGGGAGGATGTCCCTGTCCCTGCTCAGAAAAATGGAAGCAAAGAATCCGGTAAAGAGGTTAGCTTTGTCATGTAATGCGACCACCAGATTTCCAAGTGTGTCCTGCAGAGGCCCCACGTTACTCAGTACCTTCTTTTTACCCACTATGTATTTAAAAAAGGACTTCTTTTTATCTTTGATCTGGGTTGCTACTCCCAGTTCCATCTCCGCCTTAGCCTTCCTAACAGCCCCCTACAAATCTCAAGTAATGGAGGTATAATCCTCCTTGGTGGTGGCCCCTCCCTTCCATTGGGTGTATGCCTCCTTTTTGGCTTTAATGCATTCTTGGATGCTTTTGGTGAGCCATGGGGGCTTTTGAGCACTCTTGCCCTCTTTGATTTGTTTGGGGATTGTCATCCTTTGGGCTTGGAGGATCGTCTCCTTAAGGAATGACCAGTCTTCTTGGACTCCCAAATCCCCTCCCTTCTGGGACCTCAGTGCCTCCCTGACTAGTCTTCTTACCTTATTGAAATCTGTCCTCCTGAAGTCCAGGACATGAGTCTGCTTTGCCCCTGTTGTGCTGGAGAGTGGCTGCATGGAGCACTTCCAGAGTAATTTCAGTGGGAACAGATAGGACAGAACTTGTTTTAGCATGTCTATCCTTGAGGCATTGGAAATATAATGTAGACAGGCCTTTTGGGAAGTAGAGAGGGACAAGATAAGAATCTGTCCTCTTGACTTCAGGTAAATAAAAGGTTTTGGCCTATCTATTATCATTATACTGAGACATTTTAACTTAAAACATGACAGAGACTTAATTTATGGATTTGAGCAAAGGATGGATCAGAGTTTAAGGCCATAGATTGCTTTCCTGAGTGTAGAAATTACACTAAAGTCAATAGGAGTCGTATATGTGACTTGAGGACCATAAAAATAGCTTCTTAGAGGGCAACACCTTTGTGGAAATGTCTGTGAATTTCAATTAATGGTTATATAATGAGTCTGGAGAATGGAGAGGGAATTAGAGAGGTTCTATGGAGCAGAAAGAAATTAGATAATGGAGGTCCTGACAATGCTAAAAATGGAAGAACCTTTTAATAACTATTGTCAAGAGAGCAAAGAAATGTTCTGTTCCAGCTGCTTTAGTGTGAAGCCCATTATTAGCAAAGTACATGGCACTGAAAAGCATGGGGGGGATGCACATATTGTTTGAAGGCAGAAATAGAGGCATGTTTCAATGAAATCCCCACTCTCCTTATTTAGCAGTGGGAGCAATCTGAGGGATTATGTTAGTCCAGGGTGACCAATTTTAAAGCTGCATGGATGAGACTTGACAGGGGCCTGAATGATCTTGTAAGATACAAGAATTTCTGGGTGTCTACAGATACAGATCAGTCTTCATTGCTCACCCCTTAGCATTTCCCCCATTTCCCTAGATGTTCAAAGACCCTCTTAGTGCTATGGACTCATGACTCAAGAGCAGAAGATCCTAGGAACAAAAGGAGAGACGTTGCCAGGACTCAGGAAGCAGAGGAGATGCACAATTATTCTTTCATAATCTACATGGGACATTGTCTTAGAAATGAATGTTGCTTAGGGCTCTAAAGGGTGTTTTTTTGATGGAAACTTGCTCTCATGAAGGAGAACCCTTTCCTGCCTGCAATTGGGGTATGAAGGCAGGAGGACCAAAGAGGTGGAGAGGCAAGAAGTTGGTATGGAGATACAGGGTCTTCATGCAAATATTCATTTCCCTTTGATGGATTGTGGGACCTGCAGGTTTTGTAGTTTTCTTCAAAATAGTCAGTCATACCTACTTTTCCTTTCTGATGGTGGGGGAAATTCATAAGAAACATTACAAAGGAAGACTGAGACAAATCTATTCTGTCCTTGCTTACTATACACAGGCTTTTCCTGGTAGGTGTTAATTTTTCAGGGAAGTGCTTAATATCCTGAATATACTAAGGGGAACTTCTTATGCTCGATCCCATAACAGGTACAGTTGAGACAAAAAGATACACCATATATAAAACATTCTATCCATAAAAAAATGCTGCATCTTCTGAAAGTCCCTGTGGAATGGGAAATATTTGAGAAAATTCATGGTACTTGAGAACTATATAAGCAAGCATAAAATGTGAAGATTGGTCATAGCTATTGATCCATCAAGGTTAGAATGGACTATCACTGACTGCTACTAATTCTAGAAATAGAAATATTCTGTCTCTACACTTCTGACTATTCTTGACCATCAGCCACCTGACATTGACTTCACTGGGAATTTTTTCAGTGTAAAGCCTATAGGATTAAGTACATATATTTAAAAGGATAGGTGTAATCAAGGAAAGTACTGAGTAATAAAGACAGTGGCATTCAAGGGGTCATGTCTCTATGAATACTTGGATATTATTTCTTTCCAGGTTTGGAAGTGAAATCAAGGCCTTGGTACTTTATTTTAATCAGGAAGATTAATGCAGAAATGTGAATTTTGCCTTAATCTCATCTTTTGTTTTTCATACTTTATATGTTCTTTAAGCTTAGTGCTTCTGTTTCTAATGAAAGATCAACGAAAGTAGAGGTTAGAAGTAATTAATTAAAGAATTCTGATTATACAGCAATGATACTATACAAGCTGTCATAATTATAGTCAGCACATTTTATTGTATTTTCTTTTTTGCATCATGATGTTTTCATGGAAATTTTGATAATACTGAAAAAGTCCTACTGATAGAGATGATAACCAAAACTAGACCAGATATGTCTTTATTTGGAGGAAAAACCTTGCATGACATCATAGTATCATAGTATCATAGTACCTAGGGTCAGAAGGGGCCTAGAGCAGGCCATCTAGTCTGACCCCCTGCCAAATGGCAGGAAACGAGTGCCAGGGTCACAGG
>JAGPOW010000261.1:123166549-123178156 GCA_030014935.1 Caiman crocodilus
GGAGCGCGGCTCCCAGCCAGGTCAGCTATCAGCAATCTGGGAGGCTTCCCTCCAGATCAGCTGCAGCTGCCGGCACCACCGCACTCACCAGTTCGCTGCTGCTGTCGCTGTCAGTCCTCAGCTGCTGCTCCTTTTGCTCTCTGCTCTGCAAGGGCTCATGTGTGACCGAGACCACACATGAACCTTCTCCGGAGTCTTAGAGTCACCCTGCTCCGCTCCCAACTGCCAAGCAGTGACTCAGACTCTAGCTTGTTAATTGCAGTTGCTTAGGTTTTGAAAAATCCCGCGGTGCTTCAGCTGCCAATCAGCAGTGCCGGCTACCCAGAAGTGCCTGCCGGCAGCCTGGTCTCTGAAGTTCCCGAACTACATGATTCAAGACTAAAATCTGTGGACTGTAGACCAACATGGATGATTCTCTCATTTTTTTAAAATGCAGATAAGTACAATAACATACCACTATCATTCCTACACTTCTGAGAGACTGTTGGCCAAGTATTACATGGAAATGAGTCCAGAAAGAACTCATGGCTGAAAAGAAAGTGAACCTTGGGTTGCTCTGGAGAGCAGGTAGGTCTGCCATGACAATGTGCCTTCCAGATTAATAGGGGGCTTCCTATCCACACCCACCTTCCCCCTATCATGGAAGGCTATTTAGTGAGTCTGTTTTCTTAACACCTTTCCAGGATGATTGTTGACCTGGCAATTCTCTTGGGGTAGTGTCAGGCCAGCAACAAATAAATGAAAAGGGCAGAGATATAAGCTATCGACCTTTCACTTCAACAGGGTCAGTGAGGGCAATGAGTTGGAAGGATGTTGGCTGTTTGAGGGGTCTTTCCCCTAATCAAATTTGTTGGTGTAATCATTTAGCTGTAAGGGTGGAAAGAGACATTGGCTTTCCTCACTTTCACGTTGCCATAAAATTTTATGGCTCAAAGAGAAAGCAAATAGACATCTATACATATCACATCACAAATGCTTAAATTTGTGGCTGCAACAAAAGGTAGTAATAATTTATGCCACTTCTATTGTGGCAGGTGTCTATTAGCTTTATGGCAGGAGAGCACTCTCCAAATGTCCTGGGCAGGGGCTTGGAGACTTGGAAGGGCCCATCCCTGTGCACCCCAGTAATTCTTGCACAGGATCTGATCCCTCAGGCTCTGGCAGAACCTGCCTGCTTACTGAGATGCATCCCCAGGATCTCTGGGCTGCATCTGGATAAGTGGGTGAAGTCAGGTTTTTCTTGCTTACCAAGACATGCCCACATCATCTTTGGGATGCATCTGGGTAAGCAGGGAAAGTTGGGTTGTCCCTGCTTACTCAGACATGTTCTGGAGATCTGGGGGATGCCCTTTGGTAAGCGGGGAAAGCTGGGCTGGCTCTCCCAGGGCTTGAGGGGTCTGATCCTGCATGAGAGTTCTTAAGACACAGAGAAGCAGGCCCCTCAAGCCCTGGGACAACACATCATTCATTGTCCTATAGCATCAATGGGTACAATGGGCAATGTGATTCACCTTATGAAAAGGGACAGCTGTAATGAGACATATCCTAGCACAGGTGATCCACTTGAATTGCTGACATCTATTTCTAGCCTAAAACATCTGGGAAATGAAGGCATCAGATATGATAGCTATACTTCCCTTGCACCCTCTGACATGAACAATGCAAGATGCAGGTGTTTTCAGGCCCCTGCTTCTTTCTGGGAGCATCTGAGTGAGATGTTTACTGTGCCGTTGACTAATTAACTGCACAGTAAATGTCTAAGTGTCTACACATATGCTCAAAACTAATCAACTAATAAACTCCACAGCAGGGTAGTACATGTAAATACTGCTGTAGAGTTTTTTGTGCATAGCAGCGCATGTGTAGATGCCAGCCTGGCTAGCTGGGGCATGAGTGCAAAGGCTGCCTGCTGGCTAGCCTCATACTGAAGCACCCTGGTGCCCCAGCCAGCCCTTCTGCAGCACACTGAGCCAAACTGGAGCAGCTCCAAGCTGGCAGGCTGACCCTCTGACTCCCTGCCAGCTGCTCTGACCTGGCTCGATGTGCTGTGGAGCACAAGGCTGGCTGGGGCACAAGGCAGCCCCTGAGTATGCTTCAATGTGGGGCTAGCTGTGGCCCAGAGCAATGTGCTGAGGTCCAGAGCAATAAGCTCTGCAGTTTATTGTTGCACATTAATAGCACATGTAGACACATCCCCTGTGTAGAAACTGTGAAACAGCAATAAAATTAATGCTAACTTTTTTCTAATGAATGCTAATGACATGAATCCCATTGCTCACACCAGGGATAATGCTTTATAATCCTCTTGTAACATCACAGCCAGGGGGCAAGGCTTCAGAGGTCCCTGGGGATTAAGGAATGCAGATAATTCACTTTAAAGCTGTGAAGCACAGCTTTACAAATTTTAAAGTAGGCTGTAACTGTGTTGTCCTCCAAAAAAATTTAAACCTTTCCCACAGATATTCCACTTGTAGCCAGAATTTTTCCACTGTTCTTTTAGCTTAAAGACTTTTAGTTTGAACGAATGTAGTAGAACATTCTATACTGACTTTTTTTTGCTGTCAAAAAGTCATTAGTGTTATGTTATTGTTACTTATCTTTATTTTGATAATATACTTTATTTTGCCTTCAAGTGTCAAGTAACATGCAAACAGACTCGGATCTGGAATAAAAGGTTTCATAATCTCATAGAACTGTGTATCATGGCAACTTCCATAAAATATTCTTTTAACATCATTTTATGGACTTCAAAGTCAAGCATGTGAAAGCTAGGAACTGCTAGAGTCAAACTTTCCTGAGTAAATCCAACTTGCTAGGCATATATATCTCCATAAATCAATAACTATGTGATCATGTACTTTTCTTTCTCATGGGACCCTGCCTTATTCAGTGCATAGGAGGGATGAGGTCTGAATGAGCAGCTGTGAGATGGTTTGTTTTACCCTCATTGTTTAATGTTTGTTCCCTATGTTTTATTAACTGCACACTATTCAAAACCTCATCTGAACACAGAAGTTTTAATTTGCTCATGGCTGCTCAAGGGCACTTTGAGTAGACTACCTTACTACTTCACAAATAATAGCAAATCCATCTTCTCAACAGACTTATGAAACAAAGGGGTATTACTATATTCACTTGCATACTACACATGCCTTTCCCTGCAAAATTAGCCCTCCAAACTTGGAGTGCATGTCTCAAGTGGGAAATCTGGTGTTCTGCCTGGAAAATAAGGCATGGAGATGCTGTAAAATACCTCCTACTTCTTTTCCTTCTTTTCCCATCATTAGCTGTATACAGAAAGGAATGGAGTCTAGTCCTCAGGAGCAGCTACAGTTTTAACCCTTTCATAGCTGAATTTGAGCAGGGACATGGCTTAATCTTCAGCACATGTACTCTCTCTTTCCCGCTCAGGCAACATCTACTTTTTTAATCATCCCACAGCTGAATTGGCTGCTTTCAAATGGTCAGGAATGAGCTAAAGATTAGGCTATACCCCAACTCTATGTAGCCGTACTTCTGGGGGGAAAAAAATCTTCATTCTGCCTTCTCACAAGCAAAGTGTTTGTCTTATTTACGTCTGTGTGGTATATGAGAAAATATGGTGTAATTCCTATAATATTTATATAAGTTATATGAAATATTTATATAAAGTATATAAAATTATAATTATTGGGAACTGGGATAGAATGTAAATGTTCATATCAAAAGTGCCATAAGGAACTCTGGCAGAGGAAATTCTCTTGGTCAGTATTCACCTGTTTTACATATCCATCATTGTTTTTCTTTCTTTCTTTCTCTCTTTCTGTCCTGCCATATTTGATATACACCTTCCAACTTCCGCAACAAGGGAAGCAGGGAATCCCGTAGCCAGCAGCCTTGTTCACTACAGCTCTGATTAATCTCCAGAGTGCATCCCACTTGTGCACTGAATGAAGCAGGAATCCATCCCTGGGGGGGTGGAGGGCAGAAGGTAGCGTGTGATCATGAAGCTGAAAGCTCTGTTTTAACACAGAGCCATATGTGGTTAAGGCTAATCATAGAATCATGGAAAACTAGGGTTGGAAGGGACCGCAGGAGGTCATCTAATCCAGTTCCCTGCTCAAAGCAGGATCATCCCCAACTACAGGATTCCAGCTGGGGCTTTGTTGAGCCGGGCCTTAAAAACCTCCAAGGATGGAAAGTCTACAACCTAAGTAACCCACCCCAGTGTTTTACCATTCTCTTAATCAGAAAGTTTTCCTAATATCCACAAAAGCCTCCCTTCCTGCAACTTGAAACCACTGCTCCTTGTTCTGTCATCTGTCACCACTGAGAGCAGTCTAGCTCCATCCTCTTTGAAACCACTTTCAGGTAGTTAAAGGCTGCTATTAAATCCCCTCTCAGTCTTCTCTTTTGCAGACTAAATAAGCCCAGCTCCCTCAGCCTTTCTTCAGGAGTCATGTGCCCCAGCCCCTTAATCATTTTTGTTGCCCAGGAACTTTAATTCTGGCATTTCTTAACTAGATTTGCAACCTTAGCTACCTTTGAACAGTGTTTATCTCACATAATTTACTAGTTTTTTCCTTATTTTTCCTAAACATGATTCTTGGAGAAAACATTCAGGCATGTGGAACCCTACTGACTTGCCATATGAGTCATCAGCAGGGTTGGGATCTCTAAATCCCAAACATAGTTTTATAGTTACAGTAATAGGCTGTAGTAGCAGCAATAGTAGTATCAGTAGTAGGTTGTTATCCACTGGGGGGACCATCCATTAGAGAGATATACTTGGTAGGTAGGTCTCACAGCTATTTTGTACCTATATATACACAGAAAAGGAACACTGAGACTGAGGCCATAATCAGTTCAGTTCCAGCTTCCAGGCTTGCAGACTTCTGCCTTTGTTTGCCCCAGCTTTTCTTTCTCCATTCTTGCTCATTCAGTCCTATTGTCATTATTATGATGGTATATGTGGGAGGAAAAAAACCCCCTAGAGTCATATTTTCAAGATAATTGGTTTTGAAAGAAGATTTTTCTCTCCCTAAGTTAAGAGGATGGTGCAGATTTCACATCATTTAGGGACCATAGAAGCAATTGTGAATGCCCTTAGGTCCTATTGGCCAGATTTCATTTATGGGATAGGTACATTACTTGAATGCTTCCAGTTAAATAAATACATACAAAAATGTTTAACAGCATTGCCATATTTGTTGCTGGGTTTCATAGTTAACAAGCCAGAATAGATGATGAGACAAATTCAGTTCTTTGTTAAAACCATTGTTCTGGGCTGAGGTTAAAACAATGATGCTAGACGAATTGGCCTAATAATTGCAGGAAGATAACACAATGTTAGTTTCTACTGCATACAGATACAAAAGGTTTTTCTTTGCATTTGTCAGTTCTAAATTCATAATTTTGTTTGTATAAGAATCCTTTTTATTCTGGAACAAGATACTGTGGCATGATTGTGAAGTACAGAGGCTAACTTTTGGGTTATTTGCTTGGACAATGGATTTGAAATCTGAATGTATTACTTAAATAAGTAGTAGTAGGTAAACTCTGCAGCATATTAAATGGCTATGAGAAATGGTGGAATACATCCCATGCTTCTCTTGCTGTTTTCATGAGGACTTGAAGCCCTCATCACTTCCCAGGATCAGGCAACCAGTGTGAATTACACTATCATGGACAAGGTCTGTTCCTGCTCACACTGAAACCTGGACAAACCAATTCTTTGAGAAAGCAAGGTATGCATACCTGCAAGGCTTTCCTAGTCACCTTCTATAACTCCTTAGAGCTCACACTATGATTTAGCAGTGTGCAAGATCACTGGGAGAGAAGGGTGTAGAAATACTTTTTGCATCAGAACCAAGGAGCACAAATATTTCCAGGCTTACCCAGTAGTATTCTTTTGACTCTCTGCCTCATTTGAGTAATGCAAGCAATGAAGTACTGTAAATGTGGAAGAAGCTCACTTGCTAACACCATGGAACTAACAGTTTTCCAGGTTCAGGTAAGAAAGATGGTGGTGAATTGCTTTGATGACGACTCATCTACTTTACTCTGTTGTGATGGAGAATCTGATGATGGATTAAAGAGGCAACTGCTAGATTTTTAGATGACTTACAAAACTACAGGACAGCAGCAATTTATCAATATATGCTGATTGCCTCACCACTTCATCCCTAGGGATAAGAAAACTATTCAGCTCATTAATTATGAAGTGCTTTATTTTAGATATATCCACCTATCTCTGTCAAAACTAGCTGTCTGGTTGTCTCTTGTTTGTATGAGACATGGCCATTTTAAAGCTCGGTGCCTTAAAATATGTACTATCAATATTTTAATTTTGAAAACCTATTTAGTGTGACTGTGTGTGAATGGATCTATATCCATTCTCTGGGCTGTGCACAGGAGCAGAAAGGCCAAGTGGGAAGGGTCTCTGAGGACTCTTCATCTCATGCTGGAGTCTTACTGTGTTTGCACTAGTCTAGTGTCTTCCTGGCTTCATAGGTCAGGAAAGGGGCCCTGCCTGTGCTGAACAGGACCCAGCTGTCTGTGTTGAGGCACTGAGGAGGCACCTGGGGGATCATCTGGGCCATTGACTCTGAGTACAGCGTGGAGATGCCCAGCTGGCTCTGGAGGTTCTTTTGCCTGATGTTGAAGTCCAGGAGACGGGCAGCTGTTGGCTGTAGAGTTGGCATTGACATGCTTTGCCTCTGACAATCCCTCATCCTTTCCAGCAGGGGTTTGGGAAGATGCTGAGCTCTGCCAGAGAGACCAGAGTCTTTCTCCATCATGACACAGAGGATCTCCTTCACCTGGGAGACAAGTGATGGAGCTGAGGTAGAATTCCTCATAGTGGAGGGAGGCCACAGGGACATGGTGCTGGATTTCCTGGAGGAGCAGGAGAGCTGGGAGGTCCCAAGAGAAGTCAAACTGGGCCTGAGAGAGAGGAGGCAGAGAGAGGCAAGATGTGGCCCCGCTCAGCAGAGCAGTTTTAGAGGCTCTGTGGGCTGTACATGTGGATAGCATCTTAGGAATGGCCCATTCACCCGCACGTCTGAAGGGCCGGTAAAGATTGGGATGGCTCATAGGGGATTGATGGGAGAATAGGCCAAACGCTGCTTTTGACAGTGGGTGCAGGGCAGGTCTGAGTACACTGGGGCTCTGCCTTGGTGGAGCCGCTTTCCAGCACAAGTCAGGAAAAGAGTAAGCTGGAGAGGGAAGGAATGTGTCTGTCTGTTTGTGAATCGAAGAAAACAAATTCTGGCACGGACTTCTGGAGGTCTAGTCCAACCCTCTGCTCAAGGCAGGATCAGTCTTATCCAAAACCTCATGTAAAAGTGCTCATCTAACCTATTCCTAAAATGACATAATCAAACCTGTCACACACCTATAAGGCATATTGCCCAGAGATACTCAAAGTGCACACAGCTTACATAAGGACTATGATCTGGATAGGGATGATCCTGTCTTGAGCAGGGGTTTAGACTAGATGTGACCTTTGACAGGCCCTTCCAACCCTACTTTTTTATGAGTCTGATTCTATAATATTTTCCTGCTCTCTGTGTTGCCCCTACAGCCTCTCCATTCCACACCCTTCTCCCTGCCCCCCACCTCTCCCTTCAGATCTTACGATATCAGGGCTGTGTCCAGGTGCTGGGCAACATGCTGCAGCCTCCTTTCCACCAGGCAGAGCTTATTGGCAAAGGGCAGATTGTCCCAGGACATTGGGGAGCTGCATGACAGAAAAGAAGGGAGGTCAGACCACTGTGCTCATACCTCCCCTCATGACCTCTTTCCCTGGAGATACTGTGCTCCCCTGAGCCAGCCCCAGTCTTCGTAGTTATTGACTTCCACCCCAAGTCCTGGCTCTCAATCAGCTGGGAATTGAGGTGGCCCCTGTTGAGGGCTGACAAAGGAAGAGTGCCCCTAGCAGGCTCAGCCTGTGCTATGGCCCTTCTCCTGCAACACATCTGAGCTAAGAATAATGACCAAGCAGAGCTGCCAGATCATGGAGAAGCTGCTTTGCTGCCAATGGGAGCCCTAGGCTGCAGTGCTGAAGCTCCAGGACCCGAATCTTGCTAGGGACCTATGTTGGGAGGAGGTAGGCTGTGGGTGAGGGTCACTGCACAGGCTGGCTGCATAGCCATAGACCTGTTCCCCCGAACTCCAAGGGACTTTCCTCCTCACGGAGCTGGTCATAGTCCTCAGGCTGGGCACTGGGCTGGCACTATACAACTTTTTCTCCCAGTTGCAGGATGGGGAAGTCTAGTTCATGCAATCCATTCTGCTGGGTTAAATAAACTGTCAGAAGAAGAGAATGAATAGGGTGTGGGAGTTGGTCCAGATTAGAGGTGGCCCTTTCCATTGAAAGGTAGTCAGTGGTATTCTGGCACAAGTGTGAGGGCTGGGAAGGGCAGGAGGGACTAATGGGTTGGGTGGGCATGAATCCCTGTGATGCTACAGGAGGGGGTTGCAGGGTTTATGGGGAGCAGTGCTTACCATGTGTCCAGGGATACAGGGGCCGCCTCCTGGAGTCCAAAAACTGCTAGAAGGGAGAGGGAAAGGAGATGGCGTTGGCCTGGGGGGGAGGGGACTTTGGCACCTCCCATCCCAGAGACCTTAGCCACTCACCTTGCACAGCTTCCACTGGGATCATGAACAAGCAGGGGTGGGAAGAAGTATAGATTCATTATCTCTGCTTTTCACATGGTATGATGCAAAGCCCAGAGACGGCTTACCTTTTGTCTGGGCCTTTTTGCACTCCAGACTCTGCCTGGCCCTCCTAGTCCTCTGTGGACCCTGCTATACACCCAGAAAGTGGAAGGTTAGTGGGGAGTTCATCAGTTTTGCCAGGATCCCATGTAGCAGAAGAACCAATTCTCTCAGGCCCCCCAATCACCACAGGGACATCCCTCCCCTGGGGACATGACTATTCTGTGTGAGCGGTGGTTGTGGTGGAAGCTAGCCTCAGCCATGCAAACCAGCAGGACTGGGGACACGTGGAGTATCTAGGGATTTTTGAGACCTGGAGCCTGCAGAATGGATGAGCACTGCATAGGCATTAGTCCATCAGGAATCTGAGATTGATAAAATGTGGACAGCTGTGATCCTGAAGCTTTCCCTGCCAATGCTTTTTGGATTCATAAGTCTAAGTGATCTGAGCTCGATTACTTTAAAAAGCTTCTTGCATGGCACCTACTTTCAGATGACAACTATCCAGTTATCCCTCTTAGATTCTTACATACCTGTGGCTGCTCAGGCTTTATCCAGATGTGGACGAACAGAAATAGCATTGCAACTGTGACAATGGCAAGGCAGGAGTCAAAGTTGAGATCTAAGAAAGATAAATCCATTTAGCCAGGTTTGTGGAATAGAAAGTACAACTGTTTCTGCTACCATTCACCTGACATTGCTCAACTTGAGAGCACCTAATGTCTCTGGAAGGTCACCAGGCAATGCTGTCATCACTAAGTTAGAATGTGATGGTCCTTGTGTCACACTCCTACCACCTGTGATGTCATAAGGTGGTATATGATCCTGCCCAGCTGCACTTATGGCATGCATAGCCCTGGAGAAAACCCCTCAAGGGGATGTAGCTAACTCAGATTTCAGAGTAAGGCAGTAGAAATGGAGACTTCCTAGCCTTTTTCAGACCTGTATGACCACTATAACAAAGGAGTAATTTATCCTTACAAGAATTAATCATATTGAGGCAGAGTGAGGCACCAGGCCCTCAGTCATAATCTGGTTCTTTGAGTCTTGCATGATTATCTCCAAGATACCAACCCCAGGCATTCAAAGCCCATGAGCTGGGCCCTAAATCTTTCACTGGATTTGCTTCAACCAGTAATGCTTTTTCTTTAAATTCACATTTTACATTTTTTTCCATTTGCTTTCTGGTTTCTCAAATTATGGTGTCTTTTCCAGGCTCTCTCTCCATTCAAGAATAATTTAAATTTGTCTTCATTTTTTTACCACTTTTTTCTTGAATATCACCACTCCCTTTCCCTTGAAGAGAGACAAGCCTTGTTTTTGATCAGAAGAATAAACAACAACAAAAAAATCTTTCATTGAAAGTCCTGGTAAGTAGCAGCTGTTAGGGAGCCCTGTATGTTCATTGTGCTGCTTCTTGTGCAGTATGGGCAGTGTTACTTTTGCTTTGCTCAGGCAGAGGTTTATTCTATAGAAACGGCTATTACTGTATTTCCTTGGTTATAATATGCACCCCAATTTTAAACACCTGATATTTTTTTGGAGGAAAGATGCATATTGTTTGCAAGAAAATATGTTATTAAAGTTACTGCAACTTTTGAAGTTCACCTTTTGATTGAACAGTAGAAAGTGATACACAGGGGGCAAGTCTACATGAGACACTATGGTGCAGTAGCAACAAGCTGCTGTGCCATATCTCATTGCTATGGTGTCGTAGCATCGCTAGGCATGAACTGTGATGGTGATGCTACTGCATAGTAGTAACAAGCTACTGCGCAGTAGCGTCTAAAAATAACTGAGATGACAGGCCTGCACTGTCATGCTGGTTACTGCACAGTCTTTCAGTACTTGGTTAAGCAAATACTAATTGATTGCACAGTAACAATTGCTCAGTCCTCCACTTGTGTAGACGTGGCCAGTATTGTGAAGCCATGTCATTCACATACCTAGTCAACAGGTTACAGAACAGCATCCTAGCTGACACTTAATCCTCATGGATACAACAATATATGATATCAGCCAAGAATAATATAAGCAGCTGCCTTGTCATGAATAGATGCAAGTGTAATGTTCTGAAATACTGCCATCTTTTGGTAGCTTGGAGATGCATTATATGAAATGTTTGTAACTTTTTTATGTGACTTTCGTAGGTGGTTGTGAAAATGGGGTGTTCAGAAACTGACACCCTATATTTAACTATTTATTTCGATATTTAGTAAAAAGTCCTTATTTTCCTCCTCTTCCTAGTGGAGCTAGTTTATGCACAAGTCTACTTAGTGGAGAGGGTAAGAGACAAAATGAGTCACTCATGTTGCTGAGTGCAGTGCTGGAAGGTGCTGAAATCCCACAAGGATGAGAGTGGTATAAGGCCCTCTGTACAACAGACAGATTTACTTAGATCTTTTGGCATTTACTGCTTAGATAATTGAGCTCCAAATATTATGGTATATAATATACATAATTGCCACAAAAATGCCTTTTCTAATTCTCTCTTTGAAGCGTCCAAATCCATTAATCCCTCAGTTTTCCCCACATGTGCATATTTGTTTTACAGTTACAAAGAGCCATAAGACTTGAAGCATTTTTAATACCAAGGACCCTGGCAGATTGGCATCTTTGGGCTTAGTAAGGATAACTAGAGATCTGGCAAGCGAGTCCCCAAAATGGCAAGAATGGAGACCTGTCACGTCAGACATGTTCCTTGAGTAAGTGCTTGATTTAAGAGGACTGGAGAGCTTTTGGGCAGTTCAGCAGTAGTAGCAGAGGCAATGGTAGTCTAATCAGTTCAAGATCTCTTTTTTGTGTGTAACCTGGGCGGTACTCCAAGAGGTATTCCCTCTCCAATTTAAGGGATCAAAGCAGGTGCACAAGTGCTGTGAGAGGTGTAGGAGTGTACCCTATAGAGTA
>JAGPOW010000261.1:123178256-123207149 GCA_030014935.1 Caiman crocodilus
GTACCCTATAGAGTAAAGCCAGACCACCACTGGGGACTTAACCATATACCTTTTAATGAGAGAACAGTACTGGGAGCATAACCAGTATAAACCTCTAATTTGCTGTCTGATGTGAATATAGTGATTGTCAAAAGGTACAGTGATCAGAAAAAAGTCAACTGAGGCAAGTTTGTATTCCCTGGCTTGACACTGTTCTCACTTACACTGTTTTTTACACAGGTGCAACCCTTTTCTATGACAGTTGCACCCATATCAGTAAAAGTGAGTCAAGGTCAACTTGAGCTAGGTTCCTTTATTCCCAGCTAGTCTTGTTGGATACAGGTCCCTTCTCAGTTATGCTCATGTAAACCAGGATGTGTTGCTCCACTGAGTCAATGGGATTATGTCAGACCAAGGCTGGTAGAAGTGATTCACACCTATTCCTACCTGAAGAAGCAAATACCCTTGCCTTGGCATAATGGATGTGTCACACAATGGGCTCCTATACATGTGCAGGGAGTCTGCTTCAATGTGCTGTAATTACAGTGTGTTGGAGCAGACTCAATTAATAGAAATGAATAGAGTCTGCTGGAGCATGGAAATTACCACGCTCCAGCAGCCTCCAGCATCACATGTATCAGAGTCCTGCACTGAAAAAATGGTGGTGGAAGCTTTAAACTGCTTCAGAACGCTGCCCCCCCCCGGGCAAACTTTTTTTCAGAAAATTATGGATGTGTTAGTGTATGGGAAGCCGAGGTGGTATAAGTTGCCTGTTGAGCAGCCAGAAGTAATTGTGACAAAGGAGTGACCCATTTTAATATTCTCTTCCTGCTGCTTTTATTCAGCTCTTCTAATAGATCAGTACTAAGTCATCTGATTAAAGGATTCTTATCAAAATAAATTAAAAAACTTGCAATTTCAGTCAGTCAGAATCCAGCCTATTTCTATCCCTGTGGAATTAAAAAACCCCATGATGTACTGTGAGTAGACTGGCATCTCATTGCCTTTGAAAAGAGATTGACTTTTGTGTAGAAACAAACACAGCTTTCCAATAATGGCACAGCAGGCAACTGTCATGTACACATTGACATTTGACAGAAAAAATGACAGCATCTACCCTATTAATCATTTGCTACAATAGAAATAGTCACTGGACATTATTTAGCAGCAGGAGACCATTACCCGCTGACAGCCTTCTAATCCAATGACATTATCGCTCAAATGTCTGAGTGATTGAAAGTGAAATAGGTATTTATAAAACTGTTTAGTTTTCAGGCACTGTGTAGAAAAAAATATCATAAACATTTCTGAGTGGATGACACTGTGTCTAAATCTGTTGCAGCACTGAATGCTTTTATTTGGTGTTCTCTTTTGTAAACTGCTAGCAAAGCATTAAACACTAAAGTGCAATGTCAACACACTACTGCAAATTAGAGTCAGTTTTGAAAATACATGTCAAGTACTGTCTTTTGGATAAGGAATACAATCTAAGCACTGACTAGTTTGTGCCACTGGGTTCTACTGTGGATTTTTCTTCGTGTGGGAAGCTAACCCCACAAAGTTTGGCCAGATTCTATTGAGTATAAAGACATGGTGGCTTACACGTGCCAGTAGATCCAATCCTGGTGGTATTCTTGACTTACAGTGCTATCTAATGATTACTTGTGCTGTGTCTGAATTCTCTGTTTTGCAACAGAGTCAATATTTCAGTAGCTGAGGTAGTGATTCCTCTGTGTGTATGTGTGTGTGTGTGTGTGTGTATGTAGAAAATCAATATTAACAAAGGATTTGAAATGGAAAAAAAGTTATTTAAAAAAAAAATCTATTTCTTGCTCCTACTATGGCAGTCTTACTGAGTCTGGGTTTGCTCCATGCATGGAGAAGCAGGTGTCTAGGATATGTGTGACCTATCTTGAGAATGTAATGGTAATTATTTGGTTTATAGTCACTGCAGTGCCAGAAAGTGTTATAAAGAACTCAGAGCTTACTTGCTTCATTGTGCAGTGATAATAGTGGTTTAATATTTCTGAAATTCACCACATTGGCTGTTAAGCATGCATCATCATGCTGCTCAGTATAGAGATGTTGGAGGAGGAAGAGAAAATTTCTGTGAACACATAGAATATTACAGTGGGATGTTTATAAAGGAATTCAGTCTCTCTTGTGTAGTTCTTCCTTACCAAACCCCTATGTTATTCCTAAATGGTCTGTAAAAACCTTGCTAGCTTGGCTGGCAGAAATTGGAAGGCATCGAATGACACACTCATTATGAAGGTTAAGACTCATTAGCATCACTAAATGCTAATTCATCTAATTGGATTTGATGAAGCTAAGGACTGACCAGGCCAAGAGCACAAAGAAGCAGTTGTCGGGAGAGCATGATGGCAGGAGTGGCCATAAAGATACTTCTTTTTTTTGGTGCTTTTAGAATTCCTGTTATCTGTTTCAGGCTTCAGAAGAACCTCCCTGCAATCGCTACCTTATGCTTCTGATTAATTTGTGGAGACAGTTCAGAAGCTTACTGAGTTCTGTAATTAAGTAAGCTGTAAATAACTGTATTAAAGTGGCATTTGATCTTCAAGAAGAGGTTTAAAGTTGCTTTGATGATTGAGTACCTAGGGGATACAATGGATTATCATGGATAATGGATTAAGAGAAGAGGTGACATTAAACTAATATGTGTGTGCATCTAATATGCAGTTTAGGTGGCCTCTGTGTGTGTGTAAGACAGAGAGAGAGAGTAGTATGTATAATCCCATGCATTTATACATATATGTATATAAGTTTTCTACTAAGAAATTATAGATTTAATGTGTCTCTGTTAATCCTTGATAGTATTTGTATATTCAACAGTGAGCTGCAAATCTAACAAGTTAAATTTGTCTAACACTTCAACAGTTTTTCATCTGTGCTTCTGTGGGTAAAAACTGACACAGTTTAAAAGGACAGAACCTTGAATATGCAGCCCATAAAGAGTTAATGTCATATTTGGAGTGGTACATGGATCTTAGAAATGTGTAAGATATGTTTCAAAGAACATCTGAGGAAACTTACTGCTGGTGAAAGGTGACCTATTGACACTTCTAAAGATGGATGTCCCCTGCTCATGTAACTGAATATCAGAGATACAGAGAGAACACATATTTCTTCATGCCATCCTGCCGATGTACCTCCACCATGATACCATCTTCCCATCTTCCCTGGTAGCCATCTACCCTAGCCTTACTAGTGATGTTTAAAACAAATCCAAGAGAAAGATAAGAGATAGGTGAGAGGGCAGGGGATAAATCCAGAAGCTGCCACCCACAGCCATCTCTATGAAAGAACCCCAAAATTGGCTGTCATCTTTTAATAGCAGAACTTTTACAAAAAACTTAGAGGCAGTCATAAACAGGGAAAAAATGAACAACAACAACAACAAAAACTTGGGTGACCCTTCTAAACTATTTTCTTGACCTTTTTGGTGTTAAAAATTACCCCTCCTTGGTTTGACTTAATACACTTCAGCCAGAAGTGTATTAAGTCAGCAAAATTATATAAAGCCTTAGAGAGTGAGAGTTATAATGGGAACACCAACTCAGTCTTGACCTTAGCGCTATGAATGCCAGGCTACAGGAATGGAGTTAAATCTGGATGTGTATATATAATTTGCTTTCAGTTTCTTTCTTTCCTTTCAAACAGATTTATTTTTACGGAAATTCATTCCCTCGTACCACCGCTCCCTCTCTTTCTAGTTATTGTAGTAAAGTTTTCATCTTATGGGGGAAAAGTGAGCTTTGGCATGGGAAGGGGGATAAGAAATAAAGTAACATTTCTATTGTGTGGCCAGTTCTCTATTGTGCTACTGATGACATTTTATTTTGGTAGTTTTATAGTTTAAATAATACCCTTGCAAAAAACACAGAAGCAAACCTGAATAGAACTCTCCCATTGCCATTTCTTTGCTCCTCACACATTATGTGCCCTACAGTACTTGCTCTTTCAAAATAAGTGGCAATAAAAGAATTCAGTTCACACTGGGGCTTTGGGAAATGTATAAAGCAGCTGTTTGCTTCCACTAGAGCAACAGAAGCGGCACAGGCTGTCCTCTGGGAACTGACATGGAGTACAGCACTGCATTATAAATATCACTCTCTAAACACAGATTAGGTTCCCTGAGGCTGATGAACAGAATCATGCTGCCTGAGTGTAGCAGGTTCAAGAGCAACATTTTCTTCTTTTTGCTTTTGGTGCTGGGGGCAGGGGAAGGGAGATCTTGCTGTGTTTCTGTTACTTAATTGATACTGTCTCAGTTCAGGGGACCTTTAAAAATAATTTATGGCTTGATTTTCAGATGGTTTCTTGCCCCTGCAGATTGCATGGAAGTAGATGGCATTTAAGGTGATTAGCACCTCTGACAAATCAGTCTATTAATACAAATGTTGGACTCTTCCCACCTTTGGATGAGATTACGTGTTACATGTAGCACGTACTAACAATAAGGAATGTTAGACTGTTACAGTTAGCACGTAAGTGAGAGCACTTGCACCTTAGGGGTTAATACCCTCTCTAAAGTGCACTGCTCTGCCTGTGGCTCAGAGGCTGGTGAGCATGGGCCTGAACGGGAGCTGCAATCTCTTCTGTGCCTGCCTTGTTCACCAGCTCTCTAGCTGCAATATAGACCAGAGGGAAGAGGGGAAGGGGCCACCATGCCATTTGAAGCACCCTCTCTGCCCTCCTCCCACCCTCCTTCAGCTCCCAGATTGCCCCTGCAACCACTACCTCCATCTCTGAATCACCTTCCCGCCATGCAGGTTGCTTCCCTACCATCCATCTGCCCCTCTCTGCCACTCTGCCCACTGTATCCCTTATATTGCCCTGTCCACCCCACATCAGCCTTTCTATCCCTGGATAATTGCTTTGCTTTCCCAATCAGTCTGAGAGTGGTGGGGACAGCAAGAGCAAGGGGAGGGGAGGGCACAGTTCCCCCTTTCTGCCCACTCCCAGGCTCCCTGTAGCTTGTGCTGCCCCCAGTGGTCAGGATCTCATCTCTTCTGGAGTCCACAACTGAAGGGGGGCATGGCAGAGAGGGCAGTGAGCTGAGGAGTTTCTAGGCATCTGTGGGGCCCAGCAAGGCCTGGATCTAGGTGCACAGGGGCAGTGCATGCTGCAGGAAGCCTGGGAGCAGAGAGGGAGGGGAAGCCTCCCCTACTGCTGCTGATGCCACCACTGCTTTTGAGCTGATTGGGACAGCAGGGTGATGAAGCGGGGGTGGAAGGGCCATGGGAGGTAGAAGGGGTGATCAAGGGAATGATTTGGAGGTCAGAGAGATGATTGGAGAGGGTAAAGGAGGTGATGAGGGTGGTAGGGGAGTGATCTCAGCCACAGAGGGAGATCAGGTGGCGGAGGTGCAATCTAGGGGTAGAGGGGATGATATGGTGGCTGGTGGGTGTGGAGGAGGTGATTGGGATACTGGTAGCAGGTGGTGGGGGGGCATTCAGGGGTGGAGGGGATGATTCATGGAGAAGGGGGGTAAAGGACCATGAATTGGTGATTTTATCTCAGGTGAACGCCCAGAAGTTATCGTATTAATTTGAGCTGGGTAGCACATTTTAGCACTAAAAAGCTCGCCAGTCATTTCCATTTAAGATGCACTTCAATTTAAATGACTATAGGTAACTTTGCTGCTGTTTGTATTAGAGACTACTCTGGAGGTGTATGAAATCCTGGCAATTAGGGCTCTGCAAAACTCTGGGTGCTGATTTGATTTGGAGGAGATTCGGCCTGATTCAGGGGCTGAATCTCCAAATCTGAATCGAATCAGGAGACTAAGAAAAAGGTCCAAATTGATTCAAAACTCTCTGAATTGATTCAGAAAAGATTTGGAGAGCTTCAGAGATTTGGGCAGTCTCCACTTGCTGTCGCAGGAAGCTGGACTTGGACTACATGCTGGTAAGTAAGGGGTGGTGGAGGGGGGGCTGGAGGTGGGGGGAGGGGACCATGGGGGGATCCCTGCCAGGTCTCATTCCCTGCCTGATCCTCCAGCTCCCCTGAGCACCCCCTAGCCCCTGCCCACTCTCCCAGCCCCCCCCCCCCCATGGCTGCCTTGCATGGCCCCAGCTCTTTAAAAAAAAAAAAAAAAGTCCCGTAATCACTGGATGCTGCCAAGTGGGTGGCGATTCCCACTGCCCTGTGCTGCACTGGGGGCTCTGCCATGAGCCTCCTGACCTCTGCCTGCTCTCCTAGCCCCCCATGCAGAGTGGGGCAGTGGGTGGCAATGGCGATGGCCCTTCTGCCTGGCAGAAGCCAGTGAGCCCAGAGCTTTTTCTTTTTTTAAGAGCCGGGAGCTGGGGCTGGGCAGGGCAGCCAAGGAGGAGCTTGGAGAGCAGGTGGGGGATGGGGTCTGTCCAATCTGAAGATTCAGCTGATTTTGCAGCAGCCAAATCTCCAAATCGGATTCAGCTGAATCAATTTGAGACAGTGATTCAAATCACCGAAGCGAGTCACCACCCTCCAAGCTGGCCGAATCCCAGTCCAAAGGAAATATACTAGCTGCTTTGCACAGGCCTACTGGCAACTATTAATTGTGGCTGAACTTTTAGGAGAAAAAGCAACTTTGTTTCCAGCTTCTGATTGACCTATTCAAGCAATAGGAGATTATTACTTCAGAAACATTTTTACTGGAGTTTCTAAAGATAAAGGTGTCAACTCAGATTTAAGAAATAAAGATATTGTATGTTTTTACTCAGAGTGTGAAGAAGCATTTGTGCAACCTGGCTCAGGTTTACGTTGCTTTGACCCAGTTCCTACATGTGTAAGAATCTGCAGCTTGCTGAGAGAAGGTATGGGCAGCTGGAGGTAAGTAATCTGGGGGGAGAGGGACTGGCAGATCTTGGGGGAAGTTGGCAGGTCTGTGGGAGGGAGCTGCTGGCTCAGGATGGCAACTGGCATGTCTACAGGAGTGCTGCTTGGTCTTGAGTGAGTAGTTGGGGGTGGGGACAAAAATAGGCCAGTCAGGGTTGGGTGGGGGAGAATAAAACAGTACAGACCCACAGCTGTGGTGAGTGGCTGGCCTTTCCTAGCCCTAGGTCTGTGCTGTGAATGGATGCAGGTGTCCACTGGGTCCGATTAACCTTTGCTAGATTGAGTTAATCTCAGGTTAATCTACAGTTCACCTATAAAATGAACTAACTTCAGGTCAGGCATGTCATTTTTAGGGTAACCTAAACCCTGTGAACCTTTGCAAGAGTGGTTCTGTGGGTGAAGGTGCAGTGGTGCATTTGCACCCCTTTTTTGATTCCTGGTCCACCCAAACTTTAAAACCAACTGTTTGGGAAGGGCAGCAGCATTTCTAATCAGGCAGTAGTGAGAGAGTCAATTGACTTCATGGCTCATTATCAGCTTCCCGATTCCTGTTAATCTATCTCTGCTCCACAGGTATTAATGACTCTCTCTCCTTGTTAATGGTCTTCTTGTTCCACTATTCAAACTATCTTTTTGTCTGAAATTTTGCTGTCTGCTAGCCATTCTTGGGAATTTTAGAGCCCTGCGGGCTGTTTTTAGCTCTAGCTAAAACCTTAACTCAGGTGTGGTAATTATCACTAAGGCATAGAAATGGCTGACAGTGAAGTATTTGAGGCACCATTAAGACACTCAAGAAAGTTAGATTTTGTTTTATGAATCTGAATAAGAGTTGTGCATTTAACTATAGCCATGACAGGACTAATGATGCAATAGCCTTTGATAATTTTTTGCCTAATATGTTGTTGTTTTTTGAAAAATGGATATGTACTCTAGCAAATCAGCACACATTCCAAGAGTTATATATATTTTTTTGCTTTGATCTTAAAATTGAATAATATAGGGTGCATCTTCACAAGTGCACACGTGCAGGGGCACATGTTTCCTGCTATTTGTCCCCAGGCACACTCCTGCTCTGACACGTGACAAAGTGACCCAGGTGGGGTAGGGTCCTGGGGGCCTCCCAGGGCAGCAGCAGTGCTGAGCCAGCTGTTCAGAGTCTGGCTGGAAGCCAGAGTGTGACTCTGGCTGGTCAGGTTCCCTTTCTGGCAGCATATGCTGTTGTCACGTGTGCTAAGCCCCTTTTTTCAGCAGTGTTTTTTTTTAAAAACAAGAATCTTCTGGTGTTAAAAACCCCGCTATGCTGAAGCATGGCAAACACTTATTTATGTGCTGCGTGCAGTTTGTAGTGTCTCAGACTGCTTTTAGGTGTTGCAAACCGCACATGTGCGCTCATGGGAACACCCCCACATAGTGCTAGCCCTCTCTATGTTAGTAAAGATTCTAGTTTCTATTTAACTAGAGAAAAATATGTTTTGTGTTATGTGTGATGATGTGCCCCTCTGCACCCCCCTTTCCAAGACATGAGATCCACCTATGAACCCTTGCACAGTGGGGCATTTCAATTGCCCTATAATCTTAGGGTGATTTAAATGTAACACTTGTACATACCCCTTGCATCTAAATTTGAGGTTCATGTCTGTGTCGTGTTGCCTCCCTAACTTTCATCACTTTACATAAAAAAAGAATCATTGAGATTTCCTTTCTTCTCTCTTTTACTGGCTTTTTATTTTCAGACATGGCTCTGTTGCAGTGCACAGCTAGACTGCTGCATACTCCCTGATTAACAAGCAAGCCATTTTAAAATATCAATAAACTCTTCCTTGAAGAACTCAGTCAGCTGAGCTAATCTGTAACAGGACTCATTGAGATTGTTAGATCCAGCAAGGTCACTTTAACTATTATTTAGTTTGTATTTTCAAAGTAGTCCTTACTTTGAAAGTCTATTGTGTTTAATGTATCCCAACCTTTCTGTTGAAAATCAGAGCAGAAATAATGGCAAGTAGGAAGGAGATGTTATGTTAAAATAACATAACTTAGGTTTGTGGTTTTTCTAGTTCTCTTGAGTCTAGATATATCAAAGCTCTCAGACCAATAAATGATGGTGCTTTCTGTATCACACAGAATAAGCTGTAATGCCCCAAGGCAAGTTAAAGACAAAGTAGATGTCTGAACTCTGAATTTCCTTTTTAATATCGATCATGTCTCTTTAGAGTAAAAGTATTTTTGGCTTAACCATGACATTTAATGAAAATAAACACCATTGACGGATGACTTGCAAAGAGTATAGTTCAGCTAAGCATACAAATGCTCAGGTGCTTATTAAGTATTTATTGAGTGAATTAGTGTGCTTGAAGCAGTGCAAGACTCAGAGGGTGATATGATCAGGAGACTAAACACCTTACAAATTTCCAAATGTATCCTGCTGGAGGGGCAATTCTGGACTCCTATCATCTGTAGAGCCCTAATGTAACCATTTGGAGGAAGGAACACCTCAACTGTGTTCCTGCAAGTTCTTTGTCTCCTGGTCTGGCTTGCTTCTGGACTCTGCTGACCAACTGCTGAGCTTGCCTTCAGCTTCATGGCTCTGTAGCCACCACTCTAAATCTATGGCCTTCCCCCCTGGCTATCCCCCATTCCTGATTGCCCTCTGCCCATAGGTTGGCCACCCACATCCCAGCACCTGATATCAGTGTGTTAGGGAAAACAGACTAAAAAAGTGAGCCTTACTTTAGGAAGTTCTGACGCTGGCACTGACCAGCTTTAATTTTGTGCTCAAAAGTTTTGTTGGGCCTGTGAGGCTGCTGGAATGCACACTCCATGTTGGATTTGTGTTGGTAGCCTTTTATGTATGCAGCGCCCAGATATGGAGCATCTGTCAGGTGAAGCCTGAGACCTTGAATTTGGCAGGATATTCTACATGGAGATCAGAAGAGGGGACTGATAAGCGCATGTTAGCATTTGTGACTGAGGGAACTTGCTGCACTGTTCTGTACTATTTGGAGTTTCCAAAGAGCTGATTACAGTCTGACTTTATGTCTAGGTTTATGGTATCCAGGGCACCCTGACTGTTTTTCTCCCATTAAAAAAGATGTATAACTTTACCCTACAGATTTTATTAAAAGTCCTAGAGGTATTTCAGCAATGACATTTTTGTCTGTACCAGAGCCAAGTGTTTCTAATTCCACTTGGATGTTTTCATCTGATAATTACTGCATGGCTTTCTTTTATTTCTGCTATAAAATTCCTTTCTGCTACACATACTAATCTCTCTTTTTCTCTTTTGGAAAGGGGACATAGGATGGAGGAATGGGGGACAGGAGACTACTTGATCATGATTGCTAGGAGCTGCCAGTTTCTGAATGTTTCACTTCTGTGATAGAAGAATAAGTCTATCCCTGTATAATGTGTAGCCCCACAAAGATCTTGTGTGTGTGTGTGTGTATGTGTGTGTGTGTATTAAATGATACGCATATAACAGTGGCACATGCTCCAATACACTCATGAAGGAAAGCTGGGCTTGGGCCATGGAAAATACCCCTTTTTTCACTGTTTTATTTATTTCAGTGAATATGTATTCAGTTTTAAAGTGAAATTCAAGACTAATCTTAGAAAAGTCCATGTTCTCCATTAGACCTTAGTGACTAGGGAATAGGTCAGTGTGACTGCATAGAATCTGTATTCCTGTGTACCATGCTCTGTGCTAGTATGTGAGAAACCTGCACTGAACTCTCCCTGTGCTTTAACAGCCCTTTGATGAGGTGAGAGAGACACTTCAGCAATTTTCTTTTGCTAAATATGTTGCATTGTTGATGGGGTCCTTACCCCATTCCCCTTTGTTCAGTAAGGAAAGCCATATTTATATAGAGCCTTATGTAGGTGGCTGTAGGCCAAGAAAGGCAGGAATATTCTTAGGACTCTGAAAAAGAAGTGAATGGTTTCTCAGAAAATAATCTCTTATTATTTCTTAGGACTTTCTACTTCTGGCCTCAAGTTTCTATGTGATCCTGAGTGAGTTGTACAAAAATTTAATTTTTTTTTCAGATCAGGTGATTTTTTGAAATCTATCTTTTCCCATTAACAATCTGAGTTTCAACAAACTGACATCTTCCATTTTTTTTTCTTTGAAAAGTTCCCAGCCTAATAACTTTCTTGGCAACTAAGAGATTTCTTTCCAGGCTTGAGTCGATTGCTCTTTCTGGCTTTATTATTATACAAAGTCCTGTGCATACTTGGCAAGTGACTTGAGCTTGAAGCATGAGCCTTTCTTGTGAGCAGAAGAGATGCTCTAATGCTTAGTTTTTCTGATATTGTGGTGGTTTGACAAACTGTACCAATGTTCATCCATCAAGTGTTAGCTCCTGTAGGGCTGACTGGGGTATGGGTTAATTCAACCATTGATCAATTCATATACAAATCACACAAAGACCCTGCTAGCGGCATGAACTGAAGTAGGCCTCAATGCATATAAAACTGGGAACTATCTATATAGCTTAGATGGAAATCTGCGAAAGTAGGTTATTAAGATTTTTATAGGACCTTTGTAAGGTCAACAGTAAGGGTGAAGTTGCACATTACATGTAGATTATATTAAGGGCACGTGCAATGTAAGTGTATGCACATTAAAGCTCATTAATTTGTGCTAAGTGTGCTCTGAGTGTCTCAAAGTTATGCCACTTTAGCTCTGGACCACGCTGTCTAGCTTATGTTAGGGTAACTTCTGTCTGCTCCACTGAGACAAAACAAGCAATCTGCAGTCCTCCAGCATCCCAAGAAACATCACTCAGTCCCTGCCTCCCCCCCCCCCCAAGCAGGGATAGAGCACAGGTGTCCTAGCTCCTACTTGTGTCCATACTCACCAGCCCTCTAGTGACAAGTCAGAGCTCTGCAGGCAAGAAACTGTATTAACTCTTAGCATGTGACTGCTCACAGCACCTTCTAACTTTAATTTTAACACTGCTTCATATTCCACAGACTTATTATGGTCTAAATCTGGTATGGACTCTTATCTTCAGAGGGTGAATTGATAAGACCAATAAAAGACACTGAAACAAAGATCAGAGTGACCAGGCAAATAGGCTTCTGTATCTGGTAGCAAGGTTGCCCTAATTGGTAAAAATTAGGATGTGAATTATGTCATCTACATATGTTTCAAGAATGGGAGGGGACTAGGATGTGTCTTCTGTAAACATGAAGGAGTTTTGATCACTGTATAGAAAGGGGTTTGGGTACCTTTAATACTTTTTATTGGGTTTAGGGGATACATTTATAGTGTATTATGCCTATAACATTGTGTAAAGAGGACACTTTTACCTAGGTGACTTTTACCTTTACTTTATGCCTTTACTATGCTTGCAAATAACTTGTCAAACTCCATATACTCTTTGGTGATGTGTAGGGGGTGCATGTGCACCCCCTGAGCTTGATGGTGCACCCCCTGCATAAAGCACCGCTGATGCTGATAGTGGTGACTGTGGGTGATTGGCACTCACTCCCCACCCCTCTCGCTGTTGATACTGCCAGCGGCGTCTGCAGGCAGTCCCTGATCACCGCTAGCCATTGCCAATGCTGCTGGCACTGTCTGTGGGTGGTCTCCAACGAATGGTTGGTGCTCATCAGCCCCCCCCGCCCCCTCAACAGCACTGTGGGAGCTCCCCGCTTGGTCTGCCCCTGCCACTGACACTGCCACAGCTGCCTGCAGGAGCTCCCCACTTGCTGCTGCCATGCCCTGGCTGCCAACACCATCACCACTGCCTGCAGGCAGTCACCATGCCCCCCCAGCCTCTGGGGACACGCAGTGTTCATGTATATACCAGCTGGTCATGGATGTTAGTGTCCAGGCTTGTTTATAGAAAGAAACTCGGCTTGGAGCTTTCTTGTTTAGCACTGAAAACTGCAGTCTCTTTCTTCTAACAATGAGGTTATTAGGGGCATTGCATCTCCTGGCAGCACATGCAGAGTCCATCCAAACTGAGGGACCCTGATGTAACTGGTATGACCAAACCCCCTAATGGCACTCATGGAGTCTGATAACAACAGTGACCGAGTCCACCCTAAAAACACTGGTGACTCCTGGCTGGGAGTCCTACATCTGTGTTCCTGTATCTCTTATTGAAACGGAATACATAATAGAAAAGATTTGTTCAGCATATCCTTGTTCAACATATCCTAGGAGGTCTTAAACAGCACAGTTTGCAATACCATGCTCCTGAAATACTTCATTGCTTTATTTATGATGGTCTTAACAATTTCTGAACTAATCTTATGTGTAGATATTTGCTCTATTGTTTTTACCTTTCTGGGAAATATTGTAGCCCTTGGGAGGTTGGCAAGTATCCCAGGTGTGACAGTACAGACAATTAAAATTTGATTGTGTTTTTATTTAATTTTAATTCACTTGTGTGGCTATTTTGTAGTAGACAAATGAAGTTCTTTCATGATTTGCCACAGCCTCCACTGCACTGTGTCTGCATCTGTGCATAAGAATGTGTAGTAATCAGCTATGACAAGGTTTCCTTTATGTAGTCTTAGTAGAGCTGTGCAAAATTTTGCTGGTTGTTTCATTTCAATGTGGTTTTGAGTCATTTAGAGCTTGAAACAGCAAAATAAAAAAATGAAATGAAGAGCTTTGAAATAACCTCAAAATGAAATAAGGGCAGTCAAAACATTCCAAAACAGTTCAAGTTTGGAAGCTGAAGCTGGGCTTGCCTGCAGAGAAACAGAAAGTAAGGAGAGGGAGGGGGAAGAAGGGAAAAGGATTTCTCTGATATTGACTGTGTAGCTGGCCAGTGATTGTGATCCTTCCCTGAGGTCCCTTCCAATCCCAGTGCTCTGGGGAAGAGATGGAAAAACGGCATACAAAGAAGCATTGTTTGAACTGGGCTGTTTTCTGCCTTGGGGTCAGTTACTGAGCTGTCCTTCAGAAACTCAGCAGCATTAGACAACAAAGGCTACTAGCATTTATTTCTGACTTGCTAGCCTGGCAACTGGGATTCAGCAGTAAATTATGCTTTCTTTCTATACCCTTGTATTTTATTCTTATATTCATTGATTGATTCCTTTCAATTTATTCCTCCCCCTCTTTTTGGTTAATCTATTTTGATTCTTTTCAAATCTCTGCTTTCTCTCATGGTGTGCTTTTCATTCACAGTGCTGGGAAGCACAGCAGAATTTTATTGCATATTATAATATAGAATTTATATAGGAAAACACATACATACAAATATATATTTTTATTTTATTTATTACAGAAATACATACATACAAACATGCATGCATGCATGACATAAATACAAATACATACAATTATCTTAATATCTACATATAAATCAGATAACAGAAGAAGAAGCAGAGAGAGATTTTCCAGCACACCAATGCAGAGACAAGACACTAGGAAACACACCATAAAGTGTGCTGGAAAGGCATCTGGCAAGCCTTCAGGGAAGGGTGGAAGAACGGGTAGAGGGAGAGCTGTAAGTTCACCCCCCACAAACTGAGAGACAGCCTCTTTGCTACAACAAGCAGGCATGAGTCTTCCACTAATACAAGCAGCAAGGAGAGGGGAGCAGTGCCAGTGCCACTGCCTGAGCCTGAATCTGCATCCCAAAAGCCTGAGCCTGAATCTGCATCTTCAAAAGCACCAGCCATCAACACCCCCCACGCTACCACCATGACAACAAGCAGCAGCACCAGCATGACAGTCTCCTCCACCCCCATTTCACTTCCCATGCTGAACCTTTCCGTGCCAGAGGAAGAGCTGGAGTTGGAGCTGGATCTGAGTACCATAGCAAGGGAAATTCTAGGGAAGGAGGGGTAATCATCTGAGTTTGTGCTCCATACCTCTCAAGTTTACCCTAGATCCAGGTCTCCTTCCCTAGAAGGTACTTCAGAGGATGCTGAGGTAGAAGTTGCAGAGGCAAGCAACTCAGTTGAGTCCACTCCTCCTGTTGCTGTGCCTCTGCCTGCTGAGGAGGGGGAAATTGCAGCATCCACACATGCACACACACCCCAGAAGCAAGTGGGCAGTGCGCTCTGGGATCATTTTGAGCTGGCAGATAATCCAACATACACTATCTGCCTGTGCTGCTGAGGCAAAACCAGCCAGGGCAAGGGAACAAAACACATGAGCACCACAGGGATGCTGATGCATCTCTGTAGGCACCACCCCTTTGCCCTTGCTGCTCCTCAGCCTGGTACCAGTGGGAGCATGCCCAAAAGGAAGTCCCCCTCTTGCTCCAAAGCCCTGACCCCCCAAAGCAGAGGAAGGTCACCCTGGAACAGTGGGGGAAAGGCAGACAGAAAGAGGGTGCATTGCAAGGGCAAGCAAGTTCACACAGAACACTGAGGAGATGCTTGCTGTGGATGGCCAGCCCTTCTCCTTAGTTGAATGGCCAGAGTTCAGGCAGTTCATGGAGCTCGTAGCCCCATCATACCAAGCACCTCAGCAGATAGTGGTGCCCTTCCTGTATGACGCATGCAGAGAGTACTTGAGGGACGACCTGCACAAGGCAGGTCTGCAGGTGGCCTTACACTTTACTTCAGCTATCTGGAGTAGCCAGGGTGGAGATCATGCCTACTTTTCCCTCACAGGGCACTGGTGTGACCAGTCAGGCTGTCAATGGGCTCTCCTTCAAGCCAAGATGATGGATGAGTCTCACATGGCAACAGAGATCGTGGGGACAATGAACTGCTTGGTGCAGGGGTGGCTCACTGGGCAGGGCAAGCTTACCCATGGGTTTGTGGTCACTGACAATGGCGCCAATATGGTCAAGGTGGTCCATGATGCCAACTTCATTGGCATCCACTGTGTAGCACACAAGTTGCACCTTGTCATCAGGGATGCCTTGGAGGGGGGCAGGGCTGCAAGTGATGGTGCCAGAACCACCAGCAAGCTCATTTCCAAATGCAGGAAGGTGGCAGGCTACTTCCACTGGAGTATCAAGGGGGGCAAAATGCTGCTGCAGGAATGGGCAGAGAAAAGCATCCCACAGCACAGAATGATGCAGGATATAGAGACGCGATGGAACTCCACATTCCTGATGTTGGAAAGGCTTGTGGAGCAACAGAAGACCATCCATGAGATGGCCTTGCTTGGGGAGACTGGGATCAGTGGTCCCCTTAACAGAGCTGAGTGGGATACCATCTCCCAGATCTTGGTGGTCCTCAAGCCCTTTTTTGAGGCCACTGAGACACTCAGCACTGGTGATGCCCTCCTTAGCCAGGTGATCCCTGTAGTGAGGGAACTTCAGAGCCAAATGGAGAGCTTCCAGAGGATTAATGTTTCTGGCTAGGGCAAGCCGCTGTCACCAGACATGCAGGCACTGGTGAGGCTGCTGAAGGAGGACATCAGGAAGTGGCTTGATTCCTTGTGGTCCAGTATGGTCCACATGCTGGCCGCTACGTGTGACCTGAGGGTGAAGCGCAGCATATGCAGCAGCCAAACACTGAATCAGTAGATGGAAGTGCTAGTGAAGAGAGTCAGGGAGGCAGAATGGCAGAGGTGGGGCGACACGGAAGAGGGGGATCCACTGTCCCATGCTAGCACACCATCCACCAGCCAGTCTCCTCCTTCACCACAGTCACTGCCAGTGTGGGCCAAGGGCATGGCTTCCATGGTGGGAGTCCAGAGGCATCAGACCCCACCATCAGGCAGGTAGTGCTCAGGCCTTGGTGGCTGCCTAGCTCACTGAGAACATGGACCCATTCCTGTGTGAGCCCTTGTCTTACTGGGTGAGCCCTTGGCTTACTGGGTAAGGCACACCCAGATATGGCAGGATTTGGCTATGGTTGTCCAGGAACACCTGTCCTGTCCACTGACCAGTAGGGGTATGCAAAGTGGGCCCTGTTCGATTCAGATTTGGCCCAAATCAGGGACACTGATGCAACTTGTTGATTTGGATCACGGTCCCTGATTTGATTCGGCCAAATCTCATCTGAAGATTTGATGCTGATTCAGAGAATCAGCAATTTGAACATAAACACAGTTTTAAAAGTTTTTTTCTACGTACCTCAAGGTACCAGCGTGACTTGTGAACACTGCAATGCTGGGGTGGATGGAAGTGTTTGCACCTTTGATGACTCCTTGCTTTTGGATTGGTCTATCTGCAGTCAGTGTATTGTTCATATGTTATCCTGTCAGCATATTCCTTTGTTCAACATCTGCATTATGAGCATACCTCTTAATTTGGCTTTTTTTCTGGTGTCTTATTTTAAGCATTATCCATTGGTCTCCTTTATCACCTTTCATTAATATATCCAATCATTTTATTCCTCTGATTCAGCTGATTAGTCCAACTTCATTTAATTTGGGCTACTAACAATATTATTACTATGTTGTGTTAGAACACCATCTCACAGTGATAGAAAAAGGAAAGAAACATCATGCGAGCAAACCCAAGGCCATAAGCTGCTTGCAAGAAACAAGGTCAGTTGATATTGCAAACACCAGCAAAATGAAAAGTTCAGATAACAATGAGGCTATGCAGAACTTTAGGCTGAATATAAAAGAAAATTTTAGACGATGCTATAATTCACCACTCTATAAGCAGGTGCAACTTTAAAGCATAAAGTATGACAAGCTACCCTAGCAGAGCATCCCACAGGAGTGTGGGGGGCCCCTCCATGTGCTTGGCAGCAAACCTGAAAGTGGACTGGAAGCACTTCCGGTCCACTTCCAAGTCCACCAGGGAGTACTTTGGGGGGGTCTCCCTGAGCCCCCATGGCTCAGCAATTGGCTGCAGGGGGACCCCTGGTGCCCCTCCCAGACCAGAAGGCACCAGTTTCTGAGCTGGGAAGGTGCAGAGGTACTTTCCCCCGGTGTGCTCCCTGGCAGACCAGGAAGTGGACTGGAAGTGCTTCTGGACCACTTCCAGGTCTGCTGCTGAGTGCACCAGGGACCTGTCCCCAGCACTCCTGTGGGACACTTAAGAGATTCAGCCACCGAATCAGGCTGAATCTCCACCAAATTGAATCAGGGACCAAAACTTTGCACAGCCCTACCGACCAGTGTTCCAACTGAGAGGGTGTTCAGCATGGTGGGTGATGTAGTGACACTCTACTGCAGCTCCTTGGATCCTGGTTTGGTGGAGCAGCTGGTGTTCCTGAAGGTGAACCTCCTGCTGCTGGGGTTCCCCAAGCTCCCGGTGCAGACAGAGTGAATGCCATCCTCCTCACTCTGTCCACAGCTATTTTCTTTTTTCATTTTTTAAAAACCATTTAAAGCCCCACTCTCAAAGCTGGAGAGAGCACTCACTGCATCACTAGACAGCAGGGGAAGATCATGTCCCTGCTGAGCTCCCATGCCAGGATGAACTTGGAGGTATGGGCTGGGATTATGGCGAAGGAAGAAGCCCCAGGTCCTACACATGACAACTAAAACTGCACTCTGATGGGGTCAGAAGGCCTGGAGGCACTGCTGGTGGAGTGGCAGCCCCAGGAAATGCCAGGACTGAGGATCCCCCTGGTGAAAGGTGGGTAAGAGTTGTAATAACCTCCAGCTACCACATGCACACACATAGTCTTGGCTGGGGAAAGACCAGACCCATTGTGTCTTTGACAAGGCCTGAGGTTTGCTGATTGCAGTGGACTTGTGAGGCTCCAGATGAGCTCAGCTTAGTTGCCTCAGATGCCAGCTTTCAGGTTGTAAAACCCTTTGTCAGGCTGAGGAAGCACCTGTTGCTGGTCTGTGTGGTGTTCCTGGATGGAAGGAATAGTAAAGAAGCAGTTTGAAAAGTGGACTGTAAATTCCCTTTGAGAATCAGGCCAGAGAGATTGGAGATAGGTGATGTTCTGTTCTTGTCTTTGATAGATTTTGGTGTGCACTCATTCTCATATACAGTTGTTGCTTGGTGTCTCCACGTATTTTCCATCAGGTCTGGTACTGTATTGTGAAGATATCTCCATACTGGAGATATTGTTGGCAGGTTTTGCATGCCTTGTCATGGCATGGCCTGGATCCATTTGGTGTGTTTTGGGTTGTAGGAAGTTGGCTGATGGTGATGAGGTTAGCGAGGTTCAGTGCTTCAGTTCTGATCCCCTACACTAGTTTGGGCTGGTGATGGGAAGTCAGCCCAGCTGACTTGTATATAATTTGCTTATATATATTTATATTTCAAATACATATATTAATTTTTTGCATATATATATATGCAAAAAATATATATTTTTTGAAATATAAGCAATATATATAAGCAATATATATTTTTTATATATATATACATATATATATGTATGTATGTATGTATGAATTGTTGCTTCTTCTAATACTTGATTTTCAGTAAAAAGTTCTCATTTACTGTTCCATTTCTTTAGTTGTGTGGTTAAAGTTTATTTCTTACCTACTTCTGGCATTCCTTTATGGCTGACTTGTCTGGATCTGGCTCACCTTAATACTTATTTACCCTACTGTTCAATTGAACTTTTACCCGTCACGGGCCAAAAGGCAGGTTATATTGCTGATCCTCAGTTAATTACAAATGCCATTAGTTTTTATTTGCAGTGCCCAAGCAAGCAGGAAAACTGCAGGTTAAGTCACATTTGCAGTGAAATCATGACTCAATTCATGTTTCTGAGGAAAAAGAGGTAGTAATTAAGGGCATGGCAGTAGCAGCACTGTGTTCAACCCAAACACTTGAGACAGCTACTTGGAACAAATGCCCAGTGTAAGAACCAAGAAAGAAAGTATGTCTCAAGGAACACATGTGGAGGAAAACTGGCATCAAAGGGGCAAAATGAGAAAGGAATGTGAAGTCTTGTGTTTTAGGCTTTGGTTTTATAGAAACAGTGGCAGAAATATTTTGGACTCAGGCCCCAGTTTATCCAAACAGTTCAGCTTTGGGAAGTTAGGGTTGTTTGAATAATAGATGCCATTGTTTGGAAACCTGAATAAATAATTGCATGCATTCTTACATTTTGTAATTATGAAAAGTTTTTTTTCTCTCTCTCTCATAGCCCTTTGGACTGACTCTCCACTGTCCCCTAGATATCGAAGATACCTTTTCCTTTAGACCCAGATTTGCTTGAACCCCTCATGCTGATTTATCTTCATGCTTCTACTTTATTTACTGTAAATGACTTGTGTCAGAAATGCTAAATTGTGAAACTGAGTTTCTGGAGAACTTTATGGTATGCTACAACTGAGGAAAAATGCCTCTCTACATTTCCCGATGCTTTCCCAAATATTTTATAATTTTGTTCTACTTCTAGAGTCTTTGTTTCATCAAAGGTACTTATATGAGTCAGATCTTACAGTACGGCCTCGTGAACAAGTTACTGCAAGGAAGACAAGGGAAGGGAAATAGAGCATGTCACCTCCTCCATGGTAACTGACCATACTCAATCTTTTACTTCCTGGTAAATGAAAGGTGATGTGTGTTTGCTCATCCCTCATGGAAAGAAGGATAAACTACTGTTTCCTGTTAGAATTGGCACTGTAGAACTTGATGTTGGTGCTTTGTATTTGGATGAGTAGGTTCATACGTAGTGATTCAGAAGTTCCCAGTTAGCGGTCTTCCTTCTGTTTTGGAAATGATTATTATTTAACAAAAGCTGAAAGAAAAGCTAGCAATGCACAGCAAAGCCATGCTTCCTAATATTTCTGAGATTAACTGTGTTTTGTTTCCAACTCCTGAATCAGAATCTTCTAGTGCAGAAAACTTTTCCACCTGAAATATCATTATTCCTATAGGTTTTCTTTGCTTTATGCTGTACACGTGTTCCTGGAAAATGGCGCATAACTCAAATTCACATAAAGGGAACCCACATTACAATGTAACAAATAGGTATACATTCCAAGACCTCGACCGTACTGACCCCCAGGCCCATTTCTATCACTTTTACAAGTTTGGTACTCACCAACAGCAGACAGTACACACAAGCACAGGGCACGATTATAATGGGGATGGCAACCATGGAAACACATGTTACAGACAACGAGCAAGGAACACAGATACACACAGGAGACTATATTTTGGTGTGTGTCACTCTCACAGTGCACTGCACAAAGCAGCTGACTGTGGGCTTCCACCACACTGATCACGTAAGAGTGATCAGATTTTACCTTGCATATAACAAATTTTTGGTTTAAAAAGGGTTATTGCATAAGAATTATTAGCTCATATAGAAGCTGCATAAAGTGAGGGAAACCTGTACACGTCACTTTGAATTTTGTAATACTTTTAAAAAACCCTGAAGCTAGACAATACTTGAAGGCGCCTGTGTGAGAAGAGCCTGCTCCAGTAAAATCATACAGAAACCAGTCTTGTAGACTCAAATAATATTCTAAATATTCTCCCTGCTCACCAACCCTATTCAAGAATCCAGTTTTGTTTTATTTCTGCTGAAAACTGGACCAAGCTTCATTTGCATTTTTTTCTCAAACCTGCTTTGAGTCTGAAATAACCATCTAGGAGGCTTCAAGCAATGATAAACCAAGTGTGTTGCAGAATTTGGCCTTTATTGCAGATGTTTCATACAGTTGTGAATAGGGTTTGAGTATTTTCGATAAGCAAAGCAAATGGAATACACATTTGTATCCAGTGTCTTCCCTTGCACATAATGTGGATTTAGAAATATCACTGCTGAGGACTGGGCTAGAGCCCAGGCTGTTCTCTTTAGAGAGAGTATTCTCAATGGCCAGGCATAGACATTGCACTTTTACTGGTATCAGTGATCAGAAACCAGTCCATACCTGGAAGAGAACAGAAGTTTGGCACACAAAACTGGTCTGTACTTGTAACAGGACAGAAGTGCGGCACACATAGATTGATTTAAAAATGGCAGAACCTGATCTAAGATTTGCACCCCACCCCCCCAAAAGGTATATGTGTGTTCTGTTCACTAGTGTACTCTGGTACTAGTGTTCTATCTGCTGCATGTCTTTAAGAATGAGGCTAGGGACTTTGTTTAAACTATACAGGGAATACAGTACAGATACCATCACTAAATGTGAGAAAAAAGGAACCTCATTGGTTTTAAATCCTATGGTAAATGCATCCAGATAGTCTTACAAAGAGATAAGCTGTAACATTAGAAGAGCAAACAGGGACAATACATCTCCCTAGAGCCACATTGCACATGATAGAAAGCCATGTCAGGAAAGTTCATGCACACACACCAATCCAGATAATGAGACAGGAGACTTAAGTTCCCTGTTGGCCCAAAAGAACATGAGTCAGTTGACCTTCAGCAGTATGCTGCCAGGTTTATCTATTAACCTTGGCACTTGAGGAAAGTATGGTTTAAGTGGGTTGAGAGTTTGGAGATTAATAGTTTTAGTGGGCTGCATGAGCTAGCAAGATTTTGTTATTTGTATAAGGGACTCACGCTACAGTAAATGTACATTTAGGAATAGAGTTGTAGGATATAAATTATTGACAGATATTTTTAGTACACAGCTAATAAAACACTCTGATAAATTGTTCTTTTTTGATGGCCTTGCCACACATACAACTGGTACCTGTATATAATATAGATATTATGTTATATATGGATATAATGGATATAATGGCAATCATTTTTTAACCTTTTGCAAGCTATAAACGTGGACTTTGATATAAAGCCATTATATCATATACATTAAAAGCAACATTATACCTATACCATAGTACATCAGAGAAGTAGTCTAAAAACAGCAGTAAAATTAAATAGAAATGGCTTTCTAGATTTCTTTCTTTCTATAGCTTTCTGTATTTATTCTTTTCTTTTCTTTGTTCTTTCTTTGTTGTCTTATCTTGTGACATTTTTCTTTATGATACTACATGGTATCTTTTCCAGTTAAATATATTGTATCCATTACAAGTGAATGGACCATATTCATGGGCTGCTTTTTTGCTGCAGTGTAATTTGAAATGTATGTACTAAGTTAATTTCATCCTAATAATTTTTTGGCAAAAAGGTAGTTCGGTGTAACCTCTCTTCATTATGGCTGGAGACTGATTTTAACCTTGTGTTAAATAAGAACATCTTTGAGGTTGTTCATAGTTGTGCCTGGGTGAAAATGGCATCAGATGGCCATTTCAGGTGGAGTCAATGAAGTGGAAAGGTGCTCTGACTATTGTTCTTGCAGGAACAAGCACCACCAACAATAATAATAATCTGGTTGAAGTTGGGAGGCTGGAAGCTTTAAGAGGGAGCCAAGTTGGTGGTCACTCACCCAAGGGAGAAGTTAGGGATAGCCAAAACAAATGCGAAATGTTTATAAATTAGCGGCAGTAATTGTTTCTTGTTAGAACTGGCACTGTAGAACTTGATGTTGGCCAGCAGCAGATGAGAGATGGTGCTTTCTGTTTGAATAAGTAGGTTCATACTTAGTGATTCAGATGTTTCCAGATTAGTTGGTATTTGAGTACATGTGCAGATGGCTAGTGGTCTTCCTTCTGTTTTGGAGATGACTATTACTTAACAAAAGCTAAAAGAAAAGCTAGCAATGCACAGCAAAGCCATGCTTCCTAATATTTCTGAGATAAACCGTGTTTTGTTTCCAACTCTTGCATCAGAATCTTCCAACTGAATTATCACTATTCCTACTCATGTAGGTAACTTTCTCCATTAAGAAGGTTTTGCCACTTCTAAGGGGTCTGATGGAATAAAAAGAAGAAGAAAATGCTGTCACCAAGGAGGCAGCACCATCTGTGGATGTGGAGATAAATGCCTTTGATCAATAACTATTCACTGCAGTCATAATATTTAAAGGGTATGGAGGAATCTACAGGGAAGAAACCACTGAGCATGGGTGAACTATCCTGCCAAATCAATGACAGAATTTCCTTTTTGTTTGCAAAACTGAACCCATGCAAATAAATGGTAAAGATTTACCTTTTGATAATGGGGAAATTTTCAGTCTTCCATTTTTCAAATGGAGAATATGTAAAGCGACATTGACTCCTCTATTCCACTTCAGCTGATTTGTTTGTTGCTTTTCCTGTTAAGTTGTTTAACTCCAGACATTTTATTTTAGCCAGGAAATGTGTTCAAGCCTGGAAAAACATACCAAGTATCTTAGCAAAACCTGGGAAATCAGTAGATTGAAAAAACAGTCATGTGGAGAGACTTAGAAATGAAACTGAAGCAAAGTCATAGGACTGATTAAAAAAAAAAAGGGAGAAAGAGTGAAACAAATTAATTATCTGAAAGCAGGCGGCTTTGGAAAAGCTTCTTGACTCAATCAGGCTACATAGGATGGAAAGCATTTCCTTACTAAGTTCAGTGGATCTCACAGCCGGAAATAATATTTGCAATTTATAGAATTTATTGGAAAAACCTAATGAAAGAACAACTCCAAATTGCTACCATTTTACCAACATTACCTGGGGGAAAAAATTCAAATTCTTGGGAACACATTCAGGATGGAAATTTTATTTCTGCCCTGAAAGTTGCTAAGTGTTATTTTCGTATACTTGTCTACATGTAAGGCATTAGTTAGCAAGAGTAGATGACAATGATCATGAGTTGTTTCTCAAGAAGAAGGAATGAATGCCAGGAAAGACAGTGTTGCCATCTAAGAACATTTTTCTAGATTTTTTGCACTTGATGTATTTTCACTAATGCTGGATGACAGAGGGTCTCTTTGAAGAAGCAAAATGAGAATCTTCCTTGGTGTGTAAGGTCATGGCTATGACAGTGGAGCAAATGTGAAAGACAGGAACAGTAAAGTTCAGACAGGAGTTTGGGACCTTTTAATAAAACCATATTTTTGTCTCATGCAATGTACTTTGACTTCTGTAACTGGTTGATGTCATGTATTGTTGCACTGAAGCCATGGTATTTTTTTATCTTTAAGTACTGTAGTTCTACTCACCACACCAGGCTTCTGATAGCTTTGAAATGTGGTGTGCAAATATGTAACCAAAACCTTCAAGTAAAATCTTATGGGGAAGCTGAATTGTTTTGGTGCAATCTGTGTGTTTTGGTTACCAAGTCCCAGAAATCTGCAGTACTTTGATTTTAGTTACTAATAATTCAAATATGAAGGGACCTGCCAGAATGAAAACTCAAAGCAGTGTCAGACTGCTGGCTTACAAAACCCGCAACTATAAATTCACGAGTAGTGTGGTATTTGGCATGATATACTTTATAATGTCAGCATTGCAAATAAAATGCTGGAAGGAATTGAAGTAGATGTCAAGCAAAGCATGCATCAGCTAAAAGCCTTAAAGGATTTCTTTGGGAACTCACATGCTGACAAGAGGTTTGCAAGTGTCCTGATTGATGCTGAGGTGAAAATTGAAAAGCATCTTTAAAGTACAAGCCCAAATGAGAAAGTTTGATTTCAAGGCCAGAGATGACTTATGAGCTAATCCAGAAAAGATACGTCAAGTCAGTCTTTTCTGTTAAGGTTTGGGCAATGCCATACTGTCACTTGATACCTTTTTAAAATGTGACGACCACCAACATTTTGTATGGTTTATCTAAAATATCAAGCATGCCCCACAGAGAATTGCAACAGTAATTCAGTGTTTTAAGCAAAGTACTACAAGATGGACAGCCTAGCAACAAGACATCCTCTGCATACAGGTCCTAGATTTTTGTAACAAAATTTCAAGCTCTTGGCAGATGGCTGAGGCCTGGAAAATGTGCCCAAAAACTACAATGAAATTCCCGTGCAAGAATAAGCTTTTGTCAACCTTCTTTCTAAATGTATCTTTTTCATTCAGGATTCTGTCACCCTTGCCTGTATCTGTCACAAGAAAATGCAGTTCTTCAAAAGCTTATAAAGAGAGATGTGGATTCTATAATGGCTTAGTCTTGGTTTGTGCGTGTTGCTTTAATTTCTGTGGAAAGCAAAATTGTGGAGAATATGGAACTGAAAGCCAGCATCCATGTGTTAGCACAGATTAAAGCAGGAAAAACTTTTTTACTGAGACTTACTGAAGATGCTTGCTTCTGGTTTAAACTTTTGTTGAAAGAAGGTTTTAAAGGACTGGTTGTGTGCTCTGGTTTTGAATTTCTTCACCTTGTTTAATATTGGCTTTATCTTTGATAAACTAAAGTGATAAATCTAATCTTCTAATACAGAGGTTCTCAAACTGTGGTCCGTGCACCACCACTGGTCCACGAGCTCCACTCAGGTGGTCCGCAGAAAGGTTACGGAGCAATTGAGATTATCTATACTTGTAAGACTACTGATATTAAAATATGCGTTGTGTGCTTTTATTTGTAGAACAAAAAAAAGTTTAAGTGGTCCACCGAGACCCTCAGCAATTTTCAAGTGGTCAGTGAAAAAAAAAAAGTTTGAAAACCGCTGTTCTAGTATTTTATTGCAGAGTTAGGAAGTTAGTGAGGGAGGCTGGCATAATGTATGCTTCCCTGTCCTAGAAAGTTGGTTAAAACCAGCAGTACTGTGCATTTAGATTTACACTAGCCAGGAAGTTCCCTTGCTATTGGGGAACTCTTTGTAGGCCTCCTAGAGTGTTGATTAATATAGGCAGTGATCAATGCATATGTAGGCTTTGCTAAGAGCACTTACTATAAGCAGGCCTCACCAAAGGCTCACTTGACACCTCCAAGATGGCTGTGAAAGCAAAGTGTTAAAGTTGATGATAAAGAAAAGCAGACCTGATAATGGCCTGTGGCTTAGGGGAAGTTGCTAGAGGTGTTGATGTTTGTTATGTAAATACCAGATGTAAAGAGAATTGCTTGATCCATGTATAAGAGAAGGACTGGAAATCTTTGGAATTTGATTTAGGTTTAGGGAACTGTGAGTTATGCCCAGAAGCGCTCAGAACTAACATCTTGTAGACCTCTTGAGAAGCATGTTAGTGATTGGGTGATTTATAGGCAGTAAACCCAGCCAGGCTTTTCCAATGAACCAGCCTCTGTGATCATTTTTCTTGTGTGTGTGCGTGTCTGAGATCTGCAAAAGATCACACACTCGTTACAACAGCAGCGCAGACAGCACCAGGACAGAGCGGAGAACACTGGACCAAGCTAGAACACAAGGAACAACAGCACTCTGCAGTTGTGGTCTGCAACATTTTTACAGAATGACCCAGCTCGGGTCTGAGGTGGACTGACACCAGTGAAGCCAGAGCCAGCAGGCTGGCATTCATGAGCCAGCACAAAGAAAGCATCTGGCCATGGCATGGGCTAAGCTCCTCACTGCCTAGCTGCAATGGGAGTAGAGCTCCCCACTGTCAAATGCCACTGAAGACCCCTGGCTCTGGATTAGCTCTAAAAGCTAGATCAGGTCCTGAGGCTGAAAATATTGCATTCTAGACCTTTTGCATGACTTGGGGAGCCATTGGTGGGCAAAGAATCTGATGTAGGCTCTTTGTCTGGCCATGATCTTTAACTGCAGTCTGCAGAACTAGATACTGTGCATGTGAATTAGTACTTAATTAGCTGAAAATTGACCTGTAAAAGAGAAGTCACATCTTGAACAATGATGAAGATTAAAGATCTCAGCCACTCCAAAATGCCTTAACTAATGCTTATCTGGAGCATAGAAGAATGATTTGGTAAATGTCAGTAGCTGCCTTACTAACTAGTCATCTCTTCCTGATCATAGCTGAGATTAGCTCTGCATCCACACTTAGAAATTCAAGCTAGAAGAGTGCAGTCTTTTATAATTTCTTGCCTCTGCAAAAGAACAGCTGAGGAGACCAGCACCCTTAGCCCGTGTGCCCACATGCAGCATGCTGTTAAGCTCTTAGATATTGCACCACTCATGTTTAAAAATGGAAAGATTTTATTTATACCAAAAATTGCACTAGCCATGTATCAATTATTCAGCACTTTATCAATGCCATCAAAAATAAACCACAGTGGCATAAGCATGAGAAATGACTTGTGTATTTGAAAGAACAGTGCTGGGAGTACTTGTCTCAGTTCCTTTTTATTTACAACACAACCAGAAGCATTTTTGTGAGCCTCTGTTGCAGAGTTCTGTTGCACTAGCTCCCCCTATCCTTAGCTTGGGAACATGCATTGAGAAAACAAACTCGCTGGCCACTAGGTGCCACTGCGGTTCAACAAAATTGGAATTAATAACACACTTACCTGGCATTTCAAAAATATCCGGAAAAAGGCAGTTTAGCTGCAAGTGCAGGTAGTTTCACAGTTTTGAGTAGATGGTAACAATTCAAACTTGCTCAAGGATTTGTCTGATCCAGCTACTGATGTGCCACCTAGCCTGATCATTGCTGTTGAAATTACACCATCATGATCCTTTTCCTTTTTCTTTTATGAAATGTTAAACTATTTCCCTTTTCCCATATACTAACATTTGGAAACCTGAAACCAGACTTTTGTTTCTTTCTCTGATTGTATCCACTCTATTTCTTGCACATTTAGGTTTAGACAGTTTGTTGTTCATTCAAAGAACTGTTTTGGGGTGTGTATATGGCAGGGATTGGCAATTATTTTGGGTGGAGGGCTGCTTAATGAGTTTTTGTGAGCTGTTGAGGGCCGCATGGTTAGCCCTGCCCCTTGACAGTTGGCCTACCCCCTTGTTGCCATGTTGAGATTAGAAGTCCTACCCCTAATTCTTACCTTTGCCACCAGAAGTCCTTCCCCTTGCCCCCTGGAAATGCTCTTTTTGGGAGGGGGAGTTGCCATCTTAGAACCAGAAAAAAAACCAAATCATACACTAAAAGTCAGACACCTTCTAGAACATATTTTAATTTTATTACAAAAATATTTTGTCACGATTCATGTCTGTGTGGTGTATAGAGAGGTAATTGCATAATAACTCAAAGATAAATTCTTAGTTTTGTATATTGTGGGGGGAGGGTGTGTACCGTAGGTATGTGTGTGTGGTGTATGCATGTATGGGGTGTGTACATTGTGTATGGGGATATATAGGGGTGGGTGGTGGGAAATGGGTGTGTGGTAGGATGTGTATGTGTATGTGGGGGGTTTGTGAGGGGTTGCTGCTGTGTGTGTGGGGCATAGAGTATGTTGGAGGTTGTATATATGTGGGGGGTTGTGGGAGCAGGGTGTGGGTGTGAGGGAGGTTGGGGAGGTCTGGGTGTTGTGAATAACCTTGAGCCATTTTTCTAAAGGCATGATAAATGGCCTCGAGCCATCCTCCCGAGACAGGATACAAGGTGAGAGTGGAAGATTGTTTTGTGAATATGC
>JAGPOW010000261.1:123207249-123243626 GCA_030014935.1 Caiman crocodilus
TTTGGTGTGCTTGCTACCTTGCACCTTTATTGCTAGCAATAAAAGCTTTTTTTTTCTTTCAAACTTCCAACTGGTATTCGTATATTGGCTCACGCATACAGGGCAACGAATTCAGACTTGGGCTGGAACATAACATGGGGACTCTTGCACTTCCCCCATGGCACAGCAGCAGATGGGGTACTCAGGGAACAGGCACCCGGTGGGGCACGGCTCCAGGCAGCACTATACATCACAGTGAGGGGCGCAGCCTCTGCACAACTGCCTGTATTGCCAGCACTCCCTGCCCCTCATGCACAGCCCTTGCACTAGCACAACAGGGAGGGAAGCCATACGTGCTGGAGCCAGGCACCATCCCTGCTGGGACTGTACAGCCCCAGAGAGAAGTTTTAGGTGCTGGAGTCCATTGCTTTCCCCACTGGGGCTGAGCTGCAGGGGAAGGAAGCCCCAGGCACCTTCTCCTGCAAGGCAGGGAAGGCAGCTAGCTCCAGAGCCTGAAGCTTCTCTCCGATGCTGTACAGTCCTGGCAGGGAAGTCACCTGGCTCCAGAGTGTGGGGCTTCCCCCTCTGCTGTGCGAGTGCAGGGGCTAGGTGTGAGTGGCAGGGAGCACTGGAGATACAGGCCGCTGCATGGAAGCTGCGCTCCTAGCTGCAATGTGCAGTGCTGGTCAGAGCTGCACCCTGCTGGGCACCTGCACCCTGAGCACCCCACATGCTGCTGCTGCCACCACCTGCTGGGGCTGAGTGCAATGGGGGGATGTGGAGAGTCCCTACACCCCGCCACTCTCCCTCACACCCACATGCTGCCCATCCCAGCTCTGCACTGCCACTTCCCCCTACCTCCCTGAGTGCAGGCTCTGTGCTGACACCAGCCCCAGCCCCCTGGGCTCCCTTCCAGGTTCTGCCTTGCCCTTGCTGCTTCCCTACCAGCTACCCAGAGCCAACAGGACATCAGAGAAGTGAGCAGGTTTCAGGGCCTATGGCAGCAGCATCCCTACGCGGAAGTGGCATGCTGGCTGGCCAGGCCCTTCTGCCCATGAGGCATGAGGGTGGGAGCAAGGCAATACGGTATGTTTTGGGGGCTGCATGTACATGTGGGCACCTTGCTCCAACCCTTATTGGTGGAAGGGCTAGGTGGGGCACAATTTGTTTGATCCATGGGCTGGATCAAAGTGCTTGGCATGCTGGATCTGGCCTGCGGGCCATATATTGCCTGCCCCTGGTATATGGGGTTGGGCGGGGAGGGAAGAGTTGCATATAAGCTTATAAGATGGAAGAATTGCATAGAGTTTGGAAATGGGAAGGAAAGAAGAGTTACATCTCAAGCAGGTCAGAATTGAGTGTGTCCCATCATTTCCTCCACTATAATATAGCACAGCTTGGGGATGCTCAGCTAATGGGCTATGAACAGCCCATGCATGTTTTTATGCAACCTATTACGCTTCATAAAAGAGGAGGCAATTGGGACAGAGTAGGAGACTTATAGTTCTGGATAGGGTGGTAACTGAAGTGTCACTCAAGAGGTTATCCACAGGTCTGTCTTGAGTCCCACGTGCCTGCAGATCAATTAAGTCTCAGCCAAAAAAGCATGTCATCATAAAATGGGGACATATGCAACATTATGCCTTGGCACTGATGTCACTGAGGCTTAAGGTCAGAATATTGGTTCAGTGCATGCTGCCTTTATATCTTCACTGCACTGATGCAGCAACACTGCTTCCTGGTAGGAAGTTATTGCTTGTGAAGTGCTAAGGGTACCTGTGCCCTTAATTGTTGTAATTAGGTGTTGATTTGTTTCAGGCCTCTTCCTGAAATCCTTTTTCAGGCAAAACGCACCGTTGAAATCAGTGAGCTGTAAACATGCAGGAGGACTGCAAGGCTATGCATTGGGTGGGTGGATTTTTGTGGGTTTTGGTTGTTTTCTTGTCCCTCCTGTGGTATCCAGGGTAGAGGAACTAGTAAAATTGCCCTTTCCCTAAATAATCCATTCTCCAGCTGTAAACATCCATGAAACTTTCCTGACTGACATGCAGGAGTGCTGGGAAAAGCCATGTTGCCTGCTCTAGGGATTTCTTGGCAATTCTTGAGATAGTTGATCCTCCTTTGAAAGCCCTGACTAGTGAAACTGGAATCTCAGTTTTTCAGTTGTTTATAGCAATCACTTTTTATTATTTCTGAACTGCAGAAAAAGCCTGAAAATCTGAAGCTTAAATGTTCTACCCTCAGGAGGCAACACAAGAGGCCAATCCTATGTTTTTCTTGTCATGTGATTGTGTGGTAGAGAAGGTTAATTCATCAGCTTTGAACATGAGAGGGCATCAAGTATCCAAACACAGTACAGTTAAACACAGCAACAGTTATCTGAATGTGGGACACAACATGCAGATTGGTGGTAATTGGGACCAATGGCAACTATATGAAGAGAACTGTTTAAATGACTAAGGGGAAAAATTCAAAATGATCAGCAAATGAGAAAAAAGGTGACTCTGTTACCAACCATCCTGTTAGATTATTGGAGTACATTCATTTGATACATGTTTCTTTAATCAAACAATTTGGTTTTATAAATAGGCTTTGGTCACAATTCATTAAGGTAATTAATGCTTTACTGTGAGTTTAGCTGGCAGTTCTGTGTTGGATTGAATTTCATTTCCTGGTCCCAATCGACTGACCTATCTGGGGATTGCATGTTTTTGGAGTTAGTGCCTCCTACACTTGCTGTTATTTCTTGTGTATATATATTGTTCTGTATTTACATTAAAAGTTAAATATATCACATTTACTCAATTAGAAAACAGGTTTTTCCCCCCATTTAACATAGGGAAAAAGCCTCTCTGGCTCTGGGGCTGGATCTAGACCTAGAGCCACAGCTGCTGCCTGTTCCCTGCTGCCTCTGCATGCCCTGCCACTTCTCTACCACAGCCCCTAGTCTCTCCCCCATGCTGCTTGTTCCCATCTCCTCCTCTCTGCTGCACTTCTCTTTTCCTTTGGTCCTCACCAGCAGTCTCCATCCTGCTGCAGCTTGAAGCACAGAGCCTGGAGCACGTGCTCCATTCTGGCTTTGTACTAGCAGTGCTGCCAGGCTGGGGTCATGCTCTGTGTCCCAGGCTGCACAAGGGGCAGAGCCTGCCAATGTGGAGCAAAAGTAAGGTGCGGAGGTGGAGGGGCAGGTGGTGGGAGAGACTTGTGGGGATGTGGGAGGAGGTGGGATGGGGACCAGATGCTGTAGGGTACAAAAGCAGTGTGGAGGGAGCAAGAGGAGAGGATAGGAAAAGAAGGATCATTTCCCACATAGTACATTGCTTTCCATCCTTCCAGGAAACTGGTGTGGGTTGAGAGAGCTGCTTTTCTATTATTGATGCTCCTTCCCCATAAGCTGTGCACGTCTACACATGTGCTTTACTGAGCAGTAGATTAATTTATTGTTCAGTAAAGTGTCACCATCTACACATGCACAGCAATTGGGCTGGGGGCTGGTATAGACTTATTTACAGTACCATCAGATAGTCCTTTCAGACACATGTAGACAACGACATCAGAATTAGTTTACTCTGGCTCAAATTGTGGTGGAGTTTATTCAGTCACATTAATTGCACATTAAGCTGTGCCCAGCTGAGTATTGAATTTTAAAATTATATTTTAGTCTCGCAACTGAGAAACATCATTCTGACCAAAGATGTCTTTTCCTCCCATCCCTCCTCCCTTTTTGTTATAATGGAGCTTATTTGCCAGGATTGTAGTTTAGCCAGTTCTGCCTAGGGGGACAGGACTTTCATTCATATAGCAGATGTATGTGTGCTCCCTGACAGCTCTCTGTGCACAGCCACAGCAGCATTTTGATTAGCACTCTCTCACCTTTTGAACTCCTGCTACGTCAGTGTTTCTAATGATAGCCCAAGTCTGGTGAAATCCCAGGAAATTAATTAGGCCTTGCTAGAGCTATTATGGAAATTAACTGATTGTTATTCACAGGGAACCCTGTGTAGCTTGAGGACCCCTGCAATGTGACCCCTTACATGAGGAGTACTATAAAAAGGTCAGCACTGAAGAAAACCCTGATCTCGGTTCAAACAAACAAGCCAAACCTTGGAAAAGGACATTTGCCTATAGCCATGAAATACTTCAGTTGAAGATTTTGCCTGTCAAAATACCTTATAAATACTGATGGACTCCACAAATGTTGACCCAGCATGTCGATTCTAATTATTTACCATAAGGAAAAGCACACTTCCATTTTCAGGGCGATGTCACTTCAGCGATCATTTCATGGTCACAGACCCTATGGTTGAGTCCTTTGCCTACATACAGCCCAAGTGAAGTCCGTGGGGTTTCTTCATGCTAGAAGTGGATGAATCAGAACCTAGTCATGTTGATGCTTCAGTGTCATGATCCATTAGCTGTTTTGGCAGTGGACTGTGTTTCTGCCTTCAATAGTGTATTGATTAGCCCAGAAAATATGTATGTGGCAATTCTATCCCTGTTATCACTCAGCTAAGCCTTCCATCCCAGACTAGGTCAGGTTCAAGAGAATAATGCAATCACTGAAGCATAAAAGGCAGAAAGACTGTATAGGTCCAATAATGATATCTTTAAACAATGAATCATTCTGTGGTTTAATGGATTTAAATTGATCATGCATTTTACTACAGCTTTAGATACCATTACAGAATTTATTTGGATAAGCAGGATAAATTGTCTCAGGGTAGGCAGTGAGTCTGTCAGTGGAAGCATTACAAAAATAAATGCTAAATTGCATGAGATTTTCTGATATAGGTGCCTCAACTGTGGCTAGGACTGTATTTTACTGGGATTGTTTCTCCAAACACAGCAAGAGAGACATACCTGTGAATTCATGATCATAAGGCCAAATGTACAAAAAGAATGTAAGGTTCAGAGTCCACATATTGTCCTTGACAGGGCTGCAAACAGGACCCATTGTCTTCTAAGGACCAATGTCTTTTTCTCAAACCAATGTATATGCTGCTTCTTTCTCCTTCCCAGATAGTCTGTCGCTGAAGGATTTTCTTCATTCTTGCAAAAGCTGGACAATGGAAAGTCCCAGATTTCTTAACATCCTCTTGAGAATTCACTGCCAATATGATGCTAAATCAAACTGATGTCTGGTGAGTATTAAATCCTGTTGGTTTACATCAAGGCTGTTCAACTTCTGAGCAACAGGGGACTGCTCACACATAGCAGGCTTCACCCTCATGCATCAGGCCATCCTTGCCTTTGTCCCCACCCTGCTGTGCTCTCCAGTTCCTTCTGAGCTTCCTGAGTCAGCCACAGCTTCTCTGTGGGGGAAAGTAGCAGAAACTGGAGGAGGACGGGGAGCCTGATGGCAGCAGCAGGAGAGGGGAGCACTGCCAAGACTGGGAGTCTGGGGGTTGTGAGTTAACCTCTCACATTCCCTGTGGGCCACCAGCTGGACAGCTCTAGTTCACATGAATGTACTATGCAGGTTACCAATAAACATTTCTGTACATATTACAGCGATTTTGTGCTGCTTTACTAATTCATATTTACTGCGTGCTTTGAGATATGTAGGTGGGAGGTACTACAGAAGAGCAAAATGTTGCAATGAAGAAGAAGAATAGAAGTGATTTAGAATGCTTTCTATTCTACTCTCCTACTCAGTCTACACTGGGGTCCCTATGCTATTCCCATCTCCGCAATCTGTGTATCTCTTCAGGTAATGCATTAATATAACCAACATGTCACATGTAGGTCTCTTTTTCTTCCATGTTTCTTTTTAAACGTACAGCTCTGGATAAACACCTACAACCAATATTTGAGAAAGATCAGACCTTGAGAGAAATATTCCCAGCCCCTCCACTCCTGGTTTTCAAACAGCCCCCCAAGCTTGCCCACCTCATTGTCAAAAGCAACCTCTCCACTGCTCAACAGACGTCAAGTAGGACATGGCTTTGCTTTGGCAAGAAATGCTTCACCTGTTGGTACACCTCCTACTGTCGGCACACACACATTGCTACTGCTGTTAACGTTCCTCATAAAAGAAAAAAAAAATGCAGAACGTATGGTTCGTATCCATAACCTTCCCAAAGTATGATATATCTGATCCAGTGTACCAAGTGTTTTCACAGAAGCTATATGGGTGAAATTAAATAGCAGCTATGTGCCAGAATGAACTCTCAGACAACAGCATAGGGGACGGAGACACACACCATTAGGAGCACATTTCTCACACAGCAATCACTATCTCTCTGACCTCACTATCCTCTTGCTCAAGAGAAATCTACCTAATGCCCTGGGAACAAAAATGCATAAACTAGCTGGACACTAAAGGCATTTTTACACATGCTCTGGAGGTGGGGGAGAAGTGGGTGAATCATAGCACCAGGAAGGACTTGTAAGATCAAGTCCAGTCCCTTGCCATGGGCAGGAAGTTATTGGACTCAGATGAGCTGAAGAAGGTGTTTGTTCCAGTCTCATCTTGAACACCTCCAAAGATGGTGACTGCACCACTTCTGCTCGGAGTGTATTTCAGATTCTGGTAACCCTTTCAGAGAAAAAGATTTTTCTTATGTCCAGCCTGAATTTACCTTCTATTATCTTATGCCCATTGGTCCTCATCCTCCCTTGAGGTGCCTTCCTGAAGAGTTGCTCCCCTAGATCTTGATGCTTACCCTTGACGTACTTGTAGGTGACTGTCAAGACCTCTCAGCCTTCTCTTACTCAGACTGAATAGGCCTAGTTCCTGGAGCCTTTCCTTATCAGGCCTATCCTCCATGCCTCTAATCATATGGGTGGCCCTTCTTTGTACCCTCTCAAGCTTATCCACATCCTTTTCGAAGTGCAGTACCCAGAACTGGACACAGTATCCCAGCTGTGGCCTCATCAACATTGAATAGAGAGGGAGGAGCATCTACTGGCAACTCATCAGCTGATGGACACCAGAGTTCTATTTGCCTTGCTGGTAACCACATTGCATTGCTGGCTCATGTTCATCTTCTGGTTTATTGTGACCCCCAGGTCTCATTTAGATGCTGTGCCAGCCAGTGGACCCTCCCCCATCCCCATTTTGTAGTGGTGGTGAAGGTTCTTCCTATCCAGCTGAAGAACCCTGAATTTGTCCCTGTTAAACCTCATCTGATTCTGTTCAGCCGATAAATCCAGTCTGTCAAGGTCATCCTGGATCTTTGCCCTGTCCTCTGATGTGCCCATGTTTCCCCACAGCATTCCACCTCATCATCAAAGTCATTAATAAATATCTTAAAGAGCATAGGTCCAAACACTGATCCTTGAGGGACACCATTGGAGATGGCCCTCCAGGATGTGGCCAGCCCATCGATTACAACTCTCTGAGATCTGCCACTAAGCCAGTTGTCCACCCACTTCACTGTAGACTGGTTCAGCCCAGTACCCCCCAGTGTGGTTGAGAGAATCCCATGGGAAACAGAATCAAAGGCTTTACTAAAGACTAAGTAAATGATATCAACCTCGTGTCCCTCGTTCAGATGTTTAACTACCTGGTCATAGAAAGACACCAGGTTTGTCAGGCCTGATCTATCCTTGACAAAGTCATGCTGGTTGTTTCTTAACACCAGCTTGTAATTGATGGCCTCCTTAACACATTTTTCAAAAATGTTAGCCAGGACTGAAATCAGACTGACCGGTCTGTAGTTTGCAGGGTCATCCCTCTTCCCTTCTTTGAAGATGGGCACCACGTTGGCCCTCCTTCAATCATCCGGGACCACTCCTGAGTTCCATGAATCTTCAAATAATTTTGCCAGTGGTGCTGTTATAAGCTCAGCCAGTTCTTTCAGGACTCTCAGATGCAGGTTATCTGGCCCAGCAGACTTGAAAACGTCCAAGTGGTGTAGGAGATCCTTCACCTGTTCAGGACTGATTAAATGTATTCTGATGTCTTCCTCATATTCTCTGGTCAGGTGAACCCTATTTGACATAAGGAATACTTATGTGAAGTAGGTATTTAGTTCTGTCTTCTCACAAGGATTGACTGTGGGCTGCCTCTGAGTATTCAATAGGGGTCCCATAGTGGAGCCTGATTTTTTTTCTTGCTCCATATGTATCTATAGAATGACTTTTTGTTGTCCTTTATTCCAGTTGTCAGCTTTATCACTATGCCTGCCTTGGCTTTTCCTGTCTCACATCTGTAGGGCCTGGTGATATGGGTGTATTCCTCTCTGGTCGCTGAACCATTTTTCCATTGCTTGTATTCTTCTTCTTTTTTTTTCCCACAGTTCTGTAACATCCCTGTTGAGCCAAGCAGGTCTCTTAGCTCCTTTCCTGCTTTTTGTCCATGTGGGAATGGCCTGTTTTTGGGCAGTGAGAATTGTCTCCTTAAGGAAGCACCATTCCTGAACTCCCAAATAGTCCAGTTGCTGATCTCAGAGGGCTTCCCCAACTAGCCTCCTAAGTTTGCCAAAGTCTGCCTTTCTGAAATCTAGGACTGCTGATTGATTTCCTAGTCTTACGGTGGATGGTGAACCTAACTGGATTGTGATTGCTGTTGTCCAGAGTACCACGAATCCTCAGGTTGCCTATTTTGTCCTCCCCTTTGGTCAGCATTAAATCCAGATTTGCTTTACCTCCCAGAAGGAGTGCCAGCTCCTCCTATCTATTTCCCATGCTTCTGGCATTCCCATAAAGACACCTGAATTCTCCCCCATTGCCTCAGGTTTTGTGTCATGCTGCCAGTGTCTCAAGGTGCCAGTACTTATCTGGCTGCCCATTGCTTGAGTACCCTCTTGTGTGTCATTGTGGCTAGAGGATTTGTGTACAGCAGTGGGACTGTGGCAGGGCACTGTTGGTGCCTGTCACTTTAAGGGCCTGAAGACAGCAGCTGGCAGGTGTCTGATGAGGGTAACTAATTTGGATTCAGGGCTGCCCATATAAACAGGGCATTTTGCTGCTGGAAGGCCAGGCAACAACATCGCCTGGTCGGAGGGCTGCTGGTATCCTCTGGAGGTAAGGGAGGAGATGTAGGGGATGGTCAGGAGGCTCCTGGTCCTGGGCATGGCCTAAAACTGCACCCTGCCGGCAGTCAGCTTTCTATGAGTGGGTGGCCTGGTGGGCCTCTCAGTGGTGCGGGAGGCCCCAGGAAATGCCAGGCCAGTGACCACCCTGGTGAAAGGCAGGTCAGGGTGCCTTAACCCCTAGCCCCCAAAACTGAGTGGGTTACCTCTTTTGTAGGGCCTGGAAGGTGGACCCCAGAGAGAGAGAGTTGGACTGTAGACTCAATCTATCTTGACATCCCCTGACTGGTCCAACCTGGGGCCAGGACTGGAAGGGTCAAAGGGCCAGGGGTCCACCACGAGGAACGCCCAAAAGCTGAGGGTCTGGGGTTCCGACTGGCCTGGAGGTGCACCAGGGCAAGTGGAGCCAAAGGTCCCAGGGGGGCAGAACCACATTTGCAAGAGGTAGCAGCTCAGGGAGCTACGCAGCTGGGAATGAAGGCAGAATAGGCTGCCTGAATAGAGGGATCTAAGTGGAGTTCAACTAGTAGGATTCTGGGGCCCAGTGCAGGACAGGGGGTATTGATAACAGCTGGATGCCATCTGGGAGGCCTGGACTGCGGTGTAGGGGAGGAACGGAGCTGCAGATAGTGCCCCCTGGCATTAGGCAGCCTCCCTTTTAATTAATATCAATTAATTAATTAACAACAAGGTGTGGTGGGCAAGAAGGTGGGCAGTTAACTCAAAAACAGGTAGGCAGGCCATAGTGAAATCAGCCCTGAGAAGGCCCCCTGTTACAGGGACCTTCTCCTCTGCCCCCAGAGGTACCTAGTTTAAAGCCCTCCTCAGTAAGTTGGCAATTCTTATAGAGAAGAGTTTCTTTCCTCTGGTTGTGAAATGAATACCATCCCTGGCATGTAGACCACTGAATTTAAACTGTATACCAAGGTCGAGGTATCAAAAGCCCACCTGGTGACACCATCTGCTAAGCCTGTAGTTGACTTTCTGGATGCACTCCTCTTTTTAGTGGCCATGGCCTCTGACTCGGAGAACTGAGGAGAAGATCACTTGTACTCCTGGTTCCTTGAGCTTCACCCTTATGATCTTGTAGTCTCTAATGATTCTCCTGAGGCAACTTCTCACCATGTCATTGGTGCCCATGTGGACAAGGAGCATGGGGTAGTGGTTAGTAGGGTGGACCAGTTTAGGTATCCTCAACACAACATCTTTAATCCTGGCTCCTAGAAGGCAGCAGCCCTCTTGAGCAAAGAGGTCTGAATGGCAGATGGCTCCTTCCAAGGCCCGCGTCAGGGAGTTTCCCATGATGATCACCCTTCATTTTTTCCTTGCTGGGGTCAGTTGATCCCATCCTGTCTTCAGTGCAGCAGGCTCAAATGTGTCTTCTGTTGATGGTGTGAGGGCTTCATTATTGGTGAAGCAACTGAAGTACATCATGGCTTCAGGCCTGACATGACCAATTTCCACCCACTATCGGTTGGGGCAACTTGTTCGAGCCCACTCACCTGCCCAGTTTCCATGGCATCCCTTTTCAGATGCAGGGCCTGGCAGTAAGCATGAGTCTCTGCCTCATATTCCCTGATGATTTGCAACCTGTCCACCTCCTTCTGGAGCTCCCTCACATGGCAAAAGTCTCCACCAGAAAGCACATTTCACAAGGGGGAGTGCTTGTGTCCCTGGTCCCAGTATCAAGCAGACATGCCAGGCAGCCCCTGCAGTCTGGAGTCAAGGGCTCTGTCTGCATGGAGGCTGGGACCATAGCCTTTGTCTGGGTAGAGGCTCCAAGGTACCAAGGAGGGAAGGTCCATCCAGATCCAGAAGGGATGTAGTGCATACCTATTACCATAAAGTAGGGTGAAACCCAGTCACATGGCTCCCTAGGTGCTTGTCTAAGTAGGAGATCAAGTGGGACCCCCATGTGGTCCTTACCAGCCACTCTGCTGCTGGTGGTGCTGCAGCTTGGCAGGCAGGTTCGAGTAGCTGCCTGCAGGGGGATCCCCTGTCTTCCTGAGCAGCTGGAGGATTCCCCTGGCCCCTGGATCCCTCCCTGGAGCGGGGTTGGTCCCTTTTTCCCTTTACCTGAGGTCTGGTGCTTTAATTAGAGCAGTGCTTTACTTAAAGTACCCACAGGGTCTCATGTATCAGAATCCCCACCCTTCAAAATGGTGGTAGGGGTGCTTTAACTAAAGCTCGTTCAATGAGCTTTAGCTAAAGTGCTCCCACCACCATTTTGAATTGTGGGGATGCTGATACACAAGATGCAGAGGCAGACTGGAGCATGCTCCAGCAGGCTCAATTAAGCAAGTTTCCTCCAACGCACTGTAATTACAGTGCATTGGAGCCGCCTCCCTGAAAATGTACAGGCACCCTAAGCACCAAGCACTAAACATTGATACTAGTGTTATGGCACATTACATTTTATCTAACTCCTGAATTCTTTCTACAAAGGAAAGATGAGAACGATCCTCCTTCCTCTTGATAGGCCTTGATTTCTCAATATTCAGATTCTTTTCTTCTGCTCATTATTTGTCTGCTACTCCAGGGAATTTCTCTCACTCCCTCCCCACTGCTGTTTTTTTACTATGGTGTGCCTGGCTCCTTATGATCAGATCTGAGGAAGAATATCTTGCATTAAAAAGCGTATCTAACTTTATTTCACCTATGTAGAGGGCACATCTACACATGCATTAGTGCACCGTTATTACAGTGCATTGTTTAGTTCCTGTAATAACAACAGGTATTGACTTAATGCGCCTTAATTGGCACTGCTGCGCAGTAGTGCTGGCACATGTCTTTTAGGTGATGCTAATGTGTAGTAGGCTAGTTCTACTGCACTTTAGTGCATTAGCACAGTTTTTGCTGTGACACGGTAATGCACAGTATAATTAATCTACTGTGCTTTTACCGTCTCATGTAGATGAGTCCATTTAGTCCAATAAAAGATATCACCCTAAGAAATGTTTGTTCCTTGCATAATTTCTGGATATTCATGGCTATAACATTATTCTTACAGCTCTAGATAATAATTTTCAAGCTGCTACTGTCCTAAAATGTTTTGCCCAGTTGCAAATAATACAAAACTTCAAATTCGTGATACAGCTTTATAGTGGGCAGCAAACATTATTATCATGACATAACACAGGTGGGGAAACGAAGGCACAGAGAAGCTAAGTGAATTTGCAATGGTTACCTTAGGCCCTGACCATCTGGACCAGCATGACTTTTTGTAGATCAGCATGGGAGCAGCTCAGACAGGGGCTGTAGGTGGTGGGCAGGATGCTGATAGAAAAAAACACCCTGGATAACATAATAGTAGTAGAATAAATTCATATATTTTTGTATTGAGGTTAGTGCAGAAGTTAAAATATTTTCCTCCTTTTATCAAAGTACCAACCAGCAGAACTATTTAGAGGGATTAACTGCTATACCCAGAATGTCTTAAACTCAGTGTAGTCAGGCCAAGTTTTTGTCACTTTTAATTCCAAATTTCAGATAAAGCCAAAGCTGTTGGAGCACTGAATGTAATCTGTAGTCCTTATCAGAAAGTTTTGAAGGAGTCTGCTTTCTCATTATGTAGCACACGTGGCTTATTTATCACAATGATGAGCGTGCTAGTTGTTTATAAAATAAATCCATAAAATAGCTGAAATTTTTAAGGGGAGGTGGGATTTGAGTGAAACTCAGTCCCAAATGAACACATGGTTTAAATGAATGCAAAGACTTAACTGTGAATGACCATCTAGAAGGCTTATACCAACACTAGTTTTTCAAAATTACAAATAATTTCTGTTGGGGTTGTTCAGTACCACTTTGATTTAGGAAAACATTTTTATATTCACTCTGAATGACAGGATTTAATAAGAGCTGTCACACATTTTTAGCTTGCTCATCTGTTTGAGTTTTGAAGTGCAGTATTGAATTTTGATTTCATCAGTGATTTGAAAGCCAGCTGAATATTAGTTAAGGGTTTTTCAAATACCCGGAGTCCCTGGAGTAAAGGTTCTAAGGATCAATAGCGCAGTTATTTTTTCCAATGAGAATGAAATCATCTTACTCCCAGACACATTTATTTTCTCAGAAGATAAATACTTATGCATTTCAACTGTAGATCAAACTTCTATTGTCTTTTATTTACACTGTAAGTAGAAGCTGCTAAATAAGAAAATTAACTGTGCTCTATGTACTCTGAGTCCTGACTTCCAGTCCATTGCTCTCAGGGTCTGTGGCCAGTTCTGTACTGACTTGCTTTGAGACTTCAGGCAACTGATTGCAATTGTGTGGTGCCTGTTTCATCCTCTAAAAATGGATGAGTAATATTTACCTCAGGGATATTGGGGGCTTACTTAATAATTTCTATAAAATTCTAAAAATTTCTATAAAACTTTGGGATTCCAGAATAACAAGTATAAAATAAATACAAAATACAAAGTATTTCCTTACCCATTCCTTGTTGATATCTCTGCATATTTTATATGGTCCAGTACAAACAACTTGATTGTTTTTACCTAATTGCTTTTCTTCCATTGGACTGGGAGATCTTAGTAAAATCCATCTAGAGCTTCTCTCCGTTTTTAGTAGATGCAGGGTCCAGATTCTCGAAGGAGTATAGATACCCACACAAATGGAAGGTGGGTCCCTAAATATCATTTGAGAATCTTAACATGTCAAAAATGATGCATATATTTTCTCAGGTGGAACAAGATCCAGGGGTTAGAACAGGGTACTTGTAATTTGGCTATACTGGATCTCCTACTTGTTACCACTGATTTTAAGCAAGTTGACTGCTCATGTTGTGCTTCCATTTCCTTCATTATATGAGATGCATAATAGTTACTTACAGAATAGTGTGTGTGAGATCCTCAGAAAAGGGGTAGTCCTGAAATGCAGGCACATTATCATTGTAGCTACATCCCTCCTGTGGGGTGTCAAAAGTGTCCATAGGGAAGGTACCCCTTACATGGCAACTTACTGACCCATGGAGAAGAGCAGCTTGTCTTCTTTGGACTCTGCCCTAATGTGCAAGAAAGACAGTGTCCAGGGAAGCTGTAAAATCTTTTATCAGCAGTTTTCAAGAAGAGGCTGGATAGGCACCTATCTGGGATGTTGCAGGAAAAGCACATCCTGCATTCATGGCAGGATCTGGTGATGCCCCTTGAGTCTTTCAACTTCATGATTCTAGGAGCTGCCTTTCCTGTAGGTGAATGGCTGTTCATGGGAGGAGGAAGCATACATCAAGAGCCTGCTTTCCCCTTCCGTGTTACTGGAAGATCCATTTATACCAGTGCAAAGAAGTCCACTACTCTGATTTACACCAGTGTTACACAGGTATCTTGCAATCCAAATTGCAAGAGAAATTTGCCTCCCTTCTAAAATCACCCAGAATAGAAATAAATAAATCTGACATCATAGACTTGGGGGCAACTTTTGAGCCTCCTCTCTACTCATATTAGTCATGACTGATGAATCTACTTTCTACCCTGAAGAGGTCAGAGCAATGGCCTGGGTCTGAAATCCCTCAAGAGATGCAGTAGGCTCCTCTTCAAGCAACAAGCATGGCAGCAGATTTTCTTTTGCTATTGGTTTCTTCTCTCCATTTCATCTGAGGCAAGGCTGGCAGCAGGAAGGTTTTCTAGCTGCTACATGCAACCTGGGTTTGCTTACTTGGGTATGGATACATGCGCATATACAGGATAGTGAAGGCAAGATCCCCCAAAGAATTGAGTCCTGATGGTAACTTCCTATTGAGATGAGCACACCTGTGCACACCTGCTCAGAGCTATTTTTTCAGGCTATCTGAAGGCTTAAGCAGTTATCGCTGAATAGTTGAATATACTCTTGGCATATTTTCAAACATAATTTTTGCAACCATCAAGCCTACAATAAGAGCTCCTTCTCTAAACTCATTAGATTGTCATGAACGTACACCCAAAGTAGCAATATTTTGGGACATGCATGGAATATCAAGCATAGATGGTTTCTTGAAGTGGCTTCTTGAAGTGGGTATACTGATATAGGTATGATCTCTATTTGTAGCTAATGTTAAGCTGGTTGGATTTGCTATGTAGTGTTGAGCCTCTGTTGCTAACTAATATGAAGCTCTGTTTCATCTTATCACTTTGTTATATGTATGAATTATTGAATTTGATATTTTTGTACTTTTATACAGTAGTATGGCCAGGATAAAGCAATATGGCAATGAATAAATTAAGTGTTACTCTTTCAACCAGGGCTGTCCCACTTCTAAATGCCCAGGTACTGCATGCTTCTCTCTCCTCCCCACCCCTGAGTCACATCAGTGAGAGCCACATACTATGTGGGCCATAGCAGAGAAGGATATGGGGCCTTGGGCTGCATGCCACATGGACCCTGTTGCACCATGCACCTGAGTGGACACTCCCAAACGGCAGCACTGCATGCCTATGACTAGCTCTTGCTGAATGGCTGTACCATGTACCTGTGCAGCCTCAGGCTCATCCTCAACTTGTGCCATGCTACATTGCAATACCCTGCCCCCAGGAGCCACTGAAGAAAGTGAAAGCCAGAGGAGAGAGAGGAGCCCAGAGACTAAAATAGCAGCAGGCAAAAAAAAAAAAAAAAGGGACACACCCACACCCACACCCACACCCACACCCTCTTAACCCCTTGTGGGATGCATGCAGCCCATGGAGTTAGGGTAGCCATCATAGAGGACATTCCAGTTTTCTGCTACTCTATTCTCTATTGATATAAAACCTGATGCCTTATGTCCTCTATTTTTCTCTTTTAAGAGACATAAAGGCATCGGGTTTTGTATCAATAGAAGACAGAAGAAAACCAGACTGTCCTTTATGATGGTCACTCTACATGACTGTACCCCTTCCCCTGCTCAAACTTACTACTGGCTGTCACTGTGGACTATAAATCCCAGAAGCACCTGGAAACAGGAAAAAGAAGTGATGAGAAACCCTGCAGAGTCCTGCTACTGTAATTTTGAACTGCAAATCACAGGGATCTCAGGGACAGCAGGAAGAGAAAGTGAGTACAGTCGGATAGCAGTGGTCTAGTACCCCCTGGCTTCTTGCCTGAGCCACCACAGGCTACTCATCAGGCTGCACTTCCTGAATCAAAGGTAAATGTCTGTTCACTTCTGTTTCAGTTTAATCTGTGCAGTATAGACTAACCTGGAAAGACTAAATTGATTCAACCTCAGGCTTTTTGACTGTCTGTACCCAGCCTTTAGGTACAAGCCTAATTGTCTAGACTAGGGTTGTTGGGCTGCATCCATGGGCCATTGTATGAGGGTTCAAATGAAGATGTGTCAAAACATAGTGTCTTCTGTAACTTGTATCTGTGCTTCCTGCCAGCCTGTAGCTGTTTTCAGAATAGGAAGGGGGAAAGGGAGCGGATGGAGTTTGGTCTGGGAGATTTTCAGCCCCCACTGAAGGCTGGGGTGGGTGCACAGGAGTCCCTGCAAGGTTAACCCATCAGTTAACCCACCTCACCCTCTAGTGCAGTTTGGGGAACCCCTAGAAGAGCTCCCACTACCTCCTTTCCCTACTTTCATTCTGATAACAGCACAGGGTCACAGGGAGGAGGGGCCATTTGTAGGGGAAACTGGTTGCAGACTAGAGCCAGAAGCTAGATTCCCATCTGCCCTGTAGCCAACAGTGAACTTCTGTTTGTTCAAGGGAATTGTTGTAACTCAGAATGTTTCCTGCAAAGCCTTCTCAGTTACAGTTGGCATCTGCACTTCTGTCTGTGCCCTAACTTCCTTGCAGTGAGTGGAGGTGCACTTGCCTAAAACTCATTTAACAGTAAAGAGAATCAGGATTGGAACATCTTAATTGGGGAAGAAAAGAATTCAGATATTAGGCGATTTTATAATTTACCTGTTTTAGAAATCAAACCCTTTTTGAGCATTAAAGGGATTTTTTTTTGTCTGTATAGAATGAGAAAGAATAGATACTAGTCTTTTTTCCTCAAAGAATTGGTGATACTAAGTGTAGGCTGCCCAGAAAGATTACTTTCAAAGGTTTGTTCAATTCAAATCTGGCCAAATGATTCTTGTTAGGATTGGGACCAGTTCTGCAATCTCAGTTCAACACTTCTCTTCAATCAGCATCTTCAATATTTACACATAATTTGGTGCATTTGTAAACATGGACCATTAGCCAGCCCTCTATCCATTATTTCATGGGAAGAAAGATCTCATGTAACAGGAAGAGGCTGAAGTGCAACAGAAGAGCAATTCATTTCAAGAAGCAGGAGAAATACCAGGGGGAAGCACACAGATAACAGAGTAGCTTAGGTCTCCAGTGTTGGCTCCAGAAGGCACATGTTTGAAGTTGCAATCTAGACTTATGCTAAAGGATGCCCTCAGCTTTGGCAATGCCCTTGTTTTGCCTACTCTGTACCTGTGGCATGTGATAGGGCAGTGGTGCTCAACATTTTTGGTTACCAGGCCAGATGAGCAATGCTGTCTGGAGGCTAGATCCAAATGATGATTCTGATCCAGCATGGGGTGGTTGCAGCTGGGCCCCATGGTACTATGTGGAGGGGGACAGGGGGCACCCTGGCTCCAACCTGGCCCTACGAGGGTAGGGAGGAGGCATGGCCCAGCCCCACCCAGGCCCTGCGGGGCAGGAGCAGGCATGGCCTGGCCCTGTGGGGGTGGACAGGGAGCTTGAGCTGGCCCCATGGGGAAAGGGAAAATGGCTCAGCCCAATCCAGTCTGGGTGGAGAGATATGGCCTGACCTCATTCAACCATGGTGGTGGGGGGAGGGGCATGACCTGGTCCTCCAACTTGCTGCACAGGGCTTGGGGTTTAGGAATTTGACAGAAGGGGAGGGTGCCCATATTGCCACTGCTCCCCCGCTGTCAAATTTCCTGATCTGTGGGAAGCCCTGCGGGGTGGAGGTTAATCACCTCTGTGGTAGGGTGGTCTTGCGATTGCTGGTACTGTGCCTTTTATTTGTGGTGTTTAGAGAAGTTGATTTTTAGGGATTTGGGGTGAGTGGCTTACTGCAAATATAGAGGACTGCGTGTGATGGCCTAGAAGACTCCTTTCAGTCCTAAGGTTCTCTGTAAGTCAGCTTTAAATCAGTCCCTTCATCATTCGTGTTGCTAGCAGAATTGTTCCCTGGTGATGCTGCAGGAAATCAGTAAGTCTTAACTGTTCCAGCACAATGGGCTGCTAAACTCGGGATGACTTTTGACCTTGACATATTGTTAGGATTGCAATAAATTTATTCAGGTTGAATATCAGGGAGCGGAATAGGTGTCCATTCCTTATGACCAAGAGTCTTGCACATTGCAGAGTCACAGAGAAGAAAAGTTGGAAAGGACTGTCAGAGGCCATCTATTCCAACCCTGTGCCTGAGGCAGGATCATCCCTATTCAAACCATCTTATATAAACTCATTGTAAACCTCTTAGGAAAAAAGCTATACAGTCTACCCTGAAACAACACAAGACATAATACCCTAATCTGCAAAACATAAAGCAGAGGGACCACAGTGGCCAACATCTGGCTGTTGAAAGGGTTGTTAAAATAAGCTTGAGAAATCTTGTCCACCTGCTACAGGGGAAGGCAAGCCCCACCCCAGCACATAACAATCTGACCATGGGGTAAAATTATTTCCTGACCCCCAGTATGGTAATCTGAGCCTGAGCAGAGAGGAGAGACCTTTTAACCTGGAGTCTCTGGGTTTACATCCCAGAAGGAGCATTGGCACACCTCAGTCAAAACCCCCAGCCTTGGCTTCAGCCAACCCCCGATGCCTCTAAGGAAGGCTTTAAAGAAACCCTCACATCTGGCAGCAGAAAGGGAAAAACATGTCACTCTCAATCCTATGCAAAGCCCAAAAGTATGGGAAAAACCTATAATAAAATAATAGGCATAACTACACTTACTTCATCGCTAACCAGTAGCTGTACAACCATCTCTCGAACATCTCCACTGATAGAGAGCCTGCAACTTGTCTAGGCAGTTTGGTTTACAGTCTCACAGTTCTAACAGTGAAGAAACTTTTCTGTATATCACATCTAAACCTACTTTGTTGCAACTTTCACCTATTGGTCATGGGATATGAGCAAACCGTCAAAAAACCACTGAAGCACTTCCTTAGCTTCCCACATCTTTAGATGTTAAAGATGGGCAGATGTGCATCTTTAGATACAACTTTCAGAAGCCAACCTCCAACAGAGCATGCATTGTTCATGCAATTTCTTGTGTGCACACTTCTTGTTCATGTTACCATGAAACTCCCTGTGCCCAAATTTTGTCTGAATGACCCATTGCATAGGAATGGGCTTTATGTTTGTAGGTTCCATCATCCACCTGAAGTAATGGTAGTACACAAGGGTTGTGTCCATGTTTGCCCAAGCATAAGGATGTGCATTTTAGAGAGTATTGAAACTGCCCTTAAGTATTTTGTAAAGAGAGGAAATACTCTAATTAACATTAACAGGTTTGTGGGGTGGCCAAATGATTCGATGCAGATTGTCAGTTTGTTTCCAGGATGCAGCTCTGATTAATCACTTTCTGCCTGCTACCCATGGCAAGTGAAGATAAACCACTATCTGTTGTACAGAGACAAGGATTTTTGTGGGTGACATGTTTTTTTGGACCAACTGCAGGATAGAGATAAACTAAAGCAAGCTTTTGAATGCAATGCATTTCATTTGAAGGCTGGTCAAAATCTATCCAAACCATGCAGTTGCTCCAAGAAAAGACATCACTCACAAAAATGCTTGCCCCTTGCAGATTTCCTGGATCATTAAAGCTATAACATCACTCCAACACTACCAAACTGTTGTAAATTTAGCAATCAATAAATTGACATCAGACTTTCCCTTCTGTTTAACTTTTATTAAAAGAGGTGCTAAGGTACTGTACTGTATTCAGTACATCATATTTATTACCAAAATTAACAAATATACAAAACTTATACATGTGATTTTCTTACATCCATTTATTTGTCTATAATACTGCATTTGTTCAAGTAGGTTATCTACAGTATGTAAACATCCCTTGGATTGACCTCACACAGATCAGGAAAGCCCATCTAACCCATGTATTTACCAAATATATTTTCTTTTTTATTTGGCTTTCATTGGTAGCATCTAATCTTCACATTTGGCACGTGGAAGAGACATCTACAGTGCAAAAGAGGCAGATTTTTCTGGTTTCATTCTGAGCAGTTTAGCAGTGCCACAATTTTAAACAGCTGGGAGGAAAGTAAATTTACACTAATTTGATAGGAGATGGATTAGTATCAATGTCAGTGACTTACAGAACAGCCATTAAATGGGAGCTCAAATTCAAGGGCAAGATGGAAAACAGAAAAAGTCAGCCTTGTTTCTGAAAGATTAAAAGGACTCTCTGTCAGCCACAGAGTAAGGAGGTTTATTTATTATGAAGAACATGTCAGGCCAGGATTCAAATTTCAATTTTCTGCTTTGTGTTTTCTGTTTTTTTATTAGCAAATGCTATTTTTAAATGAGAAAGAAAAAAATTAACCATTGGGAGATGTGTGTGTGTATATATATATATATATATATATATATATATATATTTTGCTGGCAAAGTCCCTGTGAGGGGAAGATTACTATTGGAGTCTAAGGATCTTTGTACCCAGATGCAGAGAACTCAGTAAGCTGCCATGTAAAAAATTAGGAGAGAGAAAAGCATCTTTATAGCCCAGGAGTGAAGCTTTCAAACATAGCCCTAAAACCAAGAAAAACATTTTCTTCCTTCTGCTCTTCATTGTGTAAAAATTTAACTTAATTTAACTGAGTAAAGCTGATCCAGAGAGAGATTTATTTACAGCCCTCTCCCCCATTCTCATTCAAGCACCGTATTGCTATTTTAGGAGGCCTCACCCATGTCCATGGAAGCATCTGATGAGAATGGACCTAGATTCGGATGTTTGTGTTGTGTAGAAAATGCTCTGAGCAGCTCTTTTGTTACCACAGAGCCCCACTGCCATCTGTGACACCGTACATCTCGGCCAGCTTTTTAAAGCGAGGTCCCCAGTCTGTCAGGTAGTCGTAGCTCTGGTCTGAGTCTGTTGTGACGGACTGTAATGAGCTGAGTGACTCTGCTACTGAGCCATTCCCTTCAAACATGTACGTCTGAAGGGAGTCAAAGGGAGGAGCCCAAAGGTCCATGTCAGCTTCATACAGCTTGGCCAGCACATAATTGTGGACGTTGCTATCCATCACACATGTCTGAGGCACATATCTGGAGAGGCTCTCTATTTCAGGCATCATGTCCTGCCTGCTTTTCACCACCACCTGGGCCTCCCTAGGGTTCCACATAGCAGCAATATCAAAGGCCTCTGTGTCTTCCTCACCGCCTCCTTCGTCATCGTACCTGACAATATTTTCATGGATGTTCTCTTCTTCGTTGATGATGTACGGCTGTTTCCTGTGCCGCCTCATTGATAAGATGAGCAGCACTAGCACTGCAAGGATCAACCAAAACATATCCATGTTAGAGCATGTTAGAAAAGAAACATGTTAGAAATGTGCATTTCTGATGATAGGGATGCAGAAAGAAGGCAGCGCAAGTGCAAAGACCCTGCCATGCTGCCCTGCCAATGAAATGGGTGGTTAAGACACTGACATGGTCAATACGTCAATTTTTTAATGGCTGTCACTCAAATGCTCATCTTCTTATTTATGGTAGAGATGTGAGAGACCAGAAGGCAGAAACTTCTGAGCTTTGAGGAATTGGCTATAGATGGAAGCCAAGGAAAGAAATTTGGACCCTAAGTATGAATAACAAGGCAAATTGAGGTCCTAGATTTAAACTGTGCAGGCTTCCGAAGGGGAGGGATGCTGACAGCTAGACCCATAAGTAAATTTTGTAGTTTGAGTCTCGCTAATATAATTCCTTTCTCACGTTAAGTCTCCTTGGTTTTCAGTGATACTTTGGGCAGAGGTAAGCTCTTTCAGCACCTGTGGCAGAGGGGTGGCAGGAGGAGTGGGGTGGGGGAGGATTGTGCTGGCCATTGGAGAGTAGAGTGGGGAGGGAGAATGAAGTAGGAGTGGAGTCTTACCTGTTGGGGCTCTCCTCATTTGGGCAGCAGTTACTTCTGCTATGGCTGCTGCTGTAGCAGCATGGGTTCAAGCTGCTGGAGCTGAAGAACAGGCAGTAGCATGGCTCCCTGGGGGGCTCTTCCTGGTTCCCGATTCACTCCCCATCCCCTTGCAGGGCTGTGCCTGCCATGGTAGAGCTTTCTGGAGTGAAGAGGACCACACTGGTGGTCCCTCTAAGTCAGCGCCTGGGGTTGGTGCCCCACTGACACCTCCCTAGTTATGCTACTGCTTATGGATACATCTATATGATAGCCACAGCAGTATAATGTAGTGATTCCTGTGTTCAGTTTAAATTCACTCAGATACTTGTAGAAATCTAGCTGTGGCAGTATATGGCTCAGCACAGTCAACCGACTTTGCTTCTTAGATGGGTTTTGCAGCCTGCTCCAAGGATGCTAACTGGATTGGCATTTACAGGTGAAATTAAATGGAGAAAAGCATAATTGATATATTCTGACTAGGATTAGGAACTATTTAATTAGACTCACTTAGAAGTATGGTGTATTATTAGCCTGAACAGAAAGCCATGCAGATGCGGCTATATTGCTTCCTGTACTAGAGCTTGTTCATTCAGAGCTTTTGTGGGTATCTTTGAGCATCACAGCATGGAGAAAAGCAGGATTTTTGACATGTGGGAAACATCAGTGTTGGAAATTTAGGGATCTATAGGCTTTAAGCACCTACAGTCCTGGTGGCAATTGAGTGCGGGTTTGGAGGGTCTAGAAGGTAGAGTTAGGTGCTGCAGCCTCTTTGCACATGCGTCTCTTCGATACTTTTGAAATGTTTTACCCTTTAGTCTACAGCTGCTCAAACTGTACCTCTCTGAAATGCCTGAGAAGGTGGCTATTATCCAAAATCACATGTAGCAAATGGAGGAACAATTGGATCTTGACTCCTATTGGTTACCTCCTCCATTCTGCACCAGGTAGTGTATAGGCAGGGGGAAGGATGGGATACATGGAGAGAAGGCTTGGTTTATGTTTGCATTGCTTTGGACAGCATTAGGAATTGCTGCTGTAGCACATACTCTCCTGCTTGTCCGCCCCACACACATATCATGTAGTGACCACATCCATGAGTATGCCTAAGACAAACAGCAGCACTGAGCATGCACTGAAAAGTGGCTACATGACATTTTTCCAGTATATAGCTTGCATGGTGCCAGGAATGAGTTGTCAGGGCGTGCTTTTCTGGCAATGCTATATGGTGCTTTTTGATGTAGTGTAGCATACTAGCCATGCCCTGAGAGATCCTCAGCACATTAGCTCCACTGCTGAACTTAGAAACAAGAGTGAGGAGACTGTGTGAGCGGGCACATTTACATGAGATGCTGTATTACTGTAGTGATGAGCTATAGTGATGTAGCTCATCACTACAGTGATGTAGCTAGCATCAGCAGGCATGAACCATGATGCCACCGCTAGTCTGCAGTAGCAATGTGCTACTGAGCAGTAGCTGATTGGTAGTGCGCAGCAGGGTCAGAAATGACCCGTGTGGTGCTGGGACTGTGCAGTACCAGTGGTTACTGCATAATCAGGTACGCGTGTAGACGCACCCACTAAGTATATAGCACATATTTTTTTTTTTAAAAGAGGCAGGTATTCAACATCTTGCAAAAGAACCTTGGAAACCTGCAGATTCAGGTCCAAAGTAACCACATTTTGTAATTCCCTAAGTTCAATTTTATTTCCTCCCACTTAATTGTGGATATGTGTTAAACTTTGATTATTTTACTGTGTGATGGCTGGACCCCTCTGCTCCTACAATCCCTCTTCCCTGACATAATGTCAGGGGAAAGGCTAGGTTTGATAGAGAAGAAGCTTCCATAAAAAGAAGGCAGGAGATTTTTCCTTTACATTACTATGTGCCATTTTTACCAGCATTCTTTTTTTATTCCTCTTCCCCCCGTGGGGCTAAGTGTTACCCTTGAATCTCAAATAGTCATGGTGAGTGTTGAAAGGGAATGAAGGCTTTACCTAACAAGACAAAGATGCAGGCCAGGATTGCAATAAGTGCGCCTCTACTTAGGCTGACAGGGAGAATGTAGGCCTCTGCATTGCAGGAGATCACCACACCATCGTCATCACAGCTGCACACATGGACAGTCAATGTGCTGGTGCTGCTCAGCCTGGGGCGCCCATTGTCAGTGATGAGGATAGGGAGGTAAAAGGTGCTCTGTTCATGTTGTCTGAAGCCAGATCGTCTGGTTAAAATCCAGGCAGTATTGTCTAGGGTAAGAAATTAACATAGTTAAATACTTGCATATGGTGTTAACATTTTCAACTGGAGATGCAGATTAGAAAAAAAAATAGCAGCATCTCTGCTGCCCTCTCTTCTCCTTTGTCTTTCATCATTTTGTCACTAATCAGTATTTTGTCTCAGCCTCCCATCCTGATTCCACCAACTTTTCAGTCGAGAGCATATAGACCTGCAAGGCATACCTCATGGACCTCTCTCACCCTCTGTGACAAAAAGAGCCCAGAGCAAATACTCAGCCTTCAGATCTTGCTACAATACCTTTCAGAAAGCAAGACAGAAATGTACAATTGAGAGCAACTTGTTGTCTCTGTTTGTTCCTGCTTAGCAGCTTTTCTAGACTTCACTGCTTTGTGCGTCCAGTATAAATGCTGTGGAGACTTCTGTGTAACTCTTGTGGACATGCAGCATACTCTTATTTTTAATGTAGAGCTTGCTTTTTTTTTCTCTTCTTCTTCAAGGCTTTTCAGATAACCTGGTCAGATCATTCTAAGGCACAGAATTCACGTAAGATGAAAGGAACAAGATTCCCTGCTTTGATGGTTCAAAACTATAGTTGGTCAAAAAAAAAAAATCACTGAACACTTCTTTGTCAAGGAGTTTAGGTTATTCAGGCTGTGTCCGTTCTGATGGAATTTTTGCTAGGAAAAATTTAACATGTTTCACAAGAACAACTTCAAAAAAACAATGTACTGATTTTTTTTCTGTTTCTATCCCTTTAGGTAAGACTATTTATTATTATATTGTATTTGAACACATTATACAAGTGTAACAAAATAAATAAAATAGTAAAGGTGAAACCAAATGCTTTGGCAGGGCCAAATGGAAATGTTTTAGAACTTTTTTTCCCCCCCAACAGAAAACTTCTACTTGGCTTTTTTGTTCCATTTCATAACAATTTGTAACATTTTTTTTAAATATCAGAATTTCCTGCAGAATGGAGATTCTAGTCCCTAACTAGCTCCACTCAGAACATGAAGCTCTCTCTGTCTCACCCCACCAACCCTTGTAAACTCCTCACAATCAGGGTTTCCTACTTAGAGAGGAAGACAAGTTGGTCAGAAGAAGCGAGATGCATGTGGCAATTCTTAGTTCTAGTTTCAGGCAAAGGAAACTCCTGTTGAAAACAGCACTAGGTTCTATTGAGACAAAATCTGTGGCATGTAAGTTTTTCTGAAGGCCCATCACTGAATAGGAAGTCAGGGCAGCATTATTCCTAAGCAGCCTGTGTTACTAGAAGTGAAAAAGAACCTGATTAGTATGACAGGAAGCTTGGCCCACTATATAAACATTGCGATACCACTGTATGGACAAAACCATAGCTCCTTTTCTCTTTGGACCTCCACATTTTATGACAGGATCCTTCTGATAGAATGATGCAGTGGGTTGCAGCTCATGAAATTTTCTACCTAATTTTGCTCCCTCCCTCCATAATTGACTTAAAGGAAGTAATAAACTGATTATCCATGCTTTTGGTCTGTGTCACAGAGGGAGCATTTACACGTGCACTTTAATGCACAGTGGCCTATTTTACTGTGCATTAAAGTATCACATAGAAAACTGTGCTATTATGCTAAAGCACAGTAAAATAGGCTACTGTGTATTAATTGTCACTAAAAAAACATGTGCATTCTTTACTGTGCATTAAGGAAGTATAATGTGTATTTCCTTAGTACATTACATTGGAGGTACTAACTTCAATGCACCTTAGAAAAAGCAACTTAATGCACACGTGGACATGCCCAGATATCCTTAAAATGAAAGGCTGCTGTGGATTTTTGCTGAGTACAGTGAGCATTGTCAGTTAGATCTGGTAATACAACTTTCATGCAGAAAAAGTCTGACAAAGAGGGTGGTGGTTTAGGGGCTGGGAGAGAAGCAGGGGAAAGAACTGCTCTATTACTCACATTTTCCTGTCACTACCAGTGGGTGTGTCTACACAAGATGCTAACTGAGCAGTAGCCTAATAACACTGTGCAGTAGCATGCTGGGCAAAACCTGTGCTAATACACTACTGTGCAGTAGCATTAGGCATAACCAAGTACTAAATCAATGCACAGTAACTGGTGCCTATAGGAGTGAATTGTTCTTCAGTGTCTCAACAAAATCAAAACAGAGTTTAGAAACAAAGTCAAGTCTACCTGTAACTTGCCACAGATTCAGCTACAATTATGTGATAAGCACCATCCTTCATGCAGCAAAATTTGCAGCATTATGCTGGATGGCCAAAACTAAGCCCTTTAATACTGAGGAGCTGTTAATATTAGGTTTCCACAAATCATTAAACTGGTTTAGAAATAATGTATTTGTAAATAAAAGGAAATGTGTTGGGCTTTTTTAATTAGCCTTCTAGCTTTTGAGCTGAACAGTTACACTTTCAGGCTTTTCCTTTGTATGTATGAAGGCTAGAAGCTCACTTTTCCCCCCTGAAAACTGAGGTTCTTGTTTAATCATGTGGATGTCTAGGAACTGGGGCTTTGAGGAGAGAACACCATGTACCACCATAAAATCCTGAGACATGGCAACACTTAGGATGTTGCACTGCTTACTGACTACACTTCTGTTTGATAAAGCACAGCTTTTATCATGGGAGGCAGATGCAATCAGCAGAAATAGGTGCTAGGGCCCATATGGGGTCCCAAGTAGGGTCAGCTAGGGCCCATATGCACACCTATTGTAGAATTCCAGCCCTGTACTTCTTAGGAGCTCTGGATCTTGAAAGAAGGCTAGAGGCTGCAGGGTTTGTCTGCTCCAAGTCTCTCCCTGTGTATGCACTCAGGCTGCCTACCGGCCCTGTCTTATCTCTTCCCCAGCTACTGATACAATGCCTTTGTGCAGTGGTCCTATGATAGCAGGTGGAGAAACTGGAGGAATGGCAAGGACCAGCCTTCTGTCTGGATTTATGCTATACCAACAGATATTTCTGAAGCATCTTGGCTTAAAAGGGTAAATTGTGCTGTGGTTTGGCTGCATACAAGTGCAACAGGCTGTTCCTGAGAACACAGACACACTTCTGTCTAAATGAAGGGGAGCAAGAATCCCAACTGCAGTTCAGTTGGATCTTAACCTCATGCAAAGTTGTTCTGTACAGAGAATAAGACTAGTTGAAGAATAGTTGAAGGGAGGCGGGGGGAGGGGGGCCGGAATTGTACCTTGTTTGTAAAAGAAGAATAAAATGTGTTTTTGTACAAAATTTGCTAATATTAGTAAGTGACCAACTGCAAACATAGGTAACCTGGGTCCCTTTTCAGTCTGAAAATCAAGATTTTATAATGATACATTGAAGGAGATTTTTTTGTTGACTGGAGCCTTTTCACTTAGACCTCTCTTAACCTTCCGTGAAGTTGTAGTTCTATTGGGTTCTTCTTGGCATCATGCTTCAGCTGCCCCTTTGGTTTGGTTTTGTTTTACATTGGGCAGGAATCCAATTCTTCCTTAAAAGCTGCTGGGCTAGTTGCATTGTAAGTGCAGTGTGTTTGTGCCAAATCCTGTTGTGATGTGCCTTACCAAATACCAATGAGATTTTGATGCTATGCCCTGTCACAAGTACATGGTAGCTTGCAAGAGGGTTTGTTAGAAATTTGAATACCTCATTTTTCCTGAGCTGACATCTGCTAAACCCTAGCCCCTAAGAGTATTGAGCTGTTGCGTCTACCAAGGTCCCATAAAAATGGATGGTAAGAAAACACAGCTAGGATTTACATCACAACCTTGAAAGAATCAAATGCAGTTTCTTCACATCACAGAGGTCTAGCCTGCAGTATTTATATACAGCACCAAGTGGAAACAAGTCTGTTGCAATGCAGGGTATGAGACTGTACATATATTGCCAATCTCTGAATGATCAGAAGGAGCACAGAAGATATACCATCCTTTGACATGCGTCTCACTCGATGTGGCACGAAGGATCAAACTGCATGTGTTTGTGTCTTTGTGCAAGTGCATGTGAGAGAAAGAGCAACCTGTGTTGGTTTCTTCCTGCTCCTTTGTGTACAATGAAAAGAGATTTACTCCCGTGAGGGCAGTGGGACAGAACAGTCATGCTGTACTCCCAAAGTTACAGAACAGAAGCACCAGTAGCTCCTGGGGTGGCAAAAGCTACCTCTGCCCCACTGTGCTTCTTACTCATGACAAGGGATACTTTATCGCAGAATTTGTCTCGGCTTTTTTACAACTACAATAATTATAAGTAATACAAAAACTAAACTTACCAAAAATGGGGAGAGAAAGCACAAGGAGGTGGCCAGAGTTGACAAAGAAAGAGACAGTCAATATTGGGGAAGACATTTTTTTCAGTTTTACTCTCTGTCACATCAAACAGAGATAAGCTCTGATTTAAGAAAAGGGATCTTTAACAACCTGCCAGTCAGGTTAAAATATAGAGGGATCTTTTTTTATAACCCACATACTGGTATGAAATTGGTACTTGTGCCTATTTATGTTTGTTTCTTAGTTTTAATAACTAAAGGCTGGAATTCAAACAGCATAGAGTCAGAAGACCATATTCAAAACTGCCTTGTTGGTTGTTGATTCAGGAAATTATTAGGCTGCAGTTCCTCTTGTCCTGATGGCAAAAAAAAAAAAATGTCTTTTCTCTCCTGTAGAAGTAGTGATGGGTTCATTTCAGCATGCTAGATAGAAAGGGGAGGGGTCCTATACACGTGATGGAGCTGTGTTCCAACATGTGCTAATTAGCATGTCCTGGAGCAGATTCAGTTAATAGAGTCTGCTGGAGTATGCTAATTAACACACTCCAGCAGCCTCCACCTCATGTATTCAGTGTCCCCACATTTCAAAATGATAGCTGGGGTGCTTTAACAAAAGCTCATTTGATGAGCTTTAGTTAAAGTGCCTCCACCACCATTTTGCAGTGCAGGATGCTGAATACATGTGATGCAGCAAGCACTTTAATTGAGTGGTTCTCAGAGCCTCTCTAATTAAAGGTCCCCACTTTCCCTACCCCAGAGCATACGTATAGATGCCTGGGGTCTGCAGTCTGAAGAGCTATGTAATAAACCAGTTGCTAGAGTTCTGCAGCTCTAATTACTCTTAATCAGACCCACAGCTAATTTGACTAGGTTATTCTCTTCCTCCAAATTGTGTGGTATTAGTCTATTGGCTAGTACACATCAATGTCACTCAGGAGTTCTGGGTTCTGATCCTAGTTTTGCCACATTGTGACTTTGGAGAGATGTATGCTGTTTTTCATCCTCATAATCTGTAAATGCCTTTGAGGTCCTCAGACAAAAATATGAACCATTTAATTTAAAGTTGCCACTGAACTCCATATTGTGGTAGGAGCAAATTTTTGTGGTTTGGTATTTAATATGTACATTATGAATATGTAACAAGTAATATCACTAAGTTTGCTTACATGCATGGATCTGAAACCCTGGTACATGACAGAGCATAGCAGGCAGAGCTAGCCCATCACTGCTGTCACTATACATTATACAAAGAATGGCCTTAGACAGGAAAAGTACATCTGATGTTGAGAATTTTCATGTTTCCTTTTTTTTAGAACAATGCCGTGAGGATGAAATGAGCCTAGTTTACCAAATGTTACCATGATGGTTGCTGTCAATTTTATTGGCAAGTTATGCCCTCAAAGAAAGAAAGACAAGGTCAAAGAATATTGAATAAATTAACTTTAGGGGACATGTGCAAATAAACATTAGAGGTGGAGACAGCAATAGCTTTCTGCCAGGAAAGGCTACCTTGCAATTTTCACATATTGCCCATTTGTTAAAGATGACAGAAGCTCTCTTAAGCATGCATGTCACATAGCTGGACATTGGCTTAAAGTATTGCAGGTGTCTTTACCCCTACTTATTTTAACAGTCTCCAACTTACCCTTGCTCATTTGTGGCACCTTACATATTATACAAAAAAAATCCCATACAAATCCAGGCCAACATAAGCTAAATTCCCACTTATAGAGCAGTTGCATATGAGCATGGTAGCTCTTTAAAGGCCTTCTCTGTTTCCCATTGAAACCTAATAGGGTTTGACTTCACTCCATTATTTGTCTGCTGAGAGATCCTCATTGTAGTCTACAACTGTGGTGTCTTCCATGTTTTGACCACCAGTCCTAAAGTAAACAGTGGTGTACCCTAACAGAAAGCAAATTCCACAGATTAGGGTGTTCTAAATACCAGTGTTCTGCCACACATCCTGGGAAGTTCTTTTCCAAAAACTGCAGCATCTAACTAACTGCTGCAATGGGGCTGGTTCTCATTACCAGCTTGGTCAATCCAGATGTTTGAGGATCTTGTCAGAAGACTGTAACCAACATTGTAAATGGCTCTTGGTACAAGTAGCGAGAGTGTAAACCAGAGCTGACCCAAACAGGGTGTGGGGCCTGGGGCAAATCAGCCCATGAGGGGCCACGTCACTGCTCTGATCCCATGTGCCCTGGACCCAAAGTAGCTACCGCTGTGATCAGCAGTGGGATGGAAGGGGTAGAAAGTGGCTGGATGCAAAGCAAGAAGCAGTGGTGTGGAGTTGCCACAGCCACGCTGAGCAGTGGGGCCCCCAGTGTGCAGGGCCTGGGGTACTTGCCCCGGTTTGTGCCCTGCCCTCCCCCCAGGACAGTCCTGTGTACAACTGAGGATGGAGCCACAGCTGGTTTGAGCTTGCACAAGTCCTATTGACTGCACTGGAGTTAACAGTCATTTACATCACCTGATAACCAGAGATCGTGGTTTTCTCTTATTTAAAAAAAATCCTCATTTTTCTGTGAGCCTTATTTATATCCCTAGTTGTGAACAAGATCAGTCCCAGTTAAAATGGTTTTCCACTTTGCACTGAGCAGCTTTTATTTGAATAAAGGATTGATTATCTTGGGCCATGTGTTTTTTCACTTACTACTGTTTCCTTTTCTGGGTAGTCCTTTGTGGCTTTTCTATTTCTGCTCAGTTCATCTTGGACAGCATCTTACCTTCCTGCCAAGTTTCTCCCCACAGTTCTCAAAGCCTGTTCTTTTTTTCATAAGCAATAAATAGACAAGCATAAAGGAGAAATGGGATGAGCTTTGAGAAAAGAGAGGAGATGTTTGGAACAATACCTCTGCTCACTTTCTTTGTCTGGAAGAAAATGTGAAGGTATAAAAACAGTGATATAATTCTACTTGGAGTTGCCTCCTAATTCCAAATTTCTATTTTACCTCTAAGCATCTTTCTGAATGAATACCAAGTCCCACTCTTGTAACTGTAGATGCCCACAGTGTTACTGCAAGATAGGAATTTGCTTACACCAACTAATTTCCTCAAAGACAAAAGCCTATAGGTGGGAAATATTTGTATAGTGGTAAATACTGTGTAACCCTCAACTGTATGAATCAATCTGTTATTTTATCACTGCCTTTAAGGAGCAGGTGTCAGCTGGCATTATATGCACTGGCAGTCTCACCAAGCAATGCAAGTCAAAACCTCTTAAGTCCAAATGTGCAGGAGAAATTACTGTAACTAACTGACTGTGTCCACTCTGATTACCTTGATTGTCCCTTAGAGTAAAGTTGGGGTTGTTAGCTGCCTCAGGAGCCAAGCTGTAGTAGAAGTGCTGACCCTCCTGCGGGTCATCCTGGTCTACTGCACTCACTGTCTGAATGAGCTGTATGGTGCAAGAACAAAACAGAAACAGATTGGTAACAGTTCTGACAAGAGACACTGCTTCAAAATTACAATTTCAAAACAAATGATTGCAGTATTTGGATAAGACTATTTTGCTGAGGGCCCAGAAAGAAACAAAAGGAACAGCCATAGCTTGGTGGACCCCATTTTATTGCACTGCAATTGGACAAGTCATATTAAAACAAAGGATGATTCGATTTGCCTAAAATAGTGGACAGCCTCCCACTACCCATCTCAAATCAAACTTGTTTTTTATTGAAGTTCAGAGATGCTCAGAAAAGAAGAGCCTATTGTCATGAGATGTCCAGTCTTATTTTCTAGTGCTAAGATTTAAAATGAAAGCTTTCAGACATTTAACCTTACCAAACTGCTAATGAATATTTTGACCACAACTGAAAACATTTTGGCTAAGTACAGATAGTCAGAAAGCCCAACAATGAATTGATTCAGTCTTTGTAGGTTTGTCTAAGATGTCTAGATAGAACTTATAAGCCAGTGAACAGACTTTTTATTCTGGAAATGCAGCCACATGCCTGTAGTGAGCCAGGCCAGAAGCCAGAGTATACTTGAGCATGTCTCCCTGCTCCACTGGAGCAGACAGTTTTGACCAAGGCTAGCCTACCCACCCTGTGAGAGGGCATTTGTGGGGGAGGTGCAAAGCATCCTGGGATGCTGAGGGACTGAGTTAACTTGAATCTAGAGGGGGTGTTCAATAAACCGATTTAACTTAAATTAGTTAAGTCAGATATTACATCCATCCAGGTTTATCTTAAACTGGTTTTAGCCACTTTGAAAGCAATTTATGTGCACTGAACTTCTGTTGCATTACAGATTAGAACTGGTTTCTGGTCACTTATACTGGTTTATGTGTAACTTCAGTCCCCAGCCTTTAAGGTATGTTTCACAGTGAAAATGTTTTACTTGGCTTTCAAAGAAACAAAAAAGATAATCTGCAGCATTTTACATACATTTTATATAGAGAGATTCATTTCATCTCGTTTCTAAGTACGGGTGCACAGATAAAGATTTTTTGGGCCAATACCAATGGCTGATTATTGACTAGCCATATTGGTTGATACTGATCTGATTGCTGATATGCAGCCCAGCAGCTTGGAGAACAGCATTCAGCCAGTAAGTCTATTGGGAGGAGAAGGGGTGTGGAGGAGGGAAGGTGTGTGTGGGGGGAAGATTGAGGTCCCTGCAGTGAGGGAGGAATGGGGTAGGAGCAGGCAATGCCCAGCTGGGGTAGGGAAGAGTGCAGGATGGAGCCAGTGGCTCATCTGGCGGGCCGGGGTTGGGGTGGGGCAGCTCCTGCCACTGTGCACATCCCCAGAGGAGGCAAAGGGACATGTACCCCTCCAGACCTGTGTGCTGGGTAGAAGCAGGCTGCTGCTATGTGCTTGGGGCTGGGGCTGTGCCTACCTCTTCCTGGCGGCTCTGGTTGGGCCGGGTAGGGTAGTGAGAGGTGGGCAGCAGTGGTGCTAGGAGGGCTAGTATGGGGTGGGTCTAGAGCCACCTCAAAATTTGGTGTAGCCCACCCTCCCAGTGCCATCCTCCCTGCACCACTCCACCCAGCTCAAGTGCAGCTGATGAGAAGAGGCAGGCAAAGCCCCAGCCCCAAGTTCGCTGTAGCAGCCTGCCCTCACATCATGCACAGACCTGGGGGGCACATGCCTCCCCTGCAGCCCTCCCTACACCCCCAGCAGAGCACTGCCTGCCCCTGCCTCTGCCTCAGCCCTACTCCCTCCCTCACTGTAAGGTTCTTGATCTGTCCCCCCATGCCCCTTCCTTCCCACAGACTTCCTGGCCAGATGCAAATCTCCAAATTTCCAGGCTGCACTCCTGGCGGTGTGCATGCTTTGGCTGCACATGTATATGTGGCATTTATCAGCAATGTTATCAGCCACATCAGCCAAAAAAAGCTGATTGCTGATCATGTCAATTTTCCTTTTATTGGTGCTGATACAATATGGACTGATGTATTGATGCAACTCTATTTCTAAATGATGATTGTTCCATATGTTGAAACAATATTTAACTGTGTAACTTTTACTACCATGACCGTAATTTGTTTTTAAATACAGAGTATAAACCTTCCTCCTCTGCCTTTATATTCTACCTTCAATGAAACAACATTCAGGGTTCAGAAGAATTAGTGATGGTGAAGCTGTAGGTGATCTACTGTTTAAAATACCTTGGATGAAATCCTGGCTCACCAAAATCAATGAAACTATTTTGATTAACTTCAGTGGAGCAAAGAGATAATCCTTAATTTTTAATTCATTAGGTTATTCATATAGAGTCAACAGTGAAACAAAAGAAAACAAAAATTCCCTTAAGCTAGAAATATAATAATAAAGTTTGGAAAGAAACTAAAACAGAAGCTGGTTCACAGCCAAGTTGTACTATCCTTATTCATACCAACTCTGTCAAGTAGACTGATGAGTCTACTGGGGATAAGAGCAGAGTAAGCTACTTTGCAGCATGAACAACTGTAGCAAAATCCATTTTGTTTAGCTTTTAGGCAAGGAATACTTCTCTGTTTCATTTTATACTATTGTATTTTATTTCCTGATAAAAAATAAACGATCTTGGGCAGCCTTAAATAACACATCAAATCTGATGCTTCTAACTTTTCAAAATGGCACAAAGGGATTTAACTACATGATTTCAGTTAATCTCTACTAGAATTGCATGTTTAACTTCTCACACGCTATTTGGAAAGTCTGCCCTTTAGTGAAACTTTCTCCTCCAAAAACTAAGTAGCAATTTTTCTTTGCTGCCTAATTAGAGGGCTTTTTAAACATAGGGGGCCAAAGTTACTCTTGACACAAAGGGACTCACTTCAAGGAAGTCACCACAGCTATGAATCTGGCACAGTCATTTCAGTACAGTCTACAGTGGTGAGTAAGCTTAATAAATTTTAATGAAGCCAGGAGTGGGTCATAAATGTTGTATGAATCACTTTTTTCTTTCAGAACTGAAAGTTGGTCATCCCACTTTTAAAACTAGGTAATCTACTTTGCCTTGGGGTGATGTCCCAGTTTCAAGTTCAGCTGCTCCTTAGATCAGTGGCTGAGCTCCCATTGACTGCAGTAAGTGAAAGTTCACCTCTATGCTGATGCTGTTCTGCACCCTAGAGCACCACATGCTTGCAACCCCCCACTCACTGACTCCTGTTCTTTGTGCACCCAATCCCAGAAAGGAGACAATTATAGGCCCCTTAAAGGAGGCCATATGTGGGCATCAGTGAGCATGCTTGATAAAGAATTAATGAGGGTAACATTTAGTGTTGTTCTCAGGGGTAACATTGCCTCATTGTGGAGTGTGGCATGAACAGTCAGGGTGTATTTCATAGCAGCACTCTCATGTATGACCTGGAGATGATGTAGACTAGGGCTGTGAGAAGCTTTGGTCGCTAATCTGACTTGGCAGAGATTCAGCCCAATTTGGTGGCTGAATCTCCAAATCCAAATTGGATCAGGAGACCCTTTAGTCTCTTTGAATCAAATCAGACCACCCTGAATCAATTTGGAGAGATTCAGAAAGATTCGACATAGACACTGGGGTGTGTGAAACGGGCTGATTCAGATCACTGTCCCAAGTCATTGATTCAGATCACTGTCCCAATTTGATTCGGCTGATTCAATGCTGATATGGAGAATTGGCAATTTGGCCATAGACACAGTTTTAAATGTTTTTTGTACATACCTTGAGGCACCAGGTGTGGCTTGTAAATGATGAGATGGTGGGGCAGATGGAGCATCTCACAGGAGCGTGGGTGAGGCCCCTGAATGGCCGTTGGTGAACTTGGAAGTGGACTGGAAGTACTTCTGGTCCACTTCCAGGTCCACCACTGTGCCCCTCTGCAAGTACCCCCAGTTTGGCAATCAGTTGTGGGGGGACCCCAGGGGTCCCCCCAGACCCAGGAGGCATCAGTTGATGAGCTGGAGGGGGAAGGGTGCAGCATACTCCCCAGCGGACCCAGAAGTAGACCAGAACTGCTCCTGGTCCACTTCCGGGTCTACTGCTGAGTGCACTGGGGAGCCTCCTGCATCCTGTGGGATGCTCCATCCACCCCAGCATCTCAGCCTTCACAAGCTGCCTGGTACCTAGAGGTATGTAGAAAATAGATTTAAAGGTGTGACAGAGTGAAAAACTATGACTGTTCCACAGTATCTATTTTTCTCCAGGTAAAAAGAACCTGAAAACTTTACTAATATGCTAGGGAAGATTTTGCTGATGACACTAAGATGTGGAACGAGGTGGATACACTTGAAAGGAGAGAGAGGCTGCAAATAGATTTAGACAGACTACAAAAGTGGGCAGATGAGAATAGGATGGCATTCAACAGAGACAAATGCAGGGTGCTGCACCTTGGGAGAAGGAATCCACAGCATACATACAGGCTGGGGAGTTCCCTTCTTGAAAGCACAGAGGCAGAAAGGGATCT
>JAGPOW010000261.1:123243726-123261266 GCA_030014935.1 Caiman crocodilus
GGGATCTTGGAGTCATTATTGACTCCAAGATGAACAGGAGCTGCCAATGCCAGACCGCAGCCAGCAAGGCCAGCCATACCTTGTCATGCATCCAAAGGTACATCTCAAGCTGGGTCAGAGAGGTGATACCCCCCCTCTATGCGACTTTGGTCAGGCCACAGTTCGGGTACTTCAAAAGGGATGTGGCCAGCCTGGAGAGGGTTCAGAGGAGGGCCACCTGCTTGGTGAGAGGGCAGCAGGACAGGACTATGAGGAGAGACTGAAGAACCTGAACCTGTTTAGCCTCAGCAAGAGAGGGAACCTGGTGGCTGCCTACAAGCTCATCAGGGGAGATGAAAAGCAACTAGGTAGAGCCCTTTTCTCCCCAGCACCACCTGGGGTGATGAGGAACAATGGTAATAAGCTGACGGAGAATAGGTTTAGGTTAGAGATCAGAAGGCAATATTTTACAGTTAGGGTGGCCAAAATCTGGAACCAACTTCCCAAGGAAGTGGTCCTCACCCCTACTCCTGACCCTAGCTACTATGAAACTATGTGTCTATGTCTGAATCGTTGAATCTTTCTGAATCTCCTGAATTGATTCAGAGGGTTCTGATTCAATTCAGAGAGATTATCTCCTGATTTGATTCAGATTTGGCGATTTGGCCGCTGAATTGGGCCAAATCGCTGCTGAATCAAATCAGCGACCAAAGTTTTGCACAGCGCTAATAGACACAGCTTTAAATGTTTTTTCTACATACCTCAAGGTAACAGGTGGCTCTTGAATGCTGAGATGGTGGGGCGGATGGAGCATCCAACAGGACTAGGGGGGAGGGAAGGGGTCCCCAGTGCACTCGGCAGCAGACCTAGAAGTGGACCAGAAACACTTCTAGTCCACTTCTGGTTCTGCCAGGGAGCATGCTGGGCCCCCCGCCTGGTTCAGTGACTGTTGCCTTCTGGGTCTAGGTGGATACCTGGGGTCCCCCTGTGGCTGATTGCTGAGCTGGGGAGAGGGCTAGGGGGGCCCCCCAGTGCACTTGGCAGCAGACCCAGAAGTGGACTGGAATTACTTCCGGTCCACTTTTGGGTTTGCTACTGAGCATGCTGCCTTCCCCCTCATGCTTCTGTGGGACATTCCATCCGTCCCACCATTGCAGCATTCACGAGCCATGCCTGGTACCTCGAGGTACGTAGAAAAAACATTTAAAGCTGTATCTATAGCTGAATTGCTGATTCTCTGAATCAGCATTGAATCTTCAGATTTGGATTTGGCCAAATCAAATTGGGACAGGGATCTGAATCAATTAATCGAATCACTGTCCCCGATTTGGGCTGAATCTGAATCGAATATGGTCCATTTTGCACACTCCTAATGTAGACATGACCTTAATGGAAGTCTGGTGTGGAATATGGGTATCTTGCTGGAGCAGCCCATGTTCCAAGGACATGGTGGAGAAAGAAAGAGATCGGATTGTGGAGTCATCGTGGCTTACTTCAGAGGGGTGATCCTTAATTTACAAACAAGTAAATTAATGGAATCTGGTGTCCTATGTTAGAAACTCAGGCTTGAATTCTTGTAGATTTGCCTTATAACATTCTTATTTGCATTCTTTGAAGGTGGATATACTAAGCATCTCCCTGTGTGGGGGAGTCTCCTGTACACCACTTTTTAGGAAACAAACTCTATCTGTCATGTCTGAACACTAACAATTCCATGAGAACACTAGTGATTCCATGACACTTTCCTCTCCTTGTTGCTGTTGTGCTACATGCAGTTTGCTGGCACCATCCCCAAAGATGGCTCATTTTAGCAATGTAGTGAATCATGGCCAGAGTTTGCAAAATACCTTTGATCTAATGATGGGGATAAAAGGTGCTACCTGTGTTGTTATTGTTAATATGACATACTTTTGGAAAACAATGAAACCAGTAGAGGATATACATTGAAGAACAGTACTGTCTGCTGCTGAACAGAGCTCTGGTAAAACACAAATATTGTGTATTACAAGTCTCCTCACATCTTCTCCTTCCTTTCTTAGCTGCTAATATGTCCTTTTGAATGCAGTAGCTCATGTAAAATAATGCTCATCTCTCATACACAGACATTGTCAGGACTCCTCACCTGGCCAGCTTTTGCATTTTCACACACAAAAGCTTCATAGAACCTGGCAAATTCAGGAGCATTGTCATTCACATCCAGGACCTTGACTGTGACTGATACACTGCCAACTTGTGAGGGATTGTCTAAAAGAAGGAAGGAAGAAAATAAATACAGGGAATTTGTAGTCACTGGACAAAAGCAGCGCCTTGCACTACGAAAAGAAAAAGAGACTTTGATTAGCTTAATTGCAATAAGTGAAATTATTTTAATTATAATGTGTGTAGGTTGTGGACACTGAGACTAGGAACAGGCATGCAAAAACCTGAGGCAGAATCAATTTAACTTATGTGGTTTTCTGTAAGCAGCTTAGGTCAGATCAGTAGTAATACCGAGTCCCAGACTGAATTCTAAACTCCCTCATGGATCACGGCTTTTTGAAACAAGTCTCTTTTGGGGTAAAAAATCTTCATCCTGGTCTCAGTCCCAAGTAAAATGTTTAGAACATTTGAGAAGTTGCTCAAGAGTTAAGATAGGGGTGCAACAATTAGTTTAATTTTGTTTAGGATCAGAGAATCCTGAATTTCTGCAGGAGTTTGGACAAGATAACCTTCAAGGTCCTTCCTTTGGATTACCTGGTCTAGTCTTGGTTCTGAAAGCACTGGGATCAAGAAGCCTTTATTTAAAAGCATTTTTGTTCCACAGAGCATTCCTTTTTTTGTTTTTGCAATTTTATAATGCTGATGATATTTGTCTCTTACGATTAAGAATTTCTGCTATAAAACCTTTTGATATTTTTGACAATTGTGTCCAACAAATATTTTTGTTCAGATTTGAGAACCAATGTAAATTGGGATAAAGAAGAAATATAAAGTTGAAAAAAACTAACCAAAGTTTTTTCACTGAAATGTCAATTTTCAATAAATAGGTTCAAATTCTGATTGTATCATTTGTGAAAATTGTGGTGCATTTATTAATTAGTTCCATGGCTTGAAAACTTCAGAAGAGCTGAGTTCAGAAGCATGAAGCCAAATGTTATCAGCATTTATCAGTCCAGTAAATAGGTTCATATACAGTCTGGAATTTTTTAAAATATATCTTTATCTACAGTAGCTCTATTGCAGGTGACATGATACATTACAGAGCTAATATTGTTAAATGATTTTACTTTTCACTAGGTTATAATTTAAATCTCTGGGTGCGTTTACTCATTCGCTCAACTGCAGACTAATTAGCTCTGCAGTAAAGCATTACTGTGTACACATGCATCCATATTACAGCACAGTGAATTAATTAACACTTCTGTAGGAATAGTAATGTCTGGTAGGGCTGTGTGAAATTGGTCACTGTTTCAATTTGGCCTGATTCAGTGGCTGAATCTCTGAATCAGAATCAAATCAGGAGACAATCTAGTCTCTCCAAATCGAATCAGAACCCTCCAAATCAGTTTGGAGAGATTTGGAAAGATTCAGTGATTCAGACATAGACACAGATTTAAACATTTTTTCTACGTACCTCAAGGTACCAGGTGGCTCGTGAATGCTGAGATGGCAGGGCAGATGGAGTATCCCACAGGAGCATGGGGGCTCCCCGGTGCACTCAGCAGCCATCCCACAAGTGGACCAGAAGCACTTCTGGTCCACTTCTAGGTCCACCAGGGAGCACATGGGGGGCCCCCCCTCTCCCTCCCGGCTCGGTGACTGGTGCCTCCTGGGTCTGCGGAGGCACCTGGGGTCCTCTCATGGCTGATTGCTGAGCTGGAGGGGTGTGGGGGGGCCCTTGCACACTCCCCAGTGGATCCGGAAATGGACTGGAACTACTTCCAGTCCACTTTCAGGTTTGCCACTGAGCATGTAGGTGTTCCCCCATGTTCCTATGGCACACTCCATCCACACCAGCATCACAGCATTCATGAGCTGTGCCTGGTACCTCGAGGTATGTAAAAAAAAAAAAATTAAATCTGTGTTTATGACCGAATCACTGATTCTTTAAATCAGCATCGAATCTTCAGATTTGGATTTGGCTGAATTGAATTGGGAGCAGTGATCTGAATCAAGTAATTGAATCAATGTCCCCAATTCAGTCCGAATCTGAATCCAAATTGAAAAGTACTATCCTACAGCAGAGTAATGTGTTGAAATGTACATGTAGATGGTGACCAGGGCTGGGTGGGGCCTGAGGGTATACAGTGTGGGAACTTCCTGCCAGCATGCTGAGCTGGGATGGAACAGCTCTGGGATGATAGGCTGATCTCTGAACTCCCTGGCATCTGGGCTTGCTCTGCCCTGGCTCTATGTACTGTGGTCCCAGGCACATGCATAAATACTGTATCCGAGGGCAATAAACTCTGGAGCAGTTTGCAGTTTGCACCGGAGCTTATTGCTATCTGCTAATTACATGTGTAGATGAACCCTCTGACTTGCTATCTATCCATATATGTTCCTTTGCTGAATCTGTCACTGTGACATGTGAATGTCTCATTTGTAGAATTGCTTATACTCAATTAACTTGCAACTAGAAGCCTTATTCATGGGTGCATATTGACACTGGCAATTTAAAAACTAGATGCTTAAAGAAAATACTGTTCTGCATTATGTGGAAAAGGAAAATTCCATTGTCTCACAAACATTATGGAACCTAATTTTTGTCTGAAGACAAACTCCTCAGGAAATGAGCTAGGGGATGTTGTGAAAAGGATACTGAACATTGTGTTGTTCTGATCCTAGCACTGCTCTCTGCATAGTTGCAATTGAACCTGTGGGTTCATAGGCCTGCAGGGATTTGAAAATAAAACTAAGGACTGGTAGTGTTGGTGTAAGGTCACTTCAGATATGTGCGTGAAGGGTGTGTGTGTGTAATATAAGAGCCCTTACATCGGCTGTACACAAGTGGAGTTGGTGATCCTTATATTTGAGTGATCCTCCTCGCCTGAGTCAGTAGTGTAACTATAATGAATGCAACCAGGACACTAGCCCTGGCTGCTGACGTAGCAAGGGTACTAGAACCACTTGTACATGTGATAGGGGTTTAGTCCTCAGGGTTTCAATTTTATGTTGCCTAAACTGAAATGGTGGGTTTTTGATTGAAACCCACAGTTTCATGTTATGGCAAGGGGTCCGATCCATTTTTTTTGTTGTTGGAGTCAGAGCCTGCCCACAACTGGGGGCTGAGCTGCCAGAGAGCCGAGTGGTCCCTGAACTCCAGGGTCCACAGTCCATCCTTCAATGAAGGGAAGGGAACAGTTGGATTAGGCTGGGTGTTGCCTCCAAGCTGATGCAGCACCTCCACTAGCAGCTTGCTTGTGCAGCCCTAGGGGACACCACCACCATGGAGAGAAGGACCAGGACCCCCCACAGATCAGGGGCTGCTTGGCCCACTGGCGGCTCACCCCCTGGCTGTAGTCGAAGCAGGCAGGCTCTGCCAAAGTAAAGAAAATATCAGGTCTCTCACCACTTCCGCTTTCAGCAGGCACCCGCTGAAGGCTGAAGCAGTGAGGGGCCTGATCTTTTTTTTCTGTGTAGCCTGCAAACCTCTGCTGTGCTCAGGAGTTGAGCTGACAGCTGCTATGCATCATTGCAAACTAAACTACATCTGGATGTAGTTTGGTTTGCAATGATGCAAACTCATCTAAAACTCCCAAAACTGGTGTATGTGTAATGTGTGATGCCATTAAGCTACACAAATGACATTTTCATCATGTATGTACACATGATGAAAGTGTCCAGGGAGAGCAGCTCCCATGCTTCTGTCTACTGCCACCCAGGGCTCAGAAATGCTCACCTATACCTCTGGTCTGAGTAAAGTGCCAGTTTCAGAGCAAAGCAGATGCACAAGATGATCAGGCCCCTATATCTCTCTTAGGCAAACCCCTGGGAGCAAAACAAGCCATTCCTCCTCATTGGGAGTATCTACATGTTCATTAACATGCTGTAATTATGGGCTGTAATAACAGGTACTAACTTAATGTGCCATAAGTGGTGCTACTATGCAGTAGCACCAGCGCATGGTTTTTTTGTGATGTTAATGCATAGCAGACTAATTCTACAGCACATTAGTGCACTAGCATGACTTTTGCTGTGATGTGCTAATATGCAGTACTGAACATTTGGTGTCTCGTGTAGATGTGCCCACTGGGGACTAAACACAGGCAGAGCTTTGCAGCTGTGTATGGGTGGTCCAAAGTTCTGTATGGGTGTTCCATTCACAAAAATAAAAGTAGTCAACATTTGTTTGAAAGCTGAAAACCTCTGCTTTGATTCCACCTACTAACTCAGGCTGGATGAGTTTGGCACAAACTTTCATTAAATATTGACCTGGCTCCTAAGTGTGCACACAAAGTTTCAGTGCTAGAGAAATAAGACTGAGAACTGTATAACCCAGTGACAAGAAGATGTTAAAATGCAAGAAATATTGTAAACTTAACTGTCAATATTCCTTCCTACAGTCACCAGAAGTAATATTTGTTTGATAATGCATTTGATCCAAAATTTTAAAAGCTGCCAGAAATGAATGGGAATGTACTCTCCAACTTTATGCATTTATCTTTATTTTGTATGCACATTAGGATCCTCAGTTCCTCCACTGTATAGATAGAACTTTATTCTGCAAATGGTCCCCCTGCATTGTCATACTGGAGTTTACTTAATGTAAGAGTAGCAGCATGGGATGTCAGGTCAATTTGCTGACTGCAAAAGGTAAAAGATTAAACAGTCCCCCAGATATAAATACCCCAGGCACAATATAGGCAGCAGTACTTCAAGTTTCCTCAAACTGCCCAGCCACTCTCCTTCAATCCTGACATCTGCAAAGATCAGAGATGCATACTGTGTGCAGTTCTGGTCCCCACATCTCAAAAAAAAGGTGCAGCAGAGTTAGAAAAAATAGAGAGAAGGGAAACAAAAGGGTGCAGACAGAAGTGAAGCTCGCCGCTGTAACTGAAGCCGCTTTGCAGGATGCGTCCCGAGTTACAATGAGCCCCTGGATCAAACAGAAGTTCACTGCTTGTTCTAGGGGAAGGGGAATCTAGCTGCTGGCTATGAGCCTGTAACTGGTTTCCCCTAGCAATGGTCCCTCCTCCCTCCCAGCCTGCACTGTTTTCAGAATGGGAGGGGGAAAAGGAGCTCATTCTAGGGGTTCCCCAGCCAGCGCTGGAGGATGGGCTGGGTGAAGTAGAGTTCTATCAAACCATGAAGGTTCTGGACCAAGTGAATGGAGAACTGTTGTGCACCAAGTTCCAGAATATTAGAACTAGAGGTGGGCCACCCACTGAAATTAGTAGCTAACAAGGTTAAAATAAGAGAAAGTACTTTTTTATACAACGTGCAGTTAACTTGTGGAATTCATTACTACAGGAGATGTTGAAGGCATGCAGTATAACCAGGTTTAAAAAGGGATAGATACATTCAGGGATGACAGATCTATTAATGGCTACTGAACAGAATAACTGGAGATGTTTTCTCTGACATTTCTAACCCCAAAAAATGCTAGGTGCCAGGGAGTGTATTGAAAAGCATTCTAGAAATATCTGGTTCTATGCTTTCCTTGTATACCATATTTCTGCCTCTGTTGGACACAGGATACGGGGCTAGATGAACCAGTGTTCTGACTCAGTATGGCATTTCTTACATTCATATGCATAAGCTTCCATGACCTCACTTCATCAATGCTATGAGAAGATATACACAGAACAGTCTATCAAATAGAGGGCGTTTCTACATGTGCAGCTATGGTGCATGAATAAACTGGGGAGCTTACTGCTCCCCAGTTTATTGCTGCTGGGTACATCATTTGAAAATGCACCTGGGAGCAAAAACCTCTGCAGTTTATTCATGCACAGTATGTTGAGCTGGGGTAGAGCAGCTCCCCTGGCAGAAGGCCCAGGAGCCCTTGAAAGCTAATCCAGCCAATGGAATAAGAATCTGTAGTCTTTTCTTAGAGCATACTTAATACAATTTAGTCTGTTGATGATTTCTTGCATTGTTGACAGATGTTCATTTAAAGGCATGATGGGATCTGATCCCAACAATTGTGCCTCCCGCCATGCTCCATGTATATGGCAGGACATGTAATTTTGGCATTGGGGAACAACATTCCATCACACCTTACTTGCCAGTTCATGATCCCAGGCTCCCTCTGCATTGGTAAGTTGAAAGCCAGGTGCCTGACAATTGGCTGATTATTTGCTGGCTCCAAGACACACCCTGCCACATGTTCAATTTAGAGCATGATGTAAACCAGTGCCCAAAATATTGCACATTTTTTAACAATCTTTTTAGGGATAGTGTCCCTTTTTGTGGCTCAGTTAATTACCACAACCCCCCTGGCAAAACTCTTTCAGAAATTGTGGCACACAGGGGAGATCTCTAAGGATTGGAAGAGAGCCAACATGTGCCCATCTTCAAGAAGGGGAAGAGGAAGGACCCAGGCAACTATAGGCCATTCAGCTTAACCTCCATCCTAAGGACAATCCTTGAAAAACTCATTAAGGAATCTACGTGCAATATGCTCGTTGAGGGTAAGATTCTGAATGACAGCCAGCATGGCTTCGTCACGGGTAGGTCTTGTCTTACCAATCTCATCTCCTTCTACGAAGAGGTCTTTCACCGCCTGGACACGGGAGAGAAGGTTGACATTATATTCCTAGACTTTTGAAAGGCTTTTGGTCTAGTATCCCATGATATGTTTGTGGAAAAATTGGAAGATTGTGGGCTTAACTTCTCAACAGTTCAGTGGGTGGAAAATTGGCTGCATCGTAGGACACAGAGAGGTCTCATGAATGGATCTGTGTCATTCTGGCAAGAAGTGGCTAGTGGTGTCCCTCAGGGCTTTGTTCTTAGACTGGTGCTTTTCAACATCTTTATCAATGATTTGGATGTGGGGGTGAAAAGGTCGCTGGCCAAGTTTGTGGACAACACCAAGTTATGAGGGGGCGTGCTCATGCCAGAAGATAGGTTGCAGATACAGGTGGACCTGGACCAGATGAAGATCAACACTCAAAAGTGTAAGGTGCTCCATTTGGGGGCAAACATTCCCCAACATACCTACAGGCTTGGTGGTGACAATTTGACTTGCACCACGGATGAAAGGAACCCAGGTGTAGCATCAATCATCGCATGAACATGAGCCAGCAGTGCAATGCTGCAGGCAGCAGGGCAAACAACATGCTGGCATTCATTAACCGTTGCATTTCATGTCAAACTAATGAAGTGATACTCCCACTGTACTCCGCCTTGATGAGACTGCAGCTGGAGTACTGCATCTAGTTCTGGGTGCCACATTTCAACAAGGATGTGGAAAAACTTGAGGGTCCAGAGAAGAGCCACCCATATGATCAGGGCCTTGCAAGACAAGCTATGCGAGGAGAGGCTGAGGTACTTGAGCCTCTTCAGCCTACAGAAGAGGAGACTGAGGGGGGACTTGGTAGCATCTTATTGCTACATCAGGGGAATACATCAAGAACTCAGTGAATAGCTGTTCACCAGGGCATCCCTGCGGAAGACCAGGAGCAATGGATAAAATTCCCTCCAGTGGTGGTGCAGTCACCTACTGTGGAAATCTTCAAAAGGAGATGGGACAATCACCTTGCTTTTCCTGACTAGTGCAGGGGGACTGGAGCTGATGATCTACAAGGTCCCTTCCAGCCCCTAACAGTCTATGAATCTGTGACCCTGAACATGTGACTGACTTCTATTTAAGATTTGATTAACAGCAGATTGCTTTTGAAATGTAACATCTTCCAAGTGTCCTGTTCTACAATTTCACTTTTAAGTTGGTTTTTAAAATTTTGATGTTTAAGAACAGCAGTGTATTTGATAGACTGCTTTGTGCATGTCCTTTCACAGTTTCTGAAGAAGTGAGTTTGGGGTAATGAAAGCTTATGCAGCTCTGATTTAGTTAGGCTATATGGTGCATATGTACTTTGCCTTCTTCCTGACTCCAGACTAAAAATGTTTAACTATTTCCCTCCACTAGAATCACCTCTTGAAGCTAAGAAACCAGTCAGCTGGCCAGCTGAAAGACTGCCAACAAAGGTCCTAGTGAATGTTGAGCAGTGGCAGTTTTTATTATATCTACTGGGAAATGAATGAAAAGACCAACAAAAGTTGTGCAAGATGTACAGCTTTCACTTTGTGGCTTAGTGAGCCTTTTACTTTATTTATTTCATGCCCAGAGCATTGAAGTTCATATGACCTTTTACTCAAAATTTAGCTTAGGCCCTCCTTAAAATTATCAGATTCTTTGCTTCCAGAGCTTTGCTAAGTTCGTGGCTTAGGTAAAGGGGAATCTGAGCTGAGTTTTGGTACCTATCAAAACCTGAAAGCCTAACAAGTTTCAGTTCCTTTGGCATTTGGTTACCAGAGGTTCACAAAACATTATAGCCAAGGCTCACTGAATAGCAGGCAAATGATAATGACATCTACTCAGTACTGACCCAAACTGGATTGAAACCAAGAAACAAATTATGGAAATGCTTAGAAAACTGCTGCCTTTGCAGCACCTGCTTTTGTGAACTGGTTCTCCTGGAGAATGTGAATTTTTTCACAGAATGGTATTTCAAGAAAACTTCACACAAATGTCTTGAATACTAGTGATCTGAGAGAAAACCACTAAGCATTCAATGGCCAAACCCTGCACATGTCACTCTATGAAATGAGTATAGAAAATGAAATGTGGTATTCACTCTCTAACATCAGAAGCTCTTCTTCAGACACTTAAAGTGACTTCCAAAGCAGTGCATAAAAAACACTGAACTGAAATCAAACTGTCCACTTTGCCTATCAGATCTCTCTAAATCCGTTTAAGCCCTCCATTTCCTTACTCAGCTCCACAGCCATCACAGTGATATTGTGCCAAGAAATGTCTTCGCGGTCAAGAGGTCTTGCAGTCATCAGTGCTCCTGTTGTAATGTCGACATAAAAAAACCTTCCAGGATCACTGCTTCTATCAATTGAGTATCTGCAAAAGTACATATTAAAAATATTATTCAGACTTTGTAGAAACACTATGTTATAGTCAACAAAGTAACTTGCCAACTATAGCAGGCAGACTGTCATATAGAGTATATTTGTATTAATCTAGAACCCAGTTATGCTCCCAATGACTTCTATAGTAACAGTAGAACCTGCATCATTCATATTTGGGGAGTTTGCAACCTACTTACAGCATTTACCCAAATCCAAGATGTCTCTGAATATAAGATGAGCACCCCCCCTATAGTTAGAGCATATATTTGTTATAATTTTCAGAATCTATAGAATCTAATTATTGGAGGATTGTCTTAAATTTGTTCCCTGTCCCTGCTACAGTGGAGAAAGCAGTGGCAGGTAGGCAGATGGAAGAGGGGCAGTAGGGAAGCAGAAAGTTGGGGGGCAGGCAATGGAGAGGGCAGGTGGTAGGGGGCAGGCAGTGGAGCTGGATCCATGATAACTGTCCTCCACACCTTGCCCCCTGCTGCCTATCTGCCCCCCCCATACATGTCTCTCTCTGTCGCCATGGGTCCCCATTCTCCCAGTCTCCTCTGACTGCAGCCTCTACTCCCATCTCTGACCCCTGCAGCTTTGGGCCCTCTGTCTCCCCCTACCCTGCAGCCTTTGTCTCCTGTCTGCCCCTTCCCAGCCTGTCACTGTTCACCCTTGGTTCACAATGGCTCCTTCAGGCTTCATCCTCACCACAGCCTGGGACATGGAGCATGTGTTTTGTTTTTCTCCCACCTGGTCTTGTAGTAGTTGTGACAGCAGAAGCTTGGGCCAGGCCCAGAGCCATTGCTGCTATGTGCTCTGTGCTCCTCCTTTATGCAGCAGGGATGGAGCCTGATGGAGCCATTGTAAAGCAAGGGTAAGTAGTGGGCGCAGGGAGGTGGGAACAAGTCAGACAGGTGGAAGAGGCTGTTCAGTGAAAGATGTGGGCTACATTTAATGAACAAAGTAGGTTTTATTTAGGAAAAAAATATTAGGCCAGTACTTGTTATCCAGGCCCTGCTTCTTCATAGTCCCCATGCTGCTCCAATAGTTCTGTTTTACTCTATGTATGTGTTGCACATCACTTTTTATAAAACCTCTTTCCAGTCACTAGTTAACATTTCCCCCTTTCCCCTTTTGAGCAGCCATTTCCAACCTAGTCATCTCTTGTCTATTCTTTCACAGATGCTCATGTAACCTTCCACTTCCTGTTTCCTTCATTCACTAGACTAGGAAATAATTTTACTTTACAGAAAAATTATGTAATTGGATGTTTGATATCCCCTATTGCATGAGACTGGGGAATTATTTTACTTAAAAAACAATATATTTTAACTACATTCTCCAAAACAACTTAAGCATTTTGACTGTATAATTAATTATCATATACATAATGAATTCAATTTAATTCCCAGGACTATCAGCAAATTATAAATCACATGACCAAGAATCACTTGTAACAGCATTACCTGATTAAGTGTATAAAATGCCTTTATGCTGATACAACTGTGACCACTCAACAGGGGACCATAGAGATGTAACAATACAAGTATAAAAAACTATTACAACTTGCTTGTGGAGACACAAGTGTTACTATCTCCATGCTGGAAAACAAGAAAATTCTTCTGCAACTATTATAGGGTGATAGGTTTCCTTTTTTAGCAGAGATATTTCATAGGCACTTAGACTATGGTATTGGAAAAGACCAGTGGTGCAGCATCCTCCTTTCAGGAGTGCCCTACTTCAAATATTTCACAAGCTACCCTACTCCCCTCATAGTGAAGCTAGATTAAGCTACCTATGGTAAGAGTACCATAGGGAGCCATTTATTCCTGACATTGGATGTTCAGACTGATGTACAAGGATTGGTATCTTTTTTGATATAATGCTAAAAAGGGTCTGATTCTACCTTCCATGTACATCCCAAAATTTTACAATTTTGTGAGAATTTTGGGTAAGGAAGGAATTCAGAACTGGTTTCAATTTTTTTCTGTGATATGCAAAACTAATCTTATATTTCTAGTAAAGTAAAATCCTCCTCCTCCTCAAAGCACCTCTGCAGGAGGCAGGCAGACTACTACAAACACTGCTTCATGCAAATATGGGGCTGCAGACCTAAGCTGGCAACAGTGCTAAACACTCCTGGGCTAGAGACAGAAGTTACACATAAACCAGTATAAGTGATCAGAAACTGGTTCAAATCTGTAGCACATCAGAAGTTCAGTGTATATCCACCACTTTCAAAGTGGCCAAAAGCAGTTTAAGATAAACCTGGATGGATGTAGTATCACTTAACTGATTTGGGTTAAATCAGTTTATTGAACTTCTGTCCCAGATCCACTCTAGTTTCAAGTTAACTCGCAGTCCTCCAGCATTCCAGGGTACTTTGCACCTCCTTACACCCTCCCCACCTTGCAGGGTGGGCAGGCTAGGTTTGGCCCAAGCTGTAGCCGAGCAGGGAGGCATGCTATAGCATCTCCCAGCTTCTGGCCTGGGCCACTGCAGGCATGTGGCTGCATTTCCAGAAGCAAAGGGAATGTCTGTTCACTTGCTTATCGGTTCAGTCTATGCAGCTTAGACTAACCTGTGAAGACTGAATCAATTCAGTTTTACGCTTTTTGACTGCCTTTACTTAAACTGGTAGCAGGCCATTGCTGTTTGAACATAGTGCACAAGCAAAGTATGAGGTGACTTGCGTTTAGGCTGTTTCAAGCTACAGAAAAAAACTCTTGCCTTTCACTCATTTCATGAATCTAGCCAACCCCAACAACGTAGTTTCCTCTCAGTTCATTCCCAGTGCTCTGAGCATCAACTGAGCTCAGAACATATCCTTTTCTTACTCCTATTTACACCCATAATAACCTGCATTTTCCCAGATACATTATACATTGTATAAAAAGGAGAACTTTTTTGCCGTGTGAAATCAAGAGCTTTCTCTGTAGTGTAATGAAGCTTTACTTTTCACACTGAAATAAACAGTAGATGAAACCACATTTGTTTTTTGGTTTCTTTCTTTCTTTCTTGTTCAGGTTGCTGACCTAATTTTTTGCAGATTGAAAATGTTGGGCCACTGGTCTTGTCCAATGCAGTAGTGTAAGTTCCTATGAAATTTCTGACAAAAATGTCATCTCATGTCAACTATAGAAGGATTTTCTTGTGTTCCAGGATGGAGATAGAAATACACATGGCTAAAATAATGTAGCAGCCAGCTCTAGTCTGTAATGTAAATTATAGTAGTTATAGCTAACTACTATAGCTAGCTGTACTCTACTATAAAGACAAGAACTATATCTAAAGTTATCGAAACAGAAAATGGAGCAGTATTGCATATTATAATTCAGATTCTTTCACACTATTACTGCTGTAATCCATAATGCTCTCTTTGGATTTAATATGGATTTCAGCTACTAACAGCAAAAAATGCTGAATCAGGTCCATTATTCTAAATGTTCTTCTTTGTGAGATTAAGACAATCAACACAATACACTTGCTGTAAGCCTGATAGTGAGACAGCAATATGATGTACAGTGCAGGGGATAGAAAACACTGTAAAAGTATGTGCCTTTGAAACAAACTTTTTTTCCAAGAAAAATGAGAACAGAAGAAAGAAAAACAGACTTTTTTCCCTCTCTCCTTCTTGAATAGAGTTATTTCTGAGTTATTAGATTTATTAAGGAAATATGCTAGAGTGTTGCTACATTTTGCTATAATAATCATTCTAGTATGAGGGCTATAAAAAGAATATTTTTATGACAGTTTAAGGCCAACTAGTATCTGAAATGTACTATGGCCCTGTGATTAGTGGTGCCACATTAATCACTGATGCCATGAGGCACAGGTGGAGGCTTTGTGTGGAGTACCATGCACACTTTCTCCATTAATAATAACTGGTCCTCCATACTGACTTCTGTTGTACTGTTTAGATAATCTTCCTTAGTCACTCTGCAGCATGCTGTATTTCCAGCAATCAGAGCCGTAAACTGTGGGAATCCAGGTGCTAGAAGCTGGGAATATAAGTGGATTTGAGACTTCCCATGTCTTTAGTGAGGACTTCTTAAATGTGCCCTGATTCTTAACACTTATCTTATGAAGTGGTGAGGCAGTTACTGAACAGTGTCACTAAATACTTTTTTCCTCCTCCCTTGTCCTGTACATTGCAAAGTCACTTATACCTGTGCAGTCTGTTATGATGATGATCCTGCATTCACTTTGCCTGGATGAAAATGACCTCACAGCATATCCAGCAGTAGAGAAACAAGATGTAATTGTTGCATTTCATTTATTACAGCAATTTTTCATTTACTCTCTTTTCTGGATTTCTTTGCCCTAACCATTCCTATTTGTATTTACAATGTGGTCCAGGATGAGAAGAAAGAAAGAAAGAAAGAAAGAAAGTGAGTGTCTACACATATAATTTTAAGAAAATATATACATAAATTTTTGCAACTGCAGGTTCTGGACTACTCCAGAAGTAGATGAGAATGGCAAGACTTTCTGAGTTTAGGATTGCCAGAGTGAGGCAGATTGAGTCTAATGTCTTTATAGATACTGAACAACTGATGTTAGGCTGTGCTATGAGAAGTTCAGAGCAGCAAGAGAAATCTAGGAACATAGGCAGGAGTTAGAAATATAATAACGTAAGAAAGAAAGAATACATTTTAGAGAGAGCACTTATATGGGAGAATAATATACTAAGAAGAATGGGTTTTCTGTCTATTCAGGTTCCCTGCTTGAAGCCTGTAGAAATACACCTACAGGATTTAAAATTATAGTAACTAAGTTTCTTGAATGACCACTGTATTTCTTAGCACAGATCCTCGATCCAAACAGCTGAGTTTTCCCAAGAGGTAAGGAGCACAGGAATAAACAGTGTTTCCTAGGGTAGAGAATTTTTTTAATGTGTTAAGTGCTGTCATATTAACATGCAGTGAACTTACAGTATTCTAAAAAATGCACACACAAAATAGCCTCAAAGAAAAATGGCCCTTTCACTATCATGGCTACAGCACCACTCCAGCCTTTTTTGATAAGTCAGACTTAGGCACTACAATGGAGAATCCTGGGGCTCCTTTCTGTGTTTTAGACATGAGGTGCCCATGCATCAAATGTAATTTACTTTCCTCATGGCAATATTCAGCTCATGAACAGGAATGTCACAATATATAATTTAGTGGTTCATGCATATGTTATTAGTCTCCATTCTAGCTGTTCCAAGCTTATTTGTATATATGAGTCATTGAGAAAGAGGGGGTTGCAAGTAAGGGTGATGTTATAGGTTACCTTAAAACAATTCTAAAGGCACTTAAAATGGGAGCATTTATGCATTAAAGAGTGTTAAATAATACTAAGTACCCTCTAAGCATATTAAAGTTATGTCCCATTGGGTAAGGGTTATCTCTGAGCCATTGTACTGAGCTAGAGCTAGGGTATGGTTAGTTTGCTCCACAGAGATAAAACAATCAATTTGTAGTCATTTAGCATCCCAGGATTTACAGCTTCTAGTTCCTCTACTCCTGACAAACTTTTCACCCTCCCAAGATCTACTGCCAAGGGGGTGGAACTGGCCCCCAATCCAACACCTCCACCAATGGGTACTATCCCAGTCCACATGGCACCATCCTGGCAACTCTAAGGACCCTAGGAGACCTGACCTGGGCCCTTCAGGCACCAAGGGCTAGACATGTGGCCCTCCCCTTAGAGGGCTACGCCTTTGCTCCGTATCTGCACTGCTAGCCAGGAGCATTTTAGGGGGAGTATGTGGCTTCCCTCCCCAGCCTCCCACTTCATGGGATTGTGGGAGGTGGGAGACAGGGAAAGGGCTGCCTGAGCATGGTAAGAGCATGGAGCCCAGGAAGGGATGCTTCCTTGGGGTCCATGCTTGCTTTGTACTTAACCCCCCAGACTCTACTCCCAAAGGACAAGTAAAGTTCTGTCTTCTGGCCCCACACCCCTGCTTGCAAGTGCTCTAGTGGCAAGTCACAGTTGTGCAGGTCAGCAATGGCATTAAGTTTTACCCAGCGACTGCTCTGAAACTGCTCTGACTTTAACACTGCCTAGCATTCCACAGATTTAGAATGGTTTCAAGGTAACCTGCAGCAGCTTAGGATGTGCATTGAAATAGAACAGAAGAAAGAAAAGAGGAGAGAGGTGATTATCCACAGCACAATACTGCAGCAGATTCTCAGTGGAATTACCAGGGTCTTCAGTGTCCTTTAGCTGAGGATTTCCCCTACTAAGCACAGTGGAAAGACCTCTGAATTACACAAAAAGGACAAAAACTTATGGAAAAACCTGATTGAGTTGTTGGTCACATCAGGGTCCTTGGCAGAAATGATTTGTATGGTGGTTCCAATCTCTACATCCTCACGCACTTCCACAAAATAAAAGCTGGGTTCAAACACAGGCGGCTCATCCACATCCTCCACACTGATGTGAACAGTTGTAGTGTCCCGGAAAGGACCCAGATTCAGGAAACGCATTTCCAGGTGGGGGTTGGCACCTTCAAC
>JAGPOW010000261.1:123279684-123292654 GCA_030014935.1 Caiman crocodilus
CACACACACACACACACACACACTCCTCCTAACTTTCTTCCATTTTTTTTCTCTTTTTATTTGGTTTGAGGGTTTATCAGGACATCTTTTTTCTTGTCTTTTATTTTAATATACTTGGCTGCCTTTGCAGAATTCTGTCATTCTACGTGATGTGTTCACAAGGGCAGAGAAACAAAAGGCATACATACAATTAGTTTATTTTCAGCAGTCACATGATATATGAGTTTAATAAAACAGCAATACAATGATATTGCAGTGGCAATTATCATTGTATAGAACAAGGAAGAAACAGCGACCAATGCAGAGCAACTCATGGCACACACACTATTTTAATCTTGCCACTTGTAGTTGTTATGAGGCTGATTCAAGATGTGCAAGATGTTGAGCATCTCCAGCTAAGTGCTTTGGATTCACAGTTCCCATAAATTTAAATGGGATGTGAAAGTGCTTAGCATCTTTGCAAGATGGGGCCCCCTGTGTGTAAATGCTTTATAGGTTGCCTCTCTTCTTTATCTGTCCTTAATAAACTAAAGGCAACATCCAATAAAGAATTAAATTAAGTAATGAAATATCTAACTTGTAGGTGCTTGGCTTCCTTGCCGGTATCCACGGCCCTGTGTTAGGCACCTAGGCTCCTGATGCACTGCATGGAGATGGCTGTGAACTGTAGAGCGGGATCCAAAACACCCAACATTTTGTGAGGAGATGTGACAGAAGTCAGCAGGCTGATCCTGGAGCTATCTAAAGCTAGCTAACAAGGAAAGGCTGAGGACAGAAGTTTTGAATTCCCATCTACCAGATATTTCTCTCAGGTCTGTAGAAAGGCATCTCCTTCTGTTCAGCATCAACAGGATTGCACTCTCCCCTGAGGTACATGCCTATACCCTTTATTTCAAAGGACTTGAGCATAGTTTTTTGTTTTATTTTAAAACAGAGCCAAGAGAAGATGTGTCACCCCAGACAAGTGCAAGGTGCTGCATCTAGGGAAAAGGAACCAGCGACACACCTATAAGCTGGGGAACTCCCTTCTTGTCAACACAGCAGCAGAAAGGGATCTTGGAGTCACTGTTGACTCCAGGATGAACATGAGCTGCCAAGGTGAGGAAGCTGTCAGGAAGGCTAATGGCACCTTGTTGTGTATCTACAGATGCATCACAAGCAGGTCTAGGGAGGTGATCCTTCCCCTCCATGCAGCGTTGGTCAGGCCACACTTGGAGTACTGCGGCCAGTTCTGAGCACCGTACTTCAAGAGGGATGTGGCTAGCACTGAGAGGGTCCAGAGGAGGGCCACTCACATGGTCAAGGGGCAGAGAGGCAGGCCCTATGAAGAGAAGCTAAAGGGTCTGAACCTATTCAGCCTCCACAAGAGAAGGCTAAGAGGGGATCTGGTGGCCATTTACAAACTCACCAGCGGGAATTGTGGGGAGGCTCTGTTCACCCGGATACCACCTAGGGTTACCAGGAATAATGGCCACAAATTGTTGGAGAGAAGGTTCAAACTGGACATCAGGAGACATTACTTCATAGTTAGGGCTACCAGGCTCTGGAATGGGCTCCCAAGCGAGATGGTACTCTCTTCTACCTTGGGGGTTTTCAAGAGGTGGCTGGACAGATATTTGGATGGGGTGTTATGACCCCGGCACCAGTTCCTGCCCAGGGCAGGAGGTCGGACCTAATGATCTGTTTAGGTCCCTTCTGACCCTAAGCACTATGAAACTATGAAACCCTTTTCCTCCTTTATACATTAGCTTAATGGTTAGCCCATTTATCCAGGAACTCAAGTTCTTTTTCTGCCTAAGAAGATTCAAGTCTACATCATTCATCTCCCACGAGAGTGCTCTCATGCCTAGGCAACAGACTATTCTGATGGGGTAAGCACTCTCAATCTCACCTTTGAAGTCATGCCACTGTGCAGAAAGGAATGAGAGATTAATTAGGGCAGAAGGAACAAATTAGGGAGCAGAACTCTATAGGTTATGGGTTAGGACACTGAGCAGAGAGAGACAGTAGGCTTTGAGGTTGGCCCCTGCTCACTGGACTTCTTGCATTTTACATGAAACAATCATTGCTTAAAATACAGAAAGGCCTGAGGAAGGATACTGTGATACCCAAAAGCTTGCCTATGTCTATACCAACTATACAGTTGGTTCAATAAAAGATATCATCCACAAGAATTCTTGCCTCTTGCATATCTCCTGGACCATCACAGCCATAACATCATCTCAACACTACCAGAAAATGTCTAGTAAGTGGGGCTCAGGACCCAAGATTACCTTCTCAGTGCCCTAATCACTAGGCACCAGATGCATACTGATATAATGAATGTCTCATTCCTCTCTTCACAGAGGCACAGCTACCACAGGAGGGATGGAAAATGCATCCACCCAGAATGTCTTATGTATGTATGAATAGAGATGAGAGAGAGAGAAATGATATAAATATAAATATGCATGCATTCAGAGAGACAGACTCTTGTGGAAAACATAGGGCTACTAAAAAATATGCTTTTCAAAAGACTAGGCTCTATATTTTTGCTTGTAGTCTTCTACCCCACTTGGCTTCTAGGTTTTTCTTACTCAGACATGAGCAACTAGACCTGTGGAAGACTTCAGTGAAATGAGAAAGGCTAAAAGAAATATTAATGGTACCCAAAACACCCAGCTCCAGATGAATTCAGATGCATGTTACTGTTGAGAATTTATTTTTGCTCTGTAACATGGCCTGAAATCTCTCCTAAAGCTGTTGTACCATGGCTTTTTTATACAAAAACAGGACTTGAGAACCCTATTGTCACTTTTATTCTTTTAAACTTCTTGAGCCTCAGCAGTTTTGCTCTTATATGGCTAAGGTCCCTGCTAGATATTATATATATTACACAATTAACTGGTTAATCATGCAATAAATTTAGACCAGCTACGCATGCGAAGAAATTATCACATGATACAAATGACTATCCAGCCTTAAAAAGCGCCAACCAGTTTGTGCTTAAAAATGTGCGACAACTCCATAGCTCATTTCTATCCAGCTTTAATTTAAATATGTAGCAGGGCCCTAAGTGTTGCTTCATGCCACCCTGCATGTGCTTTTAAGGAAGAATGTGGCCAATAGTGAACAGTAAATGAAAGTAGGTGAGATAAATCAGATTTTCTGGCTGATTTCCTATTGAAATCAAATACCTGTCCTGGAGTCCACAGAGAAATATGGTTGTCCTTGGAGAATACTGTAGACTACTCTGGCACTGTTCCCATATGTTGGATCATCAGCATCTGTTGCTGTTACCTGAATAACAGAGGTACCTAAGGAAAAAAAGGGAGAACTCAGTTAAATGTATGGGTAGGGGGGAAAGCTACGGTTCTATCCAGGTTTAATGCTTAAGAAACATTCTATCATACTGGACTTCATCTAGGAATATTTGTTCATGTGCATGAGACTAGTATGCATACCTCATCAGTACTGATGAGAGTTAATACATATAAATCCCCATTTATCACTGAAAAGATAGAAAACCTTAAATTAGCAATTCTGTAACTGTGACCTTTGGAGCTGGTGGTTTGCAGAGAACTGGCTGGTTTAGGGTGCTCACTTCTTTTCCTTATTTCTGGCTACTAATATTAAAACAAGCAAAAAAAGCACTCTGTAGTATACTATTATGACTTCTCTATATAAAAAAAAGTAGTGCTCATAACCTGTGAGTGAAATGCATCTATGGAGAGGCACAACAGGGCAGCTCTGTGCCCTGGGCAGTGAGGCAATGCCAGCTTCGGTGCTGTTGATGGCACAGCACAGCAGTGGCAGAGCTAGGCACCAGCTGCAGTAGCAGCTATTTTTGTATCCCTCCCCACAAAGGTGGCACCTGGGGCTGTTGCCTTTGTTGGTCTCCCCTCCTCCCCGTCCTTCAGTCATGCTACTGTGTTTACATGGGCAAATACAGATTGCGGCAAGGAGGAATGCAGTCAGATCCCCTTCAACTGTGCCGGATGTGCACTGAGTTGAGCTGAATTCAGCAGCAGGGCAAAAGAGGGGGATGAGTGGCAGTGGCACTCATCTCCTGGACTCTGGAGCTATGTGAAAGCTGGAGATCCATGAGCACATGCCAGTCAGCCGGTGATCTGAGATCTCGGGGCACTTGTACAGCTCTGGTAGGAGCTGTGCTGACACATTGTTTTGCGCAGAGAGCTCACTGCGTATATGCCACACAACCAAAGCTGACTGTGGCTTCATTGCTGCACACTGCTAAATCTGCCCCCGGGTGTGTATGAGGTGATCTCTCTGGTAAACTAGGGCTTAGACTATGAAGATATCTGATAACTCTGGCCTGCTAAATAAAATATAAACTCACATGAAATTAAAACTACACCATGCCTGCATGGCTAAGCAATGACATACTCAGTAAAAAAGGGATTTCAATATGGTTTTGTTCATGCATTTAAATAATTGTTAATGCCTAGAGATTGTCCTTCTGAAGCATTTGTTGGTGCCTAAATAAATAGAGATGTCTTTTCGATTCATTGATTTTCAAGGGACCTTATCTCTCAAGTTAACTGTAGCTCTGTAGGCTATATAATCTTCTAAGAACTTTGATATGGTGGAATATAATTACTTCCAATATATTTTTTCCGGTGTCTCCCTTTTTATCTAGAGATAATACCTGATGAATCCATCTATCCTCCTATGTAATATTCCATGATGAAAAACAACTTCTCTCATGTTATTTTATAAAGGTTGGAAAACTAATCCTAGACCTAACCACACATGAAATCCAGAAAACTTTAGACCTTGATGTAACTTTTATGGCTCAAGCTCACCTCTAGCTTTATGTCTAAGTTACTAATGTAAAGTGGAAACTTGACTGTATATTCATTCTATATGATTTAAGTAACACTATATCTTTATCAATATGTCACCAGAAAGCAATTATCTCCAAAGAAATGAAAATGCAATAGTAGAAAAACAGAACAACAAATAAAAGATAGTATTGTTCATTTAGTAGACAATTTCTAGGGAGAGTTGGTTTTCTGAATCCCTCATATCCTAGGAAGGCAGCTATTTGCATTCTGTTGCACTGCAAAAAAGCCTCAGTATTTTCTAATTTTCAACTTATGTATATGTCACAAAAGACAGATACAGTTACAGATCTACCTGAACTATGCTCAGCAGAAACCCAGATAGGGTTGGAGTTGGGGTGCAGTATCAAAGGTGGCTAAAAGCTTCCTCCCCCACCTCAAAAAAAAAAAAAAAATCTAGGGGCAGCTAGATGCTGTTTTTCAGGCACTCAGAGCAGCTATAATTTTTGCTTGATAGTAAGGGATACCAAAGAGGCCATTACACAGCTGCATGTTGTCAGACCACAGGGCATTCAAGCCCTTTCTTACTTCCTGTGCACTCTTTTCCCTGTGCCCCCCCCTTTGTTATAACATGACCTCTTGCCTGAGCAGGGCCAATACACTTGCTTTATAGTAGCCAAGGCTGTTTAAGGGAAGCTCTCCAACATTGTTGCATTGCTCTTCTGCAACACTGAAAGGCCAGGGTAGAGCCTGTGAGGAACTGGGCTGGTTTTGGTATAATTAGATCATTTGGAAGATTATGTTCTTAAATCTACCTTACCCACTGGTGACATTTCTGGAACAGAAGCTACATAAGGTCCATCCAGAAATTTAGGTTCATTGTCATTGATATCTTGGATTTTGATAATGAACTCTGACTCCGGTTCCATTGGCCTGCCTGTCCGTCTGTCCAGGGCCTGGGCCCTCAGTGTATATTGAGATCTTTCTTCTCGGTCCAGTCTCTGAATGGCATGAATGTCCCCAGTCGTATCATCAATTGTAAATACAATGCCAGCTCCTTCTCCCGAAAGAATGTATTTGATTGATCCATCCCCTCTGTCCATATCAGAATGAAGCTGCAAAAATTAATGGGAACCAATTAGATGATGAGCATGGAGTGCCTGCAGTGAAAGACATATTGCCAATTACTTTTCAGAACACTTTGGTCCCACTATTAAGATTCAATAGCTGGCTGTAGAAGCATTTCTTTTTCATTGACAGATACAAATATTCAGTAAAAGTTATCTGGTTCTAGAAACTTATGCAAATATTCAGTAAAAGTTCATGTAACCAAGATGCAATGTGGAGGTTAAACGCTACATCAGTCATTCCCCAAAACTGCACTCTGCTAAAAGGAGCAGATTCAGACAACCAAAGAACACTTACTTGGCCTGATTCAAAGCTCCTTAAAGTCTACGGGAGTCTTTCTATTGACTGCATAATGACTTTATACTTGCCGAAGTGACTCAAGATGGGTAAGGCTGCTCATAAAATATGACTATGTATATCATAGATGAAAGAAAATGGACTAAAGAGAAAATAAAATAAGGACACTAGGGAGCAAAGAAACAACAGAACTCAATAATTGCTGTATTGCAAAACTCCCTTAAAAATCATTTCTGATAAGGAAATAGAAGAAAAGCTGTTGGGCAAATAAAAATAAAGAAGGTAGTATGAAATTGCTATTTTGAAAATAGCATGTAAGCTAAACAGCTGAATACATACACAAACTACCACGCACAAAAAATATGCACCTCACATTTTAAAGGGAATTAACAAATTAACTTATTGCACAACTGCTAGATAATTAATTTTAGGAAGCTGAGGATAACTGGGGATGTAACAGAATAAAGAAGAAAAATAAATGTAGTACTAATGCTTTTTTTTTTTTTAATGGGACTTCAGATACATTTAAATCTAAGCTCATGTTTAAATACTTGTCTGGAATGGGGCCTTACTGCCCACTGAAGGTGGCACAAGATCAAACCTCAAACGCTTGAAAGTAAAAAAAAGTTATATACAGTAATCATCAGAATGGATTTATAATATGGCTGTCAAATGATTTAAAAAGGTGATAGCGATTAGTTGCAAGATAAAAAAATTAGTCACAATTAATCACAATTTTACTCACATAGCTAAAACCTCAAAATTATGTGCAGAAAAATTCAAAATTACTGTGTGCAAAATTATGCAAGTACTTTGTATGTTTTGGGGGGTCAGTGTGGTGTGTATGTATTTTGGGGGGGGAAATTTGTGAAGGTGTGGAGGGATGTGTGTGTGTGTGTGTGTGTGTGTGTGTGTGTGTGTATGTACAGGGGAGGTTTGGAGCCTGGGGAGTGGGGGATTGCCGCAGGAGGGTCTGGAGACCAGGGAGGGAGGACCCCTGCATGCCTTAGCAGGATGTGGAGTACTGTGGGTCAGAAATGAGGGACAGCAGGAAGGCTAGGAGAGCTGTGGCTTAGGAGTGAAGGGTAGGGCACAGGCATGTCACTGCCTCCCCCAATCATATTTCTGCCCCCCCCGGTGTCCTCTTTTTAGAAACTGGAAATATGGTAACAACCCTACAGCAATGTAGCTCAGTGGCATGTAGAGCAACACCCAGCAGATAAGTTGGGGAAGAGGAAAAGGTTTGTGGGGCAAATGGAGACTTCCATGGTGAGGGAGGGACTGGGGTAGGGGCAGGGGCAGGGGTGAATGGGACCCTGGGGCTGGGGCCAGGGCAGGCCATGGGACAGAGCTGCAGGAGGCTCATCCATGGGCACGCACGCTTATGGGGGGCATGTGGCCCCCCAGATTTGTGCAAGGGACAGAGGTGGGCTTCCTGCTGTGGGCTGGGGCTCTGTGCCCTCCTGTCTTTGCCCTGGGAGCCACATACTGACCACTCATCAGCGTCCAGCACTGCATCCAACAGCTGGAGGCACAACATGGCATTGCATAGCTCCTGGGATAAAGCAGGATAATAGACTGTAGGATCCCAAGACAGAAGGCTTTCTCCTGAGGGAAGTGCTATGTCTGTTTATAGTCAAAGAGATTAAATTAAAAAGGAAGGCAGGCAGGCATAGGTGGAAAAGCACAACACAATCCTGATCATGTCATCTGTTCGCTCATGGAGAATTCTCACTACAAAAATGATGGACTCCTCATCTGCAGGCATTTAAGAGTAGGCTAGACAATACAATAGAGACACACCATATGGAACATCCTTGGCTTTCATGACAGTCCAAACAGTAATTTTAGGAAGAAAGATTAATTATCTAATTACCTTATCTGATTGAACTCCTTTGGGCCACATCCTTAGGTGAAAGTCAGTGAGAACCTTCACCTTCAACTATGAAACACTGCTGCAAATCTGGCCTTCTGATTCTTTTTTTGTTCACAATCCCATCAAAGCACAATATATGACCTACACCAGCTTTGAGCTGAGCCTAATTGACTCCAATAGAAGTTTCACATTAATCTGGATAAGAACCACAATGGGGCTCTGAATTAGCACTGCTTCTACCAGCAACTAAAGTGGAATACTTTACACAACAGTGACATCTGTATTCAGATAACCTATATGTTCTAAGCAAGCACAAGCATTTCCTTAAAGGATGTTGAAATTACATTACTTAGCCACTAGCTTTATTCTATAATCAACCTTGCATCACACTGTGAAAAACGTATATTAAAATCATGTACCTTCTGTTACTTTTAAAAAGTGTTAAAAGCACATTTTAGGTTCACTCCCATTTAGACTTTATATCTTACTCTGTATTTAAAAGTTACAGCTGAGACCTCTTTTTATGAGACTCCAAAATGGCTGTAAGAAGCAAAGGTACAGATTGTGACAATTAACTTGTCAGGTAATTGATATTTCATTTAATCACTTTGCTGCAGGTCTCTGCTTTGGCTACTGTGAAGTTAGGCAGTATTCTTTGGAGTCTTGACCTTTCAGTGGAAGGCTGGTATTTCTTCACAGATGCATCAGTTTAAAGTAAGTAGGAGACCAGTAATATTTGGCAGCAGGAAAGCAGTTAAACCAAAAATGACTGCTATATATATATCAAGTCATGCACAGGAACTCAACTACAAACTGGTGTATCTTCAGGAAACACTATTTGCACTGAGAGAACATCATTGTAGGAGCTAGTAACCAGGACTTTTCCAGAAAGACAGCATTTTAGCAGGGTGGATTGATCCAAAACCTATACACTGTGTCTTGTGGGTCATTTGGTTCAGTGAGTATGGCCACTTGAGTAGGTCTAGCTGATACACCAAACTGGGGAAAGAAGAAAAGGAAGGAAGGAAGAAAGAAGGAGAAATGCTTGTGGTCTGTTAATAAAAAAAGCCCTTCTTAACTGGTAAAGTGGTGAAATAGAAATAAAGGCATGTTTTAAAATGAGCAGCAAAACTGAACTGTTCAAGGGACTTGAGAGAAAGATACTGAGCCCAATTCTTTGCTAAACTACATTCTCTGTCTACAGCTGTATTTGAAATCAATGCAATCACTCAGGGTGTAAATGAGGAGAGTATTTTGGCTATTAATAACACCCTTAAAATGAATAAAGATCTCTGCCTTACTGTATAGTAGTGTGTTAGGAACACTGGCTGGAAATGGACATCACTGAATGATGCGGATCAGCTGTGCTATGATGTGTTGCGGCACAGCTGATCTGCTTCACTGGGCAAACCGCATGTTGCCCCTTGTTCCAAGGCATGGTTCTGGCTGAGGAGAGAAAGTGTCTTAGAGGTACTAGACATCCGCTGCAATAAAGCAGCAGAATCTATTACCACCTTTCGTCATGCCACAGATTTTCCTTTCATGCGGTGTAACAAAGCGTACTGATGTCTATTTGCTCAGCATTTGTGCTGCCATAAAAAGATTATGACTTCACAAATGATGTCAGGTGACGTCTGTTTTCATGCACCGTGTCTCAAGCAGGCTAGCTGGTAATTAAAACTAATACAAGTTCTAGAAAGTAATGCTTGAAAAAGAACCTACCCTATTACTGGTAGACAAAACATGTCTAGAGCGTGTGTGTGTGTGTGTGTGTAAGAGAGAGAGCAAGAGAAGGAGAGAAGGAGAACGTATGCCAGATTAATAATAGAATTTCTTTTGCAATTTGTTTTGCACCTTGTATGCAAAGGTTTTATCATTCCAGGCTATAATAAATCTTAACAGCATTCACAGAATGAAGCTCCTGTCACTGTAGTGACAAATCAGAATGTCCGACACCAAAGCTCTCCAAGTAAGGGATGTGTTGTGTAGCAGTCAGTGGCCTGGAAAGGAAATCCACTTGCAAGTTGGGCCAATGCTTGGGCAGCTGTGGTGCATTGCGCTTCCATGTGGCAAGCTTGGAGCTGGAAAGAATCCACTCAAATTTTCCCTTTCCATAGTAAATGAGGAGCTAGGTTAGCAGTGATGCATACAGCCCTTGAGAAAGCACCGATTATGTCAGTGGTTATGTCTATGTGAGATGCTGACTTCTCAATAGCTTGATATTACTGCACAGTAGGTTGTGTGGCAAAAAAAATGTGATGCAATACTACTGCACAGTAGTATTAGGCTACTACACAGTAGCATCACAAAAAGGGCATTTGCTGGCACTACTCTGCAGTAACTCAAGTAACTCAATAAACTGTGCATTTATTTGTCAGGTATCCATGTTTTAGCTGTATTGGTCTAGAGGCAAAAGGAATCAAAATTCATGGAAGAGATGATATCTTTTATTAGACCAACTAGATATTTGCAAACAAATTGTTGTATTTATCTTCAGGCTTTCGGGCACCGTTGTCCTAGTTAATGCCTCTTCCTGCAGACATAACTAAAATTCCTAGTTATGCCTCTTCCTGCAGTGTCCAAAAAGCAGCGTCACAGAGTACTTCCCCCTGGAAATGCAGGCATGTCCCCATGAGTGTGCATGAGCAGTTTGTGGCACCTCAAAGCTGTTTGAGGTGCTGCTAACCACATGTGGTGCATGTATACCCATGCACCAAGCTGCTAATTTGTAGCACAGTGGTTTTTTTGACACCAGGAGATCTCACTATCAACTCCTCCCCCCCCCCCCCAAAACAAAAAACAAACTACTGCTAAAAAATGCAGTCCAGTGCACATGGTAACAGTACATGAGCTGGAGACTGGCTGGCCAGAGCCACACTTTGGCTGTCAGCCGGATCAGCACTGCCGCTGCTCCAGAAGGCCCCCACAATCCCAGGTAAGGCTGCTGGAGCCTCCCCTGCCCCACCTAGGTCCCTTTGCCATGCGCCATGCAGCAGATTGTGAGTGCAGGGGTGTGCCTAAGGACAAATAGCAGTGGCACAAGTATGTAACAAGCATGTGCCACTGCTATTTGTCCCACGGGAAACGTGCACCCCTGCATGTGCAAGCTCATGGGGACATGCCTAGTGTGTCTAGGAACTGTAGTACCCCCAAGAGAGAGTCTGGATGGGGCCAGCAGGAACTTCCTGCTGTGGCAGAACAAAAAGAAGCTAACCACCAGACCTTGCAAGTGCAGTAGTACAACTATGACTTCTCCAGTGTAGTAGTACAACTGTCACTTCTCCAGTTCTTTCTATAAGATCCTGTACATAATAGAGTTGTCTGCATACCACAAGCCCCAGTAGCTCAGAGGGGAAACAGTGTAGCGTGCACTACATTTTGCATTTGGTAAACTTCACTAAAAAAGGAAATGACCCCCCTGCACCCTATTTGTCCCAATCCTTCAGGGTGGGTGGCACCTGCAATACAAGAGTAGTACGAAGAGTTCAGTTGCAGCCCAAGGAATACAAACCGGGGAGCAACTTATACCTGTCCCATCTCCTTGCACACCTGTTCAGCTGCCAAACTCACAAGTGAGTTGGCTTTTTTTGTTGGCTTTCGAGGCAGATAGGGTGAAGAGGTGGCAAAGGGATAAGCCCTCCTTCCTTTGGTACCGGAGCTCTGGTGCTGGCATATTCTAAGCTGCTGGATGAACTCAGGAAATGTCTGAGACCGACAGTGAGCATTTTTTGTTTCCCTAACTCATCACATGGTCCAATCACCTCTACCACTGAAAAGGTTGAAGCCTAGTATTTAACTTTAATGGGAGTCATGCAGCTAAAACACCATGCAGTGCTTTGAAACTAACCTCTAAATGACATCTTCAGGCACTGGAGAAAGGAAAACATTGTGCTGTGTGTCAGGAGGATCTTTCCTTCTCCCTGTCCAAAAATATTTTTCCTTTATGTTTCTCCATTAACCATAGGGTATTTTTCATAGAGGCCATTAAAACTGCACCAGCAAGGCTTAATTTGTGGATGAGGTTAAAGACTCCTTGGTGTTGCCCCAGTGTTATAAAGTTAATTGAAAGCTTCTCTAAAGCAGGGTGAAACTTCCCTCTCAGAGGGGAATCCTTTGTGATGAAAAGCAAATAAACTGTCTCTATGCTATTCACTTTACCCTCTTCTACCCTGCAAGGGGCACTGGAGCCTGACAGGGGATATGGCTAGAGTCATTTCTGGCCACCAGAAACATTCCACAGGGGCCCATGATCTAACTTGCACTGGGGCTGGCCCTAGGAGTCATCTTGGCTTCTCTTTCCTCAGTTATGCTGACTGCATACTCAGACCACCTAAGGACTATGCTTGCAGTGTTTTATGCCCATGTATTAGCATGCTTGATTACACATCCAGGCCCCGCTAATGATGAACTATTTTATACATTTATCTATACCTTGGTTATGCGCTCAGTGCCTGAAAATAATTTCAGATTTATCCTTGTGTAATTGAGATGATAAATCTGGCCCTAGTTTTTAAGCAAAGGCCTTTGGGGGAAATAAATACTAATTCCTTAAAGCACAAAGGAAACTGGGAGAAGTTGGGCCTGGTGATGAATCAAGGATGGTGAGATGCTTGACATCTCGCTTAAAACAGGGTCTGTCAGTAGTAACTCCACTCAAGTCAGCAGAAAACACATTGCTGTTAGTTCTGCAGGGGTAAATCAAGAATAATGCCAGAGGCAGATCCAGAGGAGGTACATTGGCATGAATTCACCCCTCTTTTGGACAGGACCATACTGATGAAGCCTCTGGGGACTTTACATTTTTTCCCAAAATAGAAGAGAACCCCCCATTCCCCTCCACGCTGGGCACATCCTCCCTTTTCCCCTCCATCCCTCACCTGCTGCA
>JAGPOW010000261.1:123293076-123316935 GCA_030014935.1 Caiman crocodilus
GTGGGGTATCTTTATAGCTACTCCTGCCCACTCCAGCTGGGCTGCACAGGGGCTATATTTTATATATTATATCAAAGTGCCTTTTGCCAGATGCAGGGACATTCTTTGGGACTGGTCTGATAGCTCACTTAGGGCAGCAGCAGTGACACCCTGTGACTACTCCTGGAGGGACCAGGCAGCGTGGGGGAACCCAGCCACCGTTCATTGCTGCTGCTGTCATGACTGTCCCAGGTGAGCCCAGCCTCTGTGCAGCCTGGCTGGAATGGGCAGAAGCAGCTTTGAAACTTCCTCACCTCTGGCACAGCAATGAAAGCAGTGTCTGGAAGAGGAGGGGACAGAAAGAGAGGGGAAGGGACATGCCTCTGAGGATGGAGGGGAAGGCAGGGATTCTTACCTCCTTTGACAGCTGAAAAAGTCCTCTAAGGCTCCCACAGTGGTATCTGCTTACACCAGTGGGCTGAGGAAAGGAGGCTGGAAACAGAGGTGCAGCCCTCCTTGCAGTGTAGATGACTATTCCCACCCTGCATTTTACCAAATCCTGCATTCACCCTGAATTAACTTGATTCAAGCCAAAGTCATTTTTTGACTTACCCCACTGTAACTGAGAGCCCTTTGTAGCCCTGCAGAATTATACCTGTGATAAAAACAACTCCTAAGCAGATCCTTGGATTTGTGACCATTTTTCCTAAGATATGAAGTTTAGAAGAAAAGGAACCCCAAATATGTGATTTTCACCAGCCTTTATCCAGTCTCATCTAATCCTCTAGATATATCTTAGAATTTATGAATCTGTACATCTATATATGTATGCTATGTTCATCACCATAGCATCTGATCACCCCAACATGTTAAACCATAAGCATACTCTTCAAACAATTAAACACATTAGTGTTTCCCCCAGTGTATCAGCTCAATGTTTGTCACTTGCTTTTAATTATCCCTATAATCAGTGTAAATTGGAGGTAAACATGGACCTGCCTGTGAGCTTTGAAGTGGCAGGATCAAAATAACTTCAGTGATCCCAGAGTACTAAAATGCAGTGGAAAAAGGAAAGAAAGAAGGTGGAAAATAGTGAGCGACCATCAGTAAAACAAGGTTTAAAACATCATGGGGTGCATCTACACATGTTGCTATGGCGATATTGTTACCGTGCCATGATTTAGTACTTTCAGCACCGGGATTTAGTGCTTCCTTTTGGAAGTATTAAATTACGGTGCAGTAACAGCCTGTACTACACCACACGTGGTACATGGTTATTTTTAGCACCTACTTTGCTGTAGCAGTATGCTATACTGGCAGAGCACATTGCTACCACGACATAGTGTCACATGTAGACATGCCCCATGAGCCTGCAATTCCATTACCTTGCACTCTGTGTAATAACTTACACTACTGGAAAGGAAATTCTACCACAGGAATGTGGCAGCATTTTATATTAATTTTGCATTTCCTCTGTACTAATGTCACAGATTACACCCAGTGCAAAGAAATAAATAGAAGGGACCCATGTCAGGAGATTAGACAAGCACCTAGTTGGGGTTACTTGACCCCAGAACTATTTCCTGCCCAGAGCAGGGGGTAAAACTCGATGATCTAATCTAATACGTCCCTTCCAACCCTAGAAATCTATGTTTTTAATATAAACACTTATTCTTACTCTGCTACATAGTCTGCTGATGTCAACAGAATAACACTGAAGTCATACCAGTGTAAGTGGGAGGAAATACAAACCCTAATAAGAAACCACACTATTCAAAAGCCACTGGTTAGTCTTACTGGACCGTAAATTTCAGATTTAACATCAGATTTGATCACAGACAGAAGCATTATTACAAGTCCTTTCACTCTTCCTTAATCCTCCTGTGTCAGTACAACCTTGCTTTGCTTTGACATTGTATTGGTCCCTGGAAAGACTCTTACAAATTTTCTAAAACTACCCCAATTACAGCCAATAATTGTTACAACAGATCGTTCTGAATCAGGCTAATACACTGATAGCTTTTTGAAACAGAAATTCTTCCCAACTCAAGGTCAGACAAATAAAAAGCTCTAGAGAACTAAAGTAAATTAGATGTGGACAGATTCACTGCCAGAAGGACTATAAGAAAAGGTACTTTGGGGAAGTCTGGCTTCTTTTTTTTGCCATGTAATACCATATTTTCTCACTTATAACATGCCCTGGAATATGATACACACCTAATTTTGAAAGGCAGAATGAATAAAATGATAATTCCTTGTAGTAAGTAACTGAGTAACAGCAGCTAGGGAATTGAGCTCATTGTTCTGTTCATTGCAGATTTTATGGTTTGTTTTGCCCATAAAAGGAAGAACCCACTTGTACCATGTTTCTCAAATATATTGCACACTTCACTTCCCAGCAGCTGGCTTTGGGAGAAAGATGTATGTTATATGCAAGAAAATATGGTATATGGGTATATAGATGTGTGTGTGTGTGTGTGTGTGTGTGTGTGTGTGTGTGTGTGTGTGTGTGTGTATTCAGACAAGGTTCTTTGGATAGATGGGATATATCTTATTAGATCAACTAAATAGTTGGAAAAAAGTTCTTTGCAAGCTTTCAGGCACAAACACCTTTCTTCAGGCACTGGGAAACTCTGCTAATATATTACTATAAATATATTAATATTTATATACACATATATACATACACACATATATATGTATATATATGTATGCTTCCATTCTTCCCTTACACTTTCCATTTTGTGGTTCTTACCTTGCCAACGTATAAAGGGTCAGTTCCTGTGTACTCTTCCAAAACAAAGAACTGGTTCCACACCCAGCTCCTCTTCATTCGCTGATGCAGTAGCAGCTTGTCAGATAAGTTATCTTCTTGGCTTCTGGTAAGTGGCTTAGCACTCCCAGATAGCACAGTTGTAGTAAGGTCCATCAGTCCCCAAAAGTACAAGGACACACCAAGTCCAAGAAAATTCTTTGCATTGCTCATTCTACCTGAAGTCCACATCTATTTATGAGGGATGCTGTTAAAATGAAAACACCACAGGTTGGCTCCTTCAGGAAGGGAAAAATGTCCAATATGTAGGCTTCTGAAGCTTGTAAGAGAAACTGTGGTTCTGAGGATAAGAGTTACCTGCAAAGTTAAGGAAAAACTTCTGTAACAAGCATATGTTTTATTTGTGCTAGAGAGAGCTTCTGTTTTGTTCCGCATAAGAAATGTGAAAATAGGGCATGCATGTTCTGAAGAAAGCAGACTGTTACTTCATTAGCTGTAGCACTGTACGCTCAGATACAGGGACCGGTGAGCTATACTTAGGAAGTAAGAGTTCTTGATTTTGCTCACTTAGCTTCAGGATTCCACTATATTATTAATTTCCATGAGTTAACGGACAACTCTTTAGAAATACTTATGACCAGAAGCCTTTTGAAAATATTTTGTGGATAATCCATTTTAGAAATTTATAAACACAATTAATGTTTCTATGGCACTTGCTTTTCTTCTTGTTTAGAAACCATCTTGCCACCTCACCTAGGCATGTGCATACATATACAAGGGTATTATTGACACATTACAGGCCCTCAATTTCATTTCTAGAAGCTGCAAAATATTTCTGACTTCAAGTATTATTTCAACTCTTCATTGCTTGAATTCAGGTTTCACACTCCATTGCTTCCTCTCTGAGGAGCTGATCGCTGCTGCTAATGTGACATTTCTAGAATTTGAATGGTCAGTTAATCATTGTTTAATCCACAAAAGGTTTCAGAAAGCTGATGGTCACATGCTATTGTGGTCTATGTCTAAGCAAGTCAAGCTAACAAATTTTTCCTTCTTAAGCCTGAAAAACTTGTTTAGGCAGAGGAATGCCGACCTCCATCAGAGGACACTTTCTCATCAGTCTAGGTTTTTTTTTCTTGTCATGAAGTCAGATTAGCTGGTGACCTCACTCCAGGCCATAGACTGTAGCAATCTTTTCTTTCCCTGTTTTGTTAGGCTTAATGAGGTGGCACTGCACTCTAGTTACTCTGTCAAAACACTCAGCACATCCTCTCTGGGCTTAATATTTTGCTGTTCTTTTTTGAAAACTCTGTCTTGGCTCCCTTTCAGGACAAATGGACTCATTAGCAAGTGTTTATTGGGCTCTGAAGCTTAAGCAGCTACCATATGCTTAACTTTACTACTATTAGACTATCAAGGTCTTGAGGCTTAATTAATTGTTTTTATCCTAGGGAAATAAAAACTAGCAGGAGATGCCTGTCAAATCATCATAATTGAAACTTTTCAAAGAGTTAAAAATATCATTCATAGCTGCATGGATTTTTTAGAAGTGCCAACTGATAAATGTATTTTTTTCCAACTTAAAAAATCTGGAAGAATGGAGTCTTTGAATATACATGCTTTAAGGTTGTACAGCTAAGGCTTTTCTGGACTTGGACACTGACCAATATAGTGATTCAAAACTGAATTCCAAGGTTGATTAAGTTGAATTCTCTCTGAAATAAGTGTGTTCCCAATCATTATAATTATTAGTGGAATAGTGCACTATTATAGCCAGAATGATCTACAAAAGAGATAAGTCATTGTAAATTGTTAATAGAAGGGTGCTGGTGTCCAAAATCTCCTGAGCTCCATTGCCTTCTGAGAAGTTAATGGAAGTGGCACCTGTGTAACTCAGACCAGAAAGGAGCCCCATCTATGCAGTGAAAGGGTCAAAACTAGTCAGAATATACTTGGTACTTTATAATGAATCTAGGAACATCATGTGAGAAGTAGTCCAAATACAGGCTGATGTCAGAATGTTGTTTTGAAAATTCAATATTTGATCTTCAGTTTTGTTTACCTTTAATAACACACTGTGGCTAATGACAACCTCAAATCACAATATGCAATGCTCAGTTATGGTCTGGCTGGCAGGACACTATAGTTTCCTTCATGCTAGATATACCTGGTTGACTGCTAGCAAGTAATCAGTGGGACTTTAATTAGGCAAAATTAGGGAAATATTATTCATAATCCAGGTTTTGTGATTGATCAGGACTCCTGAAATAGAGCACAGCTTTTGGAATAGTGGTTTTCAACCTTCTAGCCCCATGGACTGGATGAGTGATTTAGGGTCAGTCCAGAAGTCTGATCCCACAGATGGTTTTCATCCATGGGCCAGATTTAGAATAGGTTCAGCATGCAGGGCCGGTCTCTTGAATTACTTCATTTGCCAGCCCAACCCTGTGCACAGGTCTGATCCTATACACTGACCCAACCCTGCATGCTGGATCCAGTCACAGGGAGACCCTGAATCACTCATCCAGTGGGGGCCCATATCATTTTGTCTGTGAAGCTCTCCCCATAGCCTGGATGACATCGCCTTGTGGGCCAGATATGGCGCTCTGACCAGAGGCTGAGCACCAATGCTTTGCATGCTTTTGAGATCGAAGGGGAATGATTCTTTATAACAGGCACCTGCCTTTTTCCCAGTCTTACTTTGTCTGTGTTCCACATTGTTCATCCAGGTCTGTAAGAAATGAGCAAGATATGCAGAAGTATGCAACCACAGAAATTGCACTTGCAATTTTACTGGACACATTCCCATTTACTGCACATGAGCACAAGGCAGTTATGTTCATAGTCACAAAGAGAATAAATAATATACCATTGCCCTGGTGGAATGAGCCACTTTCCATTTCAGTAAGAATGTTGTGTGTAGGTGAATCCATGAATTCTCTTTTAATCCTGACAGTTTCTTTCTGGCTCTAACTTCACCTGGCAGGGGTTGATTACAGTCAGTCAAGGTATTACCAAGGCACAGTCAGATAATCTCATGGCTAAAAGAATATTAGCAATGAGGGATTTAATAAAGGGAGCCTATCTGAACAATGATTCCTCTGCTTTTGCCTGTGTGGGTCACTGTACCAGTAGAAAGCAACATTCTAAAGGGCAATGAAACTGGAAAGAGTGCAACAGAGGTCAGGCATAGTGAATCACGTACTGCCAAACCCTCTGTGCTTATGGGGTGCTGTTAGTTTGAATGTCACTGTGCTTTGCCCCCAAGTTTCCATTACTAAGCCCTCTTGAAAACATGCATTTTCTATGACCCCAAGGACAATAGCGCAGAGCACATGTACTGTACTCAGTGAATTCCTCTTTCAGAACAATAACAGACAGTACTGTCATCTGAAATCTCCCCCTAACTCTTCAGGATGCATGGAAGCTAATGCTAAGAGTAACTGCAACACATTGCTAAATATCCCACGTGCAGTGAGCAGCATAAACTCCTGTTGGGGGACAGAAGAAAACTTCATTGTTAAGTAGGGTGGCCAACTCTGTTTGAATTTATTCCGAGAGGTTTCTGGAGCTCCAACATGCTTTTGACACATGACGCGAATGTGTCTGTGTGCTTGCATATATAAGTTACAGATTATGGTATGTAGACTTTATGTCAGGAAGGCAAATGCACGTTACTATTACATTTTAAAAACCTACTGGATTACTGTATAAATTAGATTCAACATTTAATATTTATTTTAATGAATGCCCTATCATTTATGTCCCAGGTGACTCTCAGCAGTCTCCTGTAGATATACATCTAATTCCTGGAGACTCCAGGGCAATCCTGGAGGGTTGGCAACCCTAGTGTTAAGGTTAACTGAGCTTGGCCATTCTTACAAAAAGCAGGTGCCAGAGTCTATTCCATCTACTCATCACATGATAAATGGAAGATGTCCAAGTATGGTTATATGCCACCCTGCTCAGATCTTGAAAAGCAGTTAATGCAAAAGGTAGGTGGGTCCTCTCCCTCTTTGAGGCTTTTCTGTGACTCAGTCTTAAGGATAAGATGACTGTATGTGTTCAAAAGTAGATGCATTCATGAACTTTCAGGGATTTAAACAGGGTGGAATACAAGGTCACTGAGGCACATAAGTCTACTTAGACACCTAACAGGTGGAAAGGAATCGGGTTCTGTGATGTTGCCTTGGCTCACACCTTTCCAAAACTTTCAAGATTTGGGCTGAAATTTTGAAAATGTAGACTTTTCTAAAAGTCAGGTCTCTTTAATATTATTATCTGAATAAAAACAATGTTGCTACTTATGAGCATAAGAAGATGGACAGAACGCACTGGGACAGATCCTCAAAGGAGGTAAAATGGCACAGCTTCATTGACTTCCGCTCTATTGCTAGCTGCTGCTGCTGGTATAGCTGGTGCTGCACAGGCTATCTCATTCTGCTCGTGCAGATACTTCTGATCTATGGAGCTGCAGGTAGCATGATTAGCAGTGGCATAAGTAGGAGGGTAATAAGAGGTAGTTGCCCTAGGTGCCTACTTGGGGCGGGGCACACACAATAAAGCAGCTAATACCAACAGCCAGCCATTTGTAGAAGCAACTGCAAGTTGCTGCTTCTGCTTTGCCCCAGAGTGCCTGGCTACCCCCCTACATGGCTGATTATTTGAATCAACAGGATAGTACACAACAGCACAGAGCCCAACAGAAGCACACTCAAGGTGCTTTTAAATGTATTCAACACCACCGTTTTAGGAATAGATTCTGCCCGCCTGCCCCAAGCTGGAAAAATTAGTGAAACACCTCACACAGGAAGGCTGTACTCAACCTCCACCTGAATAGTAACATCAGGCCCTTACTTATGTTCTCATGAAATCCTGTACAGATTTTTAGGAGACTTGAACATCAGAAAGGAGGGAAGTGATGGCTACTCTGCTTGCTGCATGGAGCGTGGACAAGAAAGCAGCTTATCAGAGCTCAGCAAAGGTAAGCTCCAAAGATTTACGTTCCACAGGAGGTGAAATCCTGCTCCCTTTGCACACACAAGTAGCCCGTTTAAAGCTATTGAGACTGCTGGCATGAGAGTATGGCACATTCCAAGTAGATAATAAAGGGCACAGTTTAAAAGTATTGCTGCTACTTCTGTGCCCCACATCTCAGCACCATTGAGAAGCATGCCCTGTCTGCATGTTCCTGCTCCGTATGCACCAAGGTCCAGAAATCAGACCATGCAGCTGGATTCGGGTGGCCTTGAGTGTATACCTAGATGGGCATACTATCCATGGGTTTACACTACCCTGCCTACAATTACTAATCTCTGGTAGGCCCTAAAGTGGGTGGGGCATACGTCTCAGCTTTGTGGCTGGGCTTTCCATGAAGTCAGTGGAGACAAGTCATAGACTCATAATGAAGCACAGCTGGAAGGGAACTTTGCAGGTCATCTAGTCTAATGTCCTGCCTGAGGCAGGATCATCCCTATCCAAACCATTCCATACAAATCCATTATTCCAACCTCCTAGGAAAACTACCAAATTTGTTACTCACTGCGGATTGCCCCATAGTCTTTGGCTTGGCTGCATTACTGTAACCGTCAAAAAGCCCGAAGCTGAATCAGTTCAATCTTTGCAGGTTAATCTAAGCTGTGTAGAGTGAACCAATAAACATGTGAAAAGACATTCACTTTTGATTCTAGAAATGCAGCCATATGCCTGCAGTGGCCCAGGCCAGAAACTGGCTGGAGAAGACAGACTGGGCCAAGGCTAGCCTGACTACCCTGTGGAGGGGGGTGGGGGTTCCCAGGGGAGATGCAAAGCATCTTGGGATGCTGGGGGCCTGTGAGTTAACTTGAATCTGGAGGCAATCTGGGACAGAAGTTCAATAAACCAATTTAACCTATATTAGTTAAGTCTGATACTACATCTATCCAAGGTTATTTTAAGTTGGTTTGGGTCAATTTGAAAGTAGTTTATGCGCGCTGAACTTCTGTTGTGTACAGATTTGAACCAGTTTCCAATCTCTTGTACTGGTTTATTGTAATTTCTGTCCCTAGCTCAAGTGCTCAGCCTGAACTATTTTTTCTTGCCAGTGCCTTCTGGTAGGTATCCAAATGCATGATTAATTTTCTAGGCTACCCTCTTTCCCCATACCCACCTTACTGGAAAGTGCTTATATTATTTTCAAGGCACAGTTACAGAATGTGAGTTTTGGTCAGAAGGACCTATAAAGCCTTCACTGTACCTTGCAACCCAGGGTCCAAACACCTCCTTGTGTGTAAACAACATTATCAATTAACACTGACATCCTAATGTAAAATTGACACATGTTCTGAGAGTGAGCTGCTGAAAAGCTTCCATCCTTTCAAAAAAGCAGCATTTTTGCTTTAATTAAATTACTTCAATTAAATTAAATTTCCAGGAAAAGAAGACAAGGAAGAGACATATTGGCAGGAACAAATTCTTCATAGCGCTCACAAATGACCCATTGCTTGTGTTAGTTCTTCAGAGAATGACAGCTCCAAAGAAAGAATAAAATTAAAGATTTGGAATTTTATGAGATTATATGTGATACAGCACCCAGAGTATTCACTCAGAGATGGGGATTCATTATGCCAATGCTGTATATACATGAACCCTTGATGATTTAGTCTCTGCAGCAAAGATCTTGCCATCCAAGGCCCCAATCTAGAACAGCTGTACACGTATGCTTAACTTTATGCAGATGAGTAATTTCATTGACTATGATTACTCACATGCAGAAAACTGATCCTCTGTTAATAACTTTGCAGGCCTGGTGCTTCAAGAGATCTGGCAGAGTAGCCTTGTACCCTGTGTGGATTTTGTGGGGTTCCATGGATGCCCAAATAATTTAGTTGTAGAACTGAGGCCTTAGAGGGCAACTGACTCAAAAAAGGTAGGGTAGAAGGATAGAATATACTCTGTCCCATTAATCTGCTCTCTCTGTATGTCTTTAAACACCCCCCCCACACACACACACACTTTTTTAAGATACATACATAAATGGTTTTCATCATCATTTTTCCTGTACTAAGACTAATCTTAGTGGAAATTGACTTCCACGTGTAATGACTTTTTAAAGTTTTTTTCCTCATTTGTCCTGCCTCAAGAAAGTGAACAGCTTGGTAATGAACACAGCAGGAAGAAATTAAACCTCAGTGCAAAGCATGCTCCAAGTGAGCAATTTATTTGTTCTTTACATTTTTTGTGATATTTAAAAGACAGGGTGGGATAACTCCCTTTTTCCATTAATGGGATTATTCTTTTATGCTTTCCCAGATTACTACCCAGGATTTCTGTATGCTTAGCTGTTCACAGCATCTTCATAAAATATGATAGCCTTACAGAAGCACCTTATGAACACAGGTCTAAATGACTGTATCCTTTGATGTTGTTACTAAACAGAAGCTGGTGTGTTATTACAGCTATATGGGTTTTATTCCTGGTTTATTCTAATGCTATTATTGGAAGTTATTGTTACTCATTGAGTAAGTTTACATTACAAAAAAAATAAATAAATCTGGAGGCATTTGGTATTACTCTAGAAAACAGACATGCCCTGAACATGTATTTTTATTTTTACTTCTTTTTTATTAAGATCTTGGATAAGTACAATGAAAGTTGACAATGCACCATATGGTGCATAAACATTAACTCAGAATATGGTCCAGTGTCACAAAATTATATCCATAGACCAGTCAACAATCTCTCCTGGCACACATCAGTGAGCTCATTTTCCTCAAGATTTGAAGTCTTTCAAAGTCATGAAATGCCTGCAGAGTTAAAAAAAATCTTAGAGAATGACAGAGGGAGTCCTATCACATAAATCCCAGTAGAATGCTTATAGGCCCACAAACTGAGAAGCTCCTACCAAAGTTTTAGCAAAAGATGGGTAATGAAAATGCAACAATAGGGTGCATCCAGATGAGCAGGAATGTGCAGTTTGTGGTGCTTCAAAGCCATTTGAGGCACCATGGAAAGTATGGGCACTCCTGATTCTGTTCACCATGGTGCATATTTGTAGCATGGAAGCCAAATTAAATACTGTACTGGGAAATCCCAGTATCTAAAAAAACTATGCCAGAAAAAAAGCAGGGTGGGTGCATGTAGTTGCAGCATACAACACATGAAACTGGAGCCTGCCCAGCCAAAGCCATACACAAGATGCTCCAGGTGCTCAGGTGCTTTAATTAGAGTGGCTCTTGGAGCCACTTTAATTGAAGTGCCTGCCCCACCGGTGCAAGTGTATAAATGCCCACAGTGCTTACAAAAGATGTGTAGGCTCCAGCTCTGATGGGCCTCAAGGGGAAGGGAGTTCCAAAGCTGAGGAGTAACTACCAAGAACAGCCTGCCACATATTTTAATGGTATGAACTTGCTGAGCAGTTTGAACTGGCAGGGAGTTGCTCTCAACTGACCTTAGGAATCCTGATGGAACATAAGGGAGGAAGTGGCTCCTTAGGTAGGGCCCAGGCCATTTATGGCTTTATAGATCAAAATCAGCACCTTGACTTGAGCCAGGAATTGGAAGCCAGTGCAGACCTTGGGCACTAGAATAATGAGTGTCTGGCAACCCACTCTATCAGAAAGCAGACTGCTATGTTGTGCACCAGCAGCAGTCTCCAGATGGTGCTCAAGGGGAGCCCCATGTAGAGGTCATTGCAATAGCATAGCCTTCCAGTCAGTGTAGCCTTGTGGTTAAAAAAGAATGGAGATCAGTGGCCATATTTGAGTCTGAAGCAAAGGCCATAACTTTCTCAGCAGATAGAGCTGGTAAAAGGCATTCCTCGCTACTGGCACAATCTGAAATTCCATGTGCAGCAAGGGATCCAGAACTGCTCCAAGGCTGCAAACCTGAGTGACAAGTGGAGGCTGAACCCCATGAATGATAGGTATCCCCATCCCTCCCAGGTCATAAGATCTGCCAAACAGTATCATCAGCTCTGTTTTGTCTGGCTTCAGGTTTATCTAGTTCACCAATATCTGATCCCTGACTTTTACCAGGCACTAGGAAAGGATTGAAACTGCAGGACCTGGGTCAGATGGAAAGGTGAGACAGAGCTGGAGGTCATCTGCATGCTGACAGGACTTCACTCCAGATCTCTGCAAAATCTTACCCAATGACCTCAAACATATTGGAAGTAGGGGCAACAAGATGGAAGCCTGGGAAATCCCACAGAAAAGATCCAAGTGGATGACAAGCACTTTCCCATCCCTACCCCTGGGACTTCCCTATTAGGAAAGAGTGCAGCTAATTAAATGTGGCTCTGCAAATACCTTTCAGGTCATGTAAATGTAGCATCGATGTTTCATGGTCAACTGCATCAATGAATGCTGAAACATCTAATAGGGTCAACAAAGTCGAGATTCCTCTGTTGATCTCCAAGTGAAACCACCAGCCAAGGCCACAGTATCCCTACTATACCCAGGATGAAAGCTAAACTGACAGAGGTTAAGAAATCCAATAGTGTTCAGATGTGCCTGGAGCTGTAGTTGTCTTGGGAGTCAGCATGAAGATGTTATTTTTTAATTGGGCCAAGACAATCATAGACTTAAGAATGCCTGTCACTCTGTCCTACTGAGTGAGGCCATATTTGAGTCTTAAGAAAAAGCCATAACTTTCTCAAGCTTCCCCAGCCCTAAACTCAGACTCTGCAGGTAAATTTGCTGTTCCCAAGTTATGCTGGATATGAGGAACTATGTCTGCAGTGTAGGCGGCAAATTCATAGACTATGGATGATTCAGTTCAGTGGAGACAACCTGGATTTACCAGACCATTCTGATAAATGGCCACTGTCAACAGTTCTGCTTAATAGCACTGCAAATGCATTGACACTGGAGAAGAAAATCCTCATTGCTGCCATCACTGCCATTGCATATTAATTAGAAAGGGATTTATGCCACAACCAGTCAGCTTCAGCATGGTTTGAGAACCCCTTATGCTCTAACCATCCATCCTCTCACTTCAGCTGCCTCAGATAGGGGAACCTATGCTGCTACAGCAGTGGGAGTGGATACCTGGGTGCTACTATGTCTATGGTTGAGATCAGCATGCTATCCCACTGTTACCAACTGAGTAGCCACCAAGATCAGTGGGAATGTCCCCTAGAAAGTAAAGGAATCCCACTGGCTCCAAGAGTCTCTGGGACCAAACCATCCTTACTGGTCCACCACCCTGATGGAGGCATCTGGGAATAGGGATTCATGCCTTTAAGAAGGTAGTCAGAGGCATCGTAATGATATGCCCAGAACCCCTCTTTCCAGGTAGATGAAAAACATTAAGTCCAATATGTGTCTTGCTTTACATGTCAGCCCAATAGTCCCATGGTAGGCTTGGAGGCCTTTAAGTCCCTTTGTAACCCTGAAGAGCCAGCCTTGGCATGCATGTTGAAGCCATCCAAGACATTAAGTCTAGATGTCCTCAACAACATACCTGAGTACAACTTGATGAGCTTGATCAGGGGATTCATAGTGCAGTGAAGTAGTTGATACAGTAAGAGTTCTCTATTGTCATGAGCTTAGGCTGTGCAAAGGGAAGGGGAAAGGAAAAAGGGAATCCAGGTTTCAGTTGGTAATCAGCAGGGATCCAAGTTTTCCGTTGGCTGTGGAAAAGGGAGGTAGCCACATTCTTCTGCAACCTACCCAAAGAACAGAGTGATGAGTGGCGCCATTTCTGTTCCTGTTTCTTTTTAGGGTTTTTTAATTTAATTTAATTTTTTGCCTCTCAGCCAGAGGGGGGCACTGCTGATTTGCTAATAAGCAAAAATGGTGGCAAAAATAAAAGAGAGCGGAAATTACACCAATCACTGCAGGACACCACAGCTCTTTCGGTAGGTCATGGAAAAACGCGGATTTTTGTGTTTTTTAAACAGAGATGTTTTGTTTTTTTCCCCATGAAAAACTAAGATCCCTGCTAATGAGGGATTAGTCTAATTTATGCCCCAGGTTTGCAGGAAGAGTGTTCTACCTACACTGCCCTTTATAAACCCAGGCAAGCTGTTTTGGCAACAGATTGCCTTACTGTGCCCTAGCCTTCTTGGAACCCCTTACCTAATCATCACTTTCACTTCTGATCTTGGCTTGTGGCTTTGGCTCTGCAATCCTGACTTCTGTTCTAAAACATTGATTCTAGTTTCAGGCCTTGGCTTCTGACTCTCTGTGCACTCCTGACTGGTTCCTGACTTGGTCCGTAACCTGGCTTATCCCTGGGCTTTGCGTATTTCCTGATGGTGCCTGACTCTGGCTTCTGGACCCTGCCCTAGCCACACAGGTTACCCACCTGACTGTCTACACCCAATCCCTTACACCAATCTATTCCTGGCTCTGAACACAAGGTAGATATTCTCCATGTTGAACAAGTTAGGCACTGGATATCTTCCATAGGCTTGATTTTCTTTACAGACCACTGTCCCTTCCCAAACTCTGCCTCATTCCAGCCTCTGATCCTAGGCTAATGCTACCCTAAGTGCACAGGTGTCATTTTTGGGGCAAATACTAGTCCAGATGCATCATCCAACCAGCCTGGAGCATATATTCCCCAACACCTTCTGGGTTTTGAGCAGGTGACTTGAATGGTTCTGCATTCATCATCAGTAGGATAAAAACATCTCAGGCAAGATTCTATTCCAGCTTTTTGGCACGCCAATGGACTTAAGTGCCTAAGTATATTTCTAGTGCATCCTACTCACGTGCTGCACCTGAAAGACAAATACAAAACAAGGATGGGTCTTCCTACTCCTCACTGTTTCTTTGGGACTTAAATTGAAATTTCAGATAAGAATACATTACAAAAATGAATTAATAGATCAATAGTAATCAATAATTTAAAATGACATGAAAGAACATCATAATTATAAATAATAATTAAAAAGCATTAATAGATTTTTTCAGGCACTTGAACATGGGAACACAGTCACACTTGGGCACTTACATTCACTCACATGGCCAGCAGGTGGAATAAAATCTAGCCCCTCCTGTTTCACCATTAGATTTCATTTTGAGCTTGGGACATCCTAGACTACATTGCATGGTAACTATGGTAACAAAAGAATTTTTGCTAGTTATTATGAACTGCATTCTGGCTGCTTCAGGCTCCAGAGTGAGGTAAATCTCCATTCAGCGGTGAGAAATAGAGTTTTTCCAGTCCCAGTGCTGCTAAATGGAAGGATAAGCAGGTTGGCTGTTATGCAAAAGAGATTGGTAGACAGGTTATGGGGTATGCATGTCATCTAACTAGGGCAGATATGGAGAATAGCTGCCTGGCTGCCCCCCCCAAAATATTAGGAGAATCTGAGAATCACAGAATGATAGAGAAGTAGGCCTAGTAGAGACCTTTGCAGGTGATCTCGTCTAACCCCCTGCCTCAGGCACAATCATCCCTATCTAAACCATCCCATACAAGCCCTTGTCTAACCTATTTTTAAAACTACAAAAGAAACCCTGTTGTGCAGCTCCACAGCCTAGGATTCCCTAGGATCCTAACCTACTACAGGCAAAGCAAGGTGACATTGGTGATCAGTACCCTGCTGCTGCAAAGATTGTTGAAATGTATTTGAAAAGATGGGGAAAGTTGCCTAACAGGTGCGTTTACACATACATCAACACACTTTAGTTAACACGCGTTAAATCTAGTATCTTTGGGCACCTATAAATGAGCATGGAGGCTGCTCCAATGTGCTGGAACTGCAGCACTGTGGAGTAGGCTCGACTGAGTCTGCTGGAGAGTGGTAATTGCCGTGCTCCAGCAGCCTCCTGCATCTTGTGTATCAGTATCCTTGAACTTCAAAATGGCAGCAGGGATATTTGAACTAAAGCTTGTTGAACAAGCTTTAGTTCAAGCACCCCATTGCTATTTTGAAGCATGGGGATACTAATACATGAGATGCAGCTGCACTTTAATTAGAGTGGCTATTGGAGCCGCTCTAATTAAAGTGCCACCCCATGCCCCTGGAGCACGTGTAAAAGTGCCCTCCGTTGTCAGGTACAATGAAAATGCACATTAGTCTACCTTAATGCTCATTAACTAAAAAGCACAGTTTTAAAGTGCTACTTAAGGCGTATTATCCTATTTTAATTTGCATTAGCGAAAGCACACGATTTCTAAAGTAATGCTTTAATGAACATTGAAGTAGGCTAATGAACATTAAAGTGCACATGTAGATGCACCCAACATTTCTAAAACACAGCCTAAGAACTTAACACCATAAAAACTGTCTCAAAGCAATCATCTTCCAGCAGATGCAGGGTAAGGATTATGATGATGATTACCATGAGTTGTCCCCCTGTCAAGAAGAAATATTTATTTAAAATATAGTCATATGCCTTCATTTATTTTTTTGTTTAAAATGTGCCCATTTATATGTAGAGCAGGAATAAATATCAAGTTGCAGGTAGTTGCTGTTATGCCTGTCTTTTGCAAGATTTTAAAACCTTCATCCCACGTTTTCTCTCTCAGGTCTGACATTTGCGCTGTGAGCCAATACTGACATCTGTATCTGGCCCTGACCTCACTGAGTGCCTCATCTCCAACACCATGCCTGAAGGTATACTGGGCGCATCTACATGTGACACTACTTTGCTGTAGCAATGTGGTGCTCATTATAGTGCATTGATATAATGATGCAGGGGCTAAAAATAACCATGCGTCACTGGCACGATGCAGTATGGGCTGTTACTACACCATCCTTTAGTTCTTCCAAAAGGCACCATAGGGGCATGTGTAGACATGCCCACCATTAAGCAATGGGATGAAGAACCTTTTCAGCCAGCCTCAGGTTGCTGTCTAAGGAATCAAACCAGTGCATAAAATAGAGTTTTACAGTATATGTATCTTTCTGAAGGGCCATAGTGCTATCTACTTCATTGTTATTGGTGAACTTCAAAGTGCTCTTGGGAATACAAAATATGTGTGCATGGCCTTCACAGCAAGCTTTCAGGCTTAAAGAATAACACAATAAGGAATAAAGGCATGCTGACGTCATTTGTCCCAAAACTGTTCTAATCCAGTAAAAATAATTTGTATTTTTTGCATGTCAACCTGTAGGTTTTGGTCCTCAAACTCAATTATTGTGAGCCCCACAGGAAATGTGTGAGAGATCTTACCTAATTGGCCTCCCTGAATGTGACATATGCTATTAAAACACTTCAAAAGGAGAATGACATTATTCATCTTCATTTTCTTTCATAATCTAGTGTTGGGACTCTCTTCCCACCTTCAAAAATCCCCCAGGAAGATATATATCCTTGTAGCTGATGGCTACATTCATTTGGATTTCTTCAAGGCAAAACGGTCTTCTGTATTTATTGTAATATAAAGGATAAAGGGTCCCCATCTATTTTGATAAGAGGATGACTAGGCAGTTTCTTATATATGAATACTTAAAACAAGAGACCCAGCTTAATCTGAAAAGCGGCTGAAGATGCAATGGGCACTTTTTGAGGTTTGTAGTATTCTTGGCCAAAAGTAGCCATAGTCAAAAATTAACCAAGACTTAAAGAAGCACACAACTAAAATTAATTGTAGAGGAATGTAGTAAATAAGGACCCATCTTCCTAGTTAGCCCCTCTCCACGTGCACTGCACTAAAATTATGTTTCTTTTACAGTTACTGGATTTACACCTTCCCCTGGGAATTTCTTCCCTGTAATTTTGCATTATTTTCTACCTACAAGTGCTATCTATACCTTTTAATGAACTTAAGGGTTATACTAACAGAGTGATCACTGACTTATTAAGTCTGGTATCCTACTATTGAAAGCTGTCAATGACTGATTCTTCTGTTTAAATAAGTCCCCTCTCACTCTTAGCTGATTGTAAATAGTAGTTCAGAAGTGAGCAAAATTTTGACAAAAGCAACTTGGCTACAAATAAAACAAGACTAATAGCATCAAAGAAGTTTATGCCAGGAAATTGGAAAGAGTGCTCTCCAAGTGAATGTAGAACGGATTTCTAGTTCATTCCAGATGGCATCTTACCAAAAGATGTTCTATAGTATAAAGGGAAAGGGGGGGTCTTACTTTATAGGCATAAGGTTAGAGATTGTGGGGAAAATTATAGATATACAAAGAGCTTAATCTGTTTGTTTGTGTGCCTGTCTGTTTGTGTGTCTGTCCATAATGCTTTTGGCCAACTGTGCATGTGCTGCCGAGAGGGTGGGCGGTGATTGGCTGCATGTGTCCAGGCCTTGTGGCTCCAACTTTGCACTGCTGCCATGGAATTTTGTGGTGGCAGCAAACATGCCCTGGCCACCCAAGCAGTGGGGCCTCCCCCCTCCATTTCCCTGCTTGAGGATGAAGGGGGGGAATCACAGCAGCACACCCCTGCCACCCAATCCTGATGCCCACCAGAACAGCTGGCAGGGAGGGGGAGGTGGTGGGCAGGGAGGGAGGAAAGTGGATGTGGGCCAGGCAGAGCAGGCCAAGAGGATACAAAGCAGGGGTGGGTGGGTGGTGCAGGGTGATGTGCAGTGGAAGCAATTGTGGGGAGCAAGACTGGACCCGGGGTGGTGGCAGCAGCAGGGGAGTGGGGCCTGATGTGGAGCGGTGGGGGAGGTGGGATGGGTGGTGCAGGGCTGGACATGGAGCTGTAGAGGGGGTGTAGCAGGGCCTGATGAGGAGTGACGTAGGGGCACGGAGCTGGATGCAGGGCTCTGTCCCTGCCTCCCCCTCCCCCGTCATTCTTGATCAGCAATTTGCTACAGTTCAACATAAGAGTTAAAAGACTAGTGTTTGCAAAGTTAGATCTGACTGTATGCTTGTTATCTAAACGTTTTATTTCCAGAGGAAATAAAACTACATTTTAATGGAAGTTTCTTTGGGAGAGGGGGAAGTTGGATTACAAGTAATAGTGCTTTCAAGTACTACTCATGGACTTTGAGGTTATTTTCATTATGTTGTTTAATACATCAGCTAATTTAGAAATAATATTTTTAAAACATCCAGCATGCCAATCCAGCTGTAAAATGCTTTAAGGGGCAACAAAAATTCATTGCTGACACCTGTGATCAATTTGTACACTGAAGCATGAGTTAAGATTCCTTCTCCTTTGTTTGAAAATGATTAGGCCCTTTTAAAAATCTAACTAATTTATGGACTCACTGAAATCTTGGGGCAATGAATTAACAGGTTCACAAGACGCTATATAGAAATGCTTCCTGAAATTTGTTCCAAAATTACTAGCCATTAGTTCTCTCTTTTCTTTCTTTATATGCTGAGGGAGGTAAAAAGAAAGGATTGATATCAATTGTATTATAATAATTAGTAATTTTGTCCCCCCTCAACTGGATCTCTGCTAAGAGCCAGAGTGAAAATTAATGGAAGTATTTTAGGGCTCATGCCTTCATTTTTATTTGCTAGCTGACTAGCTCTGTGTTTTGTTATCTTTTGTCAAGTTAGTGAAACTTGATGACATTTACCCTAGAGCAGTGGTTTTCAGCCTGCGGTCCATGGTTCCTTGGGGGCCCACACACTATTTCTAAGGGGACCATGAAAGATGACTATGATCAATCAAGAATATGTGAATACCCACACTTACAATTCAAAGGGGTCTGCAACTCCATTCAAAATTTTGTAGGGGTTCACAAACGAAAAAAATTGAAAACCACTGCCCTGGAGGACTTAAGGAAGTATCCAAAGCAGTCTCTGAACCATTAGTGATTGTCCTTGAGAACTCAGACAAGATGAGAGAGGTCCTACAGAAAAAAGGAAAAAGGTAAAAAAAATACCTATCTCTAGAAAGGGAGAAAAGGAGGAGCCAAAGAATTATAGACCAATCAGCTGAATTTCAATACCAAGAAAGATACTGGAAGAACTTATTAAATAATCAGTTTGTAAGTACCTAGAGAAGAAAGGTGATTAGTGATAGCCAAACAAGATGTGCCAGGAACAGATCATTATTAACCCATCTAATATCTTTTCTTAGAGAGGGTAACTGACTTAATGGAGTTGGGGCAAGCAGCAGATATGATACAGCTTGACTTTAGTAAATATTTTGACATAAATCCACAAGATGTTTCCATTAGCAAACCAGAAGAAAATGGTTTAGATGGAATTCTCGTATGGTATGTGCACAAGTGGTTGAAAAATTGTCCTCAGAAGGCTCATCTACATGAGATGCTGACTGTGCAGTAGCCAAAAAATACTGCACAGTAGTGCGTCACACCATGGACAGTGCTAATACGCCACTACGCAGTATTATTAGACTCCTGTATAGTAGTGTCACCTAAAAGAGGCTCACTTGCACTATTGCACAGTAACTCTGGTTACTGCACATTTATTTAGTACTTGCTAAAACAACAGTGCACTGTTGAACCAGGAGGTTGAACCAGGGCCTGCAAAAGTCTGCCTTAGTCCCAGTATTAGTCAATATTTTCATTAATAACCTGGGTCATGCAGTAAAAAGTAAAATTATGAACTATATGGATGACAGGAAGCTGGGAGGAACAGCAAGCATTTTGGAAGACAGTTATAATTCAAATTGAATTTGATAATTTTGAGAAATGGTCTAATAAAATTCAAATGAAATCAGTAAGACAAGCTTAAAGTACTATAATTAGAAGGACAAAATATAATGTACTAATACAAAATGGGGAATAACTGGCTAGGCAGCTACATTGCGAAAAATGAGATAGGGATTATAATGGACAACAAACTAAATCTGAGCCAACTATATGACGCTATTACAGAGAAGGCAGATATCTTATTGAAACAAAAGTGTTGTATGTAAGGTAAGGGAGGTAATTATTTAACACTGTTCAAAGCTGGTGAGACAAAGAGGACAACGATCACTTGTTCTCCAAGTCTACCAAGGGTAGGACAAGAATGAATTTGCTTAATTTGTGGGAAAGGAGATTTAAGTTAGATAGTAGGAAACATTGTAACTGTAGAGGTAGTTAAGCACTAGATCAAGCTTACCTAGAGAATGACCATTATATAAGGTTTTTAAGAACAGGTAGACAACATTTTATTAAAGCCTGTCTAGGGTATGCTCGCTACCCTAAAAGCAGGGAGGTGGACTAGACGTCATCTTGAAGACCCCTTCTGCTCCATGATTCTGGGATGTAAAAAGTCTATGGAAAATTCCTTATTCACTCATTATACTTTATTCATTTTTACCATTGTCATTCTCCTTCATTATTCCTTCCTGCTTTAATGCTCATTTTGTGTAGAATTCTTCACTTATTTTGCATGTTGGATCTGTATATGTTTTCAAATGCCTGAACTGTACAAATGCTTGGATAGGCGAATCAGTATTAACATAAAGAATGAGTATGAGATGAGATACTGATATTGCTTGTAAGGGGGGGTACTTACAACAGTTCAACTGAATCTGTTGTAACTGTTTTGCCTGTTTGTTCTCCCTTTCAGTAAGTGAAAGCTAAACAGCAGTAATTTATGGCCTGTTTAATTCAGGGGTAAGTCATTGTGGTTTATTTTCCCTTACAGGATAGAAACGAGACAGATGAAACAATTGCAACGATCAGGTGATGTGTAGCATTCACAAACGGTGAATCACCCCACACACTTGAAGAGGTATACTTGTTTCTCTATTAAAAAACCACAATGTATACCCCACAAGGTGCTGGTGTGTGGGCACACTGGAAAAGCAAAACTCGGGCGGAGGGTACATGGCAGGATGCAATGCATATTAATATAGTTAATAATTATAAAAGTTTCTTTCTCTCTTTCTCTCTCCTTTCTCTCTCTCCTCTCTTCTGTCTCTCTTCTTTCTCCTCTCTCTTCCCCCCCCTTATTACAACATGCTTAACAAAAGAGAATACACAAGAACAAAGGTAGGATATGAAATTATATTGTTACCAGGTTTAGAATTTTTAGAAAACCTGGTATTTACTGTAAAAAAAGAAGAAGCAACATTTACGATTATTAACTTAATACTTAGTGCGTCCTGCCGTATACTCTCCGCCTGAGTATTGTTTTTCTGGTGTGCTCACACTCCGGCACCTTACAGGGTACACGTGATTTTTTTGGTACTCCGGCCAAAAATGTTGCCTACCTCTGGTTTACAGTTTTTTCCCCCAATTTACAATTGTTTTATATGGCTACCATAACTGATAAAACAATGTTTTATGATTACTAAATGTGTTGATGTTGTTTTAATACATAGTTTACCTAACTAGTTACCTGTGTGTATGAAAAGTTGCCTGATACTACATTCAGCCAGGTTTATCTCAAACCAGTTTCACTCATCTTGAAACTGCTTTATGTGCCCTGAATATCTCTTTTGTTATAAGTTTAAACCAGTTTCTGATCACTTAAAGAAATTTATGTGTAAGATCTGTCCCTAGCCATGGAGCACAAGACATTTTGGGAACTGATGTTCTCTAGAATGGCAGTGGAGTTCCCTGGTGGTGGGAGGGAACTTTTACCCCATTTTTTTTCACTTAAGCTCATGTTGGGAGGAAGAAAAATATTGCTGATTTCAGAGTAAAAAAAATGGAGGTAATTTTTCCTGTTAACAACAGTGACAACCTCTGTCTCTCTACAGAACTCTGATTTCCATAACACCTTTAACTCCATGACACACAAATGGCCTGTGTTGCTGCAATGTGTGGCTAGAAAGTGCAGACAGAGCATGGGATGGGAAGGTAATCCACCATCTTCCTGTCCTGAAACCCCTCCCCTTAGGTGGTACCGAGGGCACATGTCCTGCTCATCCACCCCACATTAATCTACTGTCTACAAATGGCAGTCTTTACCACAAGGATGTAGAATTTTCTTCTGACAAGGTTCCTATTTGTGCATGAGCTAACTGATACCTTAGTAATGTCTGAATTAAAATGTTACTAGCCATGCAGTACTCCCCACAGCTACATGAAAATAACTCTCAGACTACAGATTCACGTTGATGAATTCACTGACCCTTTCATTTAAATATAGCCTATTTCAATTAAACAAACCAAGTTTGATCCCAGGTGGCTCAACTGAATTGTTTTATAATATCATAGCACTTAATGAGGAATTTTTTTTTGCATTATTCAGATCTAGTGTAAAAATGCCATCCTGGTTAGTTGGGTTTATAGAATATCCACTGGAACTTTATGCAAGTGATACCGCCTACAAAATATACACTAATTTGGTTACTTATAGTCTGTTAACCTGATAGTTCAAATGATTATGATATGGTAGTACCAGGCCTATACATGAATATAATGTTAAAAGGGGTGGATCCAGAGACTAATGCAGTGACATGGATGCTCTCCCATTTCAGTCCACTATGCCAGGACATCAGCAGCTAAGGATGTTTTCTCTAAGTCCCTGAACCAAGTAAGAATCCTCCTTTCCTTCCCTTTCTTGCTCAAAAACACATCCCTTCCCCTCCCCTCTGCTGCCCACTGATGCCACTGTCTTTGGTTATTCCTGGACTGGAGTGGGGGAGAATGGGAGGGGAGGGGAGGAGAGGGGCCCTGTCACTGAGCTTGAGAGACTTTAAAAAAGCACCCTGTTACTAGTCTGCCTGCCATCATATGCGGGGGGTGGGTAGGGGCAGGTGTGCAGCCACCACTGCTCCTGGACCCCTCTTTATGAAATTCTGGATCTGCCTATGAATATTACTCTTCTCTTTAAAATAACCCTAGAAAAAATGTTTTTTAGTGTTGTTGAAATGATTGTATATGTATAAGAATAATTTTTCTATAAGAACCTCATCCTGACTTCTAATTTTGTACCCATGGGACAAAAATCTTGCTTTCCTTACTCATCTAGTCCATATGACTTTGACTTGAATATTTAGATGAAGAAAATGATCAAGATTTTACTGGCAAGCAGTTAATGCAACTTTATGGTGGCAAATGATAGAAATTAAACATTGTACTCTTTGTTTTTCAGGAAGAAGGGTTATGTGCATCTTGAAACTTAAAAGTGAACTAGTAAAGTTCCATTGTTTGATCCCATAATTGACTATACTGGCAAATTGTGCCAATAAATGACTGCCAATAAATGACAAAATAGGCCTGCAAGCACTACAATTTAGTCAGTATACTACTTAAAGTGATTTGAGGTCCTCTGGAATGCAAGATACAATATAAGCGCACAGTGATCACATCTACAGGAGACACTGACTATGCAATAGCCCGTGACTACT
>JAGPOW010000261.1:123317035-123328916 GCA_030014935.1 Caiman crocodilus
GCAGGAAGCATAATGCGATGCTACTGTGCAGTAGTCATGAGCTACTGCAGAGTCAGCGACATGAAAGCGCCATCCTCAGTTCGACTACACAATAACTCTGATTACTGTGTAGTTATTTAGTACTTGCTCATAACTTTGTAATGACTGTGCAATCAGCATCTCACGTAGATATGGCCAATATCATCTATCAAAAGTCAATTCCCTACTTCACTTAGACCTCTGCAATCTCTTCTTTCTTTGGGTAATTTTGGGTAGCTCCTGAAGTTCTTAACCCCTGGATTATCTGCACATTTATATTTTAAGATAGTTTTAAGAACTTGTTGGATGACTTAAAGATACGCCATTCCAGGGCAGGACTATCTCTGATGTATATTAACCAGCTTGTGTTATGTTAAGGTGTAGCTACTCTAGGCTACACCTAAGTAGGGTAAACACTCAATTTGTACCCCTTCCCATGTTGGCTTGGATTGGGCCCATTATCTCCCCCTGCCCCTCTCCCAGATCCCTACTTACTGCCCCTCCTACCCCTCTCTCTTGCTTACCTGTGGCTGTCTGTGCTGTCTATCCCAGGGAAGCAGGAAAGGAAGCGTTAAACTGCCTTCATGGTTGCTGCTGCTGCCACTTCTGCCTGGGTGGGCTCAGCCTGGAGGAGAGCAGCAGCCCAGCAATGGTGGCTGGGCATGCCGGTTAGCCCTTCTCTGCCTGCTTCCTTGGGATAGACAGCAAGGCAGCAACAAGTAAAGCGGGGGTGCTGATGGGCAGGGGAAACAGGGGGAACCTTAGGGGTCATCAGGAAGAAGGGGAAAGCCCAGAATTGGCGGGGGGAAGGGGGAAGATTATCTCCTTTCAGTCCTCCAGGCTTCTGCTGGCCTGAACTTGTGACTGCTCCAAATCTGAGCTAGTGCTAACACCCATCAACACTTGTGAGGCTCCCAGTAAAAGGTGTAGGAACGTCCTTTCTAGCAATATTTGAAAGAAATTTTTTCCTTCCCTGCCAATCTGGGACTTCAAGCAAAATACAATTGAAAGGAAAACTCCATTTATTTTCTGAAATGTCCAAATGATCTCAGCTTGTTAAAATATAAGGGTACTGGGCTCCTTTCCTTAACTGACATTACAGTTAAGTTTAAGAAAAAAAATCAATATGCATTATGTGGTAAACCTGGGGTCCATTTTACCTATTGAATATGATGGGCTTGTATATACAGTACCAGAGGACAACTGGGAAGACAGAATTAAGACAGACAGCTCACACATTCATAAATATTTTCATAGCCCTGTTGCAGGGAAGTGCAAGGCAGCAGCATTGTACAGATTGTATTGATTAAGGAATGAACCTGGGAAATGATATTTTTCATAAAGAAGCTTGCTGCAATTGAAAGGCTGAAGAAAAAGTAGTAACAAAAAGTAGTAAGATAGTGAATACATCTGATTCAGATAATCATAGAGAAGGTGATGTGTAGGAAGGATTTACATCAGGGAAGTAGTGTTTTACTAGATTAGAACAGAGAGAGTATTCCAAAGCTAGGGTAGGGTAGAACGCCTGCTCCACTTTGCATCCTGTTCTACACAAGGAAAAAAACAAGCAAAAAGGGGGGAAGGCCAGTTTTGTGAGAGCTGGGACTACAATACATTAGTCCCTTGCTCGTAACCTGGATTTAGCCCTCAGTACCAGCCTGCTTTCCCACTATTGAGTTGCCCCAGCTTTTTGCTGGATGCGCTGTTGGTAGAGAAGGAGCTTGGAGCAGTCACTGAGCCATCAATGCAAAGCCAGGCTCCAGCACCAGCAAAATATTTAGGATCTGATATCCCTCATAGGACTAGGTTTCAATTACTGTCTTAGGACAAAGGCAGAGGAGTATTATGAAATACGAGGGTTACGGAGGTGGGGTAGAACTGCAGTAAAAGAGAACATTTCAAAATGTGAGCAGATGTTATGCAGTAAGGCTACTGACAGACATCACATTGTCCCAGGATGAACCATTTTGTCCTAGGATGAAGTGCAGTTGTTCAGATGTCCATGTCCATTGTTCCATGATAAATCCTAAGAAAGTTTCATGAAATTAGAAGTACTAATAATTTGTCCTGCGACATTGCTTAGTGCATCTGAATGTTTATTTCAGGACAGCAGAAAAAAAAATCATTGATTTAATAGCAGAAAAGCAGTGGTACACTCAGCTACTGACTAAACCTTGATTAGGCGGGCGGTATGTGTATGCACAAATCCTGGGATATTTCAGTTCTGAGACAAACAGAGGCACAACTTGTTCAGGGATACATGCAATGTCTTGTCCTTCTCTAATCTGTTACTGCTTCATTCAGGGTTAAAGTTGGAGTGTTTTTGCTACGTTTGTACGGTTCTCAGTATGTTTATGACTATTAGAAGATAAGTTTGCTGCGCTTCTGAAACACTCTCCTTTTGAAATAGGTGCAAACGTCTGTGTGTCCATACCCTAATACTCCAGTAAAAATCACTTTCCACTCCAGGAATCACCTTGACGGTTCTAAATTCTCATAATCAGGCAGCTTACAGCTATAAGCTTGGCAAGCCATCAAGCCCCTCTCTGGAAGCCACTGTGAAATGTGTACAGTGAAAAAACTGGGAAGATGGAAGTGTGGCCAAAGCATGGTGGGTACAAAATCTAGCAGTAAATAAGGCATAGTTCTCCTTGTTCTTTATCTTGCAAGATGGCAGGTACCCTGGGTATAACATCAGAGCCACCTCCAGCCGGAGAAAAGTTAGAACTTCCACTGGTGATTTCACAGAGCATTTTTCATGCATTTTTACCTATGCCTACAATCTTTGTCTCAAAACAGTAGAAGTTTTCTGTATTGAAAATCCACACACATCATTAATTTTGGCAGGTGGACAGTGTAATGTCTATACACATTTTGATACAGAATAGAAGAACTGAAATTAACAGGAAAAAGAAAGTGCTGTGTATTGGAAAAAATATATGCCAAGGACAATAAAACATTTGATTTCTGTTTTAACATTCTATCACTATTTTAAGAATAGATGTAGTGTCTGTTCAACACTATTAATTAACATAAGAGAGCCTCAGTCACTGTAACACTTCTTTTTCTTCAAATAAATACATATATTGTTATAGATCCTACACTCGTTTTGCTACAAGGCACATTTCAAAACAACATGTGCTGTTTCTGACGCAATACTGTATCAATCTGATTATATTCTACATAATAAGGCATGCTCTCAGATAAAATACTACACAGATATTTATTTAAAAGGATGCCTTTGATGTTATGTGAACTAGGGAAATCTTAAAATTCTCAAGAAATATAAGAGAAATTCTATGTCATTGCAATCAGTTTTAATCCATTGTAGAAATCAGTGTGTCCTGTACCAGTGCCATTCTAATCTACTTCCCAACGTAAGCATTAGCTAGACAGTCGAGGCATGCAGATTAATTTTTGAACAAGAATTTCTTGAAAGCACAAATAGAATATTGTGGTGCTTAAAACCGGTTTTACAAATCACCTTTTCAATGTCAAGTATTTTACAAATGATTTAAGAGTAACATTTTTCTGTATCTGCCATGCTTAAGTAATGCAAGATTTTAAAATTAAGAGTGGGGTCATATAAACTTACAATAAGAAATAGCAAAATTATTCTGACATGCCTTCTATAGATTCCAGTGACTAAAATATACAAATGACTAATATATTTTAATGTGACAAAATCAGGCAGCTTACCCTGATTTTAGCAAACTCAGCTGATGGATTTGTTTCTTACCAGCAGAAAAAATATTTCCCCCTGTTTTTCTTTTAAATCAAATGATCCATTTCTTTTAGTGTGAAGAGACACACAAGACACTAGCTGTACTACATGAAAAACAATATTACCACATACCTTTCTTTTTCTTGTATTTGCCTGTTCTCAGTGCTTTTGTCCCTCGCTACTGCAGCTCAGTTTAGACACTGTCCTTTTTGGGCACTTCTGCACCATGTGTATCATAGACACAGCAGCTGTTTCCTCTTTTTAGCATAACCCGGCTCTAAAGAAAAAGTTCCATTTGTATTTTAGAGTTCAGCAACTTTCAGGCAGAAGACATCATCACAAACCAATCAGAGTAGCTTTAGTCTAAAATTTTCCCCTCCCTTTCTACTAAAGCACTAGGATCTGATTGAATCCAGTAATCCAAGAGGTGAGGTATAGAGATGCCATTCATAAGGGAGATGCCAACAGAACATAAGCTACATGGGTGGACAGTAGGAACAATAGTATGGGTGGACAGCAGGAACAACATTTTATGTTGAGGTGGCTTGAAATGAATAATGCATGTGTTGGGAAAACAGTTACCCCATTCTGGTATGGAGAGGATGAAAAGGGTGAGCATTTTTTTGGATCAAGTTAGCATTTGCAATTAAAATCATAATACATATGAGCCTAGGAGGCATATTATGATGATAAAGCAATATGCAAAGTTCCTAATAGAAACCAATTACCATTATATGGACTCACATTCCAGAAAGCACAAAATACTTTAAACATAAAAGAAATTTTCTGTCTAGACACACACATACATGTATAATAACTGAAATCAAAAGACCAACAAACATATAACAGCGTACAAGTCCCCTTTGATATTGTTTAGATGTCATATAAATAAATGCATCTTCTCCGCTGAACTGCCCTTTCAAATTATTGTTAATTAAGTAATAGTCCCTGAGAAATCTGTCATTTCCAGCATTTTGGAACTGGTTTATTAAGTTCCCCTTAGGCTATTAATGCTGGAACAACCTGGACACAAACTGCACCAAGAACTAATTTTGTTGAGATTACTGCATCTGTTTTCAAACAGTCAACAACATGTTTTATGTGTTTAAACTTTCCTTTTTTCACTTGTATATCTAGAGCACTAGCAGGGGGCAGAGGAACTATTCCCTAATTATTTACCATAGATGTCCCTCAAAGCACAAATAAAACAGTGTTTTTAGCTTTGTATGTTATCAAGTTTTGTTTGCTAAGAAGAGCAACAAAGGTTACAATCTTTATGAACAATGCCTCTGATCCAAAGCCAGTGAAGCCAATGGGAGTCTTTCCACTGAATTCAATGGACTTTATATCAGGCTAAAAATAAAGCCTAAGCGCTTTTTTTTTAAGCATAGCTTCTTGCTTTAGATTTGAAATATATGTTATTGTTGTAATAGGACAATATTTCTGGTATATAGAAATAGGTATATAGTTAGGGTGAACCTAACTTTGACATTTATTCCTGTCAACTGTTTTTAGAGAAGATAGAAAGTCATTTAGCTAGAACAATTGCCATTAAGTATTTTTAAAAGGGTAAGTTAAGGAAATTCAGCAGAGAAAAGGAACTCTATCTGGGCTAGAATTTAAAGTGACTTGCTCTACAAACATTTTTTCCCTCTGCTCAGGAGCAGACTATAAGGGAATAACATTAAAGATGGGCTACACTGCATTGCATTTTAAAAGAAGCATCCGCATGACAATTTAAAAAGAACTGCCATTTCAGCTATTTCTTAAATAACCTGTTTCTTCCCTCATAATCATGTAATATATTTCTTTCCCCATTTGAGTAGTACTTTGGTTTTTTAATAAAGTTACATACTCATTTTGCAAGAATTATATTTAAAAATGTTTCACAGAGGTATTCTATCTGCACAATTTTATTTGGGTTGAATTAATGTGGAACTCTGATTTGCTGAAAGAGAGGGAGAGAGAGAAAGGAAAGAAAGAAGCTTAACTTGTACCCCAGCTCCAAAACTGACTTATCTTTCATTCACATTGCCAAATCAATCTTACAGTAACCTTTATCTGTAATAAAAGAATAATTCAGATAGCTCTAAAACACACATAACAGCACTATAGTAATCTACTGGACTAGATAGTCAAAGTAGTTTTTCTCCTGTCCTCACCACTTCACAATTTGTGTGCATTCCCTGAATCTTGGTTCTCACTTAATAGTTTTTATTCTGTTATTTTTTAGGTTCCTGTCTCTCTTTTTTTCCCATTAAGACTCGAATGGACTGGTACCTCAGCCAATATGTCTATACATGCCTGAATACACTTGTAGAAAAGCGGGGTCTCCTTTTGTTTGGGACCTGTATGGCTGTATGTCATTCCGCACCGATAGGCAATGGCTTCCCTCTCAGTGGGAGCTTTCCAATAATTGCCAGAACAAATTAAACTGGGGCTTATCTGTTCTTTTCCCTTTTCAGTTAGGAAATGGAGGGAACTGAGGAGCAAGACTAATTTTAACTGGTGACAATACAGCGTAGAAATAGATTGGATACAGCCAGTGGTGGAGTCATGTTGTGGACCACAGTGGCAGGACATGTTATTTTCATGGGTGACGTTGTATTGCACTACTTGAACTCAATAAAAAAATGCTTGGACAGTTAATAACAATGCACACATTGAAAATTGGGATAGACAGTTCGAAATATAGGATAATTCTGAATTTGATGTAATGTCAGAAAACCAGACCAGACCAGACCAGATTACATAGGAAACACAGGGTAGGCATACCAAATTGTTCTGGTAAAGCAAAAGAAATGAAGGTCATGAAGTGTTGGTACTGTTGCTCACAATGAGTAGCGTCTCATAATAGCAATAAATGTTATTAAAAACAGTCTTAACTCTCTATAGGCTGCAGCAGTTTGCACTGTATATCCTCTATCCAGTTGTCTGGGTCTGAAAAATTCCAGCTTTCTAAGAAATAATATGGTTGCTTTCTAAGAGATAATATGGTTATCAGCTAAGTTTTTTCCATTGTGATGAGCTGTCATCTTATTTTGAAGAAAAGATAAACTCAATTCAAAGTGCTTTCTCCAGGCAAAGACAGAATTAGAAACAGCTCGATGCATGGTAATCAATTCCTTAACGGGGCTTGACAGAAAAAAATGTGGACTATCCAACTGGCCTCCCAGAACTGGTGAATGCCAATGAGAAATTTCTGAGACTTTTATTCATCATGATCATCAGTGCCATCAGTAATGTGTCATACACATTGCAATGTGACATGGGCGGCAAGATTCTTAGAGTAGATGTGATATCTTTTATTGGAACAACTGAGTAGTTGGGAAAAAGTTCTCAGCAAGCTTTTGGGTGCAGCCACCCTTCCTCAGGCATAGGGAGCTCTGCTGGTCTGAAATCTTCTCATCAGGTTTCTCTCTTAGCTCCACTCTGAGCCTCTGGACCTATCTGGTCCCACTCTCTCCTGGCCTCTCTATGGGCCTCAACATTTACCTTATGGGTCTCAACTTCCAGCCTTTCTTTCCCTTTAACAGATGCTTTATGACTTTGATGGCACTGCTTTAACTGTCCTTCCTGGGCTAAAGGCTTCCCAATCCATGCTCATCTCCAGCAGCACTCTTTTGCCTTTTCTTTTGACTTTTTTTGGCTCTTTCTTTTGGCTTTTCTTTATGAGCCTTGACTCATAAAGGAGGACAAGGTATATATGAACCTTAACTATTACCCACACATACTTTAACTTCTGTAAGCAGTTTGCATTTCTCTGCCTTTCCATATGAGCAACCAATCCAACAAAGCTCTGACTTTTCTCTGATGGCAAAGGTACTGTCTCTTCAGCCCATTTTTACATTCACCATAGTGAACCCTGTTCCTGGGGTTTCCGTTTCATAACAACTAGATCCATCAACAAACCACATACAACCTTTTGGGAACCCTGTCAGTCCTAAAAATACCAAAGTCACAGTGATGCGTCTACACATTCATTAATGTGTTTTTCCTAATAAATTTAGTACCTTTGGGCACTTTTACATGTGCTCCCAGGGCTTGGGGGTAGTGCTTTAATTTGAGTGGCTCCAAGAGCCGCTCTTATTAAAGCACTGCAGCATCTCATGTATCAGCATCCCTGTGCCTAAAAATGCTGATGGGGGTGCTTGAACTAAAGCTTGTTCAACGAGCTTTAGTTCAAGCACCACATCACCATTTTGAAGTGCAGGGACAGGCACCCTCTAATGTGAAGTACTAAATAAATATGCTTTAGAATGCCCTCTTGCATAGTAGTGAAAGCACGCTCCTTTTTTAGTAGTGTTTAATGCTCAGTAGCCTATTTTTACTGTGCATTAGCATATTAGCATGTTTTCCGACATGACAGTTTAATGCATGGTAAAATAAGCTAGTGCACATTAAAGTGCATGTGTAAACATGCGCAGTGTCTGCAAGAGCAGGCAACTTACTGATAAGACCCATTTTTTTCCTGGTTGGGGCTTCTCCTTCCCCTTAAAATAACTTCTAAGAAAAAAACACCCTATGTTTACACAGCTGTCCTCTGAATTTCTGTAAACACTTTCCTGCTCCAACAATCTGTTAATTGCCATTACTAAGCTTTCCTTTACTTTCTTGGATATCCATAAGATTGGGGGGCGGGAGAGGAGGATAAGGAGGAAGAAGAAGGTCAAGGACTTCCCTCACCTCTATTACTAATGCAACAACTACATATGCTCTGCCAACATTACAAAAAAACCCTGAGAATGGTTACATTTACAATTACAGCAGCCTCTTTGCCTTGATGACACATTTCAATTCACAAACACATATTAGCACAATGAACCCAAACTTCTAACTTTTCCTTGGTCTATGACCTCAAAAATGTCACAACAGCCAGCTAACAACATCTTTCCAAACTTAACTTTTCATTGCTAAACAACAAAAAGAATTCACTGGTGTCTAATAACTTTATTTATATCTTCGGTGTCCCCTCCTGGTCCTCCTAACACACAAGGATGATTAGCTAACCCCCAAAAAAACACTTTTAATGGTTCTATCTATTCACAGGGGTAAATGGTGTCACAAGGCATCCCTGTTTCACATCCCCTACCCCTGATATTGGGGTGGGGCTGGATCCTTCCTGTTCTTCCTTTAACTGTCTCTGACTTTCTGTACTTGACCTTTTGTAAAATAAAGTTGTTAAAAAGTCAAAAGTCCTTTAACTGTCTCTGAGCAAGCTGGCAAAGAAGCTCCTCAGTGGGCAGTCCATCTATATCTTCCTTTAACTGTGTTTGAGCTCACTCAAGCTTCATTGCCTGGTTAACATTGTGGCTTGCCATAGCCTGCACCTGTACCTTCCAATTTACAGTCTTCGAAACACACGTACAACACTGATCCTGACACTGTGACCATCTGCTGTATCAACTTTTCATATCCACCTTGCTTACAATTGCTTCAGAGTCCCAGGGACCCTTTCCCTGCTCATTCACAAAGTCCTCCACAGAGAGATCAATTTTCCCTGGTCCTGGCTTGCCATAATAACCATGCTAGGGATTTTCCTTACTTAACCAAAGTAAGTAGACTTCAGCCCATACCTTTCCCAAATCATGGACCTCAGGCAGTCTAGATAAGGTTGAGACCCTGTCTACCTCAAAGTTGCTTCTCCTGTACACCAGTATACCTGTACCCTTGTACCCCTGTAGTTTTCTAGTCAAACAGCCATACTCACAGCCAGTAGTGCAAAAAACCCAAGAATCAATCTCTGCTGCTGACTGAATTACAGGTCTCAGGGGACCACAGTTACTTGTGATCAACCTCCTGCACAAAAGATTGTAGCACAGACATAGTTACTTAGGTTAAAACCTTACTGGGAACTACTGTACAGCTTCACTTTAAAATACAGGTCTCTACCCATAGTCCCACAGCCTCACTCTACTGGGGGTCTTGACTGAACCCTCTAGATAGGGCACCCCTTTGACCTAGAAATAATAGACATGGGATGCAGATGAAGAGATAGGGGCGAGGGGGAGGGGGAGCAAGAAGGGAAAAAGGGATGATAGGGATTAATAATTAGTGAAGAAAGGGAACATTGGTCAGAAAGGAATGACTCTGAGGCCAGGGTTGGGGATACAGAGTGGATGAGAACCCATGACCAGGAAAACTGAGATTGTCTGAACAAATAGTCCAAAAATGGGGCTAGGGATAGACATTCAAAAAGTCGGAGCCTGAATTGATTCAATCCTTGCAGGTTAGTCTAATCTGCCTAGATTGAACCAATTTGCAAGTGAATAGATATTCACTTTTAATTCAGGAAATGTAGGCACAAGCCTGCTGCAGCTCAGGCCAGAAGCCGGGGGGTGCTAGAGTGTGCCCTCAGCTGCAGGGAAGCTGAGGTGGGGGAATGCATGGCCAACCTTGGCAGCAGTCTCAAATGAACTGGCCAGGGAGAGGATTTAATTTCCCCCTCCCTGTCCCACAGGAATGGACCTGAACTGGGGTCCACCTGGTGCTCCCTACTCACTGCTGCAGGGGTGGGGTTGTGGCCAGACACAGGCTGGCATGGCCCCCTGAGGCAAAGGGATCAGGGAGGGGTTTTTTTCCCCTCTGCCCCTGGGGTACCGCAGCTGGGGTCTGCCAGAGTGAATCACTGTGTCCAACGCTCACTTCATACTTAGGGCAAGTGATGGAATAAGCTCCGTCCCTGACCCCTCCACCAGACACCAGAGGGATTGAGAAAAAAACCTCTCTCCCTGCCTCCTTGCCTCAGGGGGCCATGCCTGTTGGCCTCTGGCTGCACCCCCACCCCTGGTGTTGGAGCATTGACAGGGGAGAGACCCTGATGGGGGTAGCAGCCCTCTCAGGGAGCACAAGCTTGTTACTGGCAGGGGGGGCTACACTGCAGCTGGGAGTGGGAGCAGGGAAGGCAGAGCTGCTGCAAACTGTGTGGGGTGAGTGGAAGGATAGGGGTTTGGGGGGGCATATGGCCACACCTCTGAGTCCCAATGCCACTGCTCACCTCATGCAGTCTATGGCAGCTCTGCCTGCCCCATTCCCACTCTCACCTACAGTGCAGCTCCCACACTGGGAAAAGGCTTGCACTCCCTGGGAAACCACGGGAAGGACTGCTGCCCAGTCAGGGTCACTCCTCCATTGCTGCTTGAGTGGTAGGGGCGGGGATGTGGTCAGAGGCTGGCTGGCATGGCCCCCTGAGGCAAGGGGGCAAGGAGGAGGGTTTATTCCCCCTCCCTCCAGTGTCTAGCTGACAGGGCAGGGAGGGAGCTTATTCCGCTGCTTGCCCCACAGAGGGAGTCAGTGCCAGAGGCAATGATCAGGGATGGCAGACCCTGGCTGCATTCCCTGGGGGCAGAGGGGATGGAGGGGGGAATAAACCCCCTCCCTGCCCCCTTTGTCTCAGGGGGCCATGTCAGCTGGTGTCTGGCCATGCCGCCACCCCTGCCACTCCAGCAATGAGGGGGGAGCATCAGGCAGACCCTGGCCTGGGTCCAATTAAACCCCCTCCCTGGCCAGTTCACTTGAGGCTATGGCCAGGGCTGGCCATGTCCCCACCACTGGAGCAGCTAGTGCAGAAATGCCTGGCCAGGGACAGCTGTGTTCTTGCCTGGCAGATGGCTGTGGTCTGTGCTGGTGGGACACGGGAGGGAGGGGGGTAAAAAACCTCTTCCCTGCCCTGCTAACCTTAGAGGGGCTGGTGTTTGGCCACACCTCCTCCCGTGCCTGCTCCTGCTCTGCCTATGGAGCAAAGGGGTGAGGTCAGCCCTGCTCCACTTGAGCAGAGGCAGCGCAGGCCATGGCTGCAGAGGATGCTGGGAGACTCTGGTTTAACTTAAACTAGGAAGGGGTCTGGGACACAAGTTTCATGAACCAGTTTGAGCTCAGTCAGTTAAGTCTGATACTACATTCAACTAGGTTTACTTAAGCTGGTTTTTTCCATTTTGAAAAGGGTTTATGTACACTGGACTTATGTTCTGTTACAGGTTTAAACCAGTTTCTGATCACTTAAACTGGTTTATGTGTATCTTCTGTCCCTAGCTTGGGAGTCCAGAAAGGACTAAGATTTGTTGGGGAAACAGGATGGTTATGGGATGAGAAAGTAAAGGTGTGGAAATTGGGACTTGAGGAAGAAACAAGACTGAGACT
>JAGPOW010000261.1:123329016-123349559 GCA_030014935.1 Caiman crocodilus
TTTTTTTGTCCTGTTTGTGTGTGTTCATGTGGTGTAAATAGAGGTGTTGCATAATAAGTCAAAATGAAGTATTACTCTTGTATATATTCCAGAGGGTGTGGAGGGGTGTGTGGGGGGGGATATGGGTGGATGGGTATGGGGTTGTGGAGGGCTGTGGGGGTATGTGCGGATGTGGGTGTGTCTAGGCAGTTTGTGGGGGTATTTTTGTGAGGATGTGTGGGTGGATATGGGTTTTATGAGGTGTGTGGAGGGGCAGGGTGGCTGGATGTGTGCAGGAGGTATGGGTGCATGTATGTGGTGGGGTGTGTGAGTAGTAGAGTGCTAGGCTCCCCCTAGAGACCCATGGTTGTGTGTGGGGGAGTGTGTGGAAGCATGTGGTGTTTGTGGGAGTTGTAATGGTCTGTGAGGGAGGGTGTGGTTGTGGGGTTTGTGGGAGTTGTAATGGTCTGTGAGGGAGGGTATGGTTGTGGGGTTTGTGGGAGGTTTGGGGGTATAGTGGGGTGTGCATGGGAGCCCCCCCACATGTGCCCCCCTGAGCTGGTCAGCATCCACTCCCACCCCACAACAGCCCAGAGCCTGTGTGCCCTACGGTGCCTCCTTTCCACTGCCAGCAGTGCACAGCCCCAGTGCATCCTGCACCTGCTCTGGACTGACCCCAGAAGGTCAGCCAGATGCATGCACAGCCCTGGCCTGGCCCCTACATCTGTTCTGCACTGCTTGCCTGTGGTAACTGCTGCCACTTCCTGAGCACACAGTGGGGCAGTTCCGCGCTGGACTGTTTTCCTAGGCAGCCCAGGCATTGGCAGCTGGTGGCCCCAGCCCCACAGTACTGGTGGGGACCCGCACAGCCCTGCCCCACTCTGTGCCTGCTGCAGACTTGCCTGCTCATGCTGAACAGCTGCAGCAGCAGCAGTGCTGGTGGGGCAGAAATGTGCTTGGTGCAGGGAAAAAGCAAACCATCCTCCTCAGCACTGCCCAGAACTTCCTGCAGCAACTGCATTGAGCCCTCACTGAGGTGCCTTATGCTGTCACCACCACCTCCTGGCTGCTCTGTGGGGCATCGGGGGCAGACAGGGCAACCAGTGGGTCCAGAGTGAAGGGCAGCAGCAGAGCTGGGTGCCCTTCACCCAGTCAGCTGCACTGACTTCCCATCCCCAGCACCAGATCACACCAGGGACGGGAAGCCAGCCCAGCTGGGCTGAATTCATTTCCCTAGTGCTATGGTCGAAACAGTTCTACTTTCAAAACTTTTGAACTAGCGTCATTTTGTTTTGAAGCTGTTTCACAGTTCCTTGTTTCATTTTGATTTTGCTGTTTTGACTGCAAATGGAATCAAAACAGTGTCAAAATGAAACAGCTGGTGAAATTTTGCACAGCCCTACTATCTAACCCAGTGAATGGCTATTCTTATGTTCCTATCTACACCAAAGATAGTCAAAGAGAATGACTTGAAACAGAAAACAAGGAGAGATGATAGTACTAAGGACATGCTTACACAGCACAAACTAGTGATACTCAAACTAGCTCTAAACAAGCTAGCTCCAATAGCGGAAGCAGTGTGGCTGCATAGTATAGTATTTTGTCTGAACTAATATACCTTGCTTCTCAGCATAACTAATTAACACAACTGAATAATGGAGCTAAATTGATTTCAAGGCCTATGCTAGCTTCCTCAAGAGATCCTGCTTTGCACTATGTACACATACCCTTAATCATGGCAATCCAACTTCAGCATGGCCATGGGGCCACACTGTGGGAGCAGGTCTGCCTGGATCCACTGTCGTGCCACATGGGCTGTGCCCATGTCCCCCTGCTGTACAGGGTGTGCCAGTGGCGTGTGCTGCCGTCTGCCCTCCCGACTGCACACCCCTGTGCAGCACTGCACAGCATCCCCTATCCCACAGACCTCTCCCATCTACATAGCAGGGGGAGAGGTGACTACAAGGGCAGCTGTACAGCCCTGCCCTAAGTCTCTGAAGTGTGGACTGTAAGAAAATTTGGGAGAGCAGATTTGTAATTTTGACAAAGTCTTTTCAGCATGGATTTGCCTTTGTGGTTTTGCTGACTCCTAAGGTTTTAAGAACCTGGAATCAAGCTTACACTTAATTTTTTTCATAATTCATCTCTCATGTACCTTGTGGAAAATGAACCTATTGTGAATTGTGCTTAGTTTCCTCCAGAGGCATTTAAAATTATCTACAACCATAGGCCTCTTTTTAGGTAATTAGTTTAGTTACAGACAGTTTAGGAAACCCGATTCCTTATTTAAGATTCACAAGTTCCAACAAACCTTTTGAGATCATAAGGCCTCCCTCAAGAGCTTCTATTACAAGTTTAAGGCGTGGCTTCACATTTACTCTTATTTATTTGCAAAATATATCCCGCTGATTTTTTGTGTGTTTTTACATAAAACACCTGCTTTTTGTTTGTGACATTTGAGGGAGTAGGGTTTTATGGAAATAGAAGCAAAAGTTCCAGTGCTTGAGATCATCAAAGCAACCATTCCCTGGGTTCCACATCAAATCCAGTCCTGCAGAGACAGTTGAAGAATCTTGCTGTTATTAACTTGGCTTTAAGCCAGTGCTATGACTCTCTATGTGCTGTAGTAATTTGCAGTTACAAATGGTTTTTGCCCAGAGCCCAATGAGCCAAAATAAAATAGGGGCAAAATGCCAGCCACTTAATAGCACTTAAAAGAACTGAACTGTTTGGTTCTTTTTCTTTTTCCTAAATATCATTCAGTTTTTGGATTAAAGCACATAATCATTTTTTTTTCAAGTCCAGCTCTACTTGCCACTGTTACAACAAAACAGTCATATTTGCCCCTAAGTTTTCCAAAATGACTAATGATTCTTAGTGCCAGATTTTTTCATTACAAATAGCTATGTAGCAGGGGTAGGTGACCCCTGGAATGCACGCTGGAACATAGCATGCAAAGGAATTTTATTTGGCACTCATGACTTGGGGTGGATGGCAGAGAAGGAGTCAGGAATGCACTGCCACAATAAGAATTAGGCCCCTTGCAACTCCCCTGAGCTCTTCCCCTGCTGTCTGCATGCAAAGATTTTACAAGTCGAGGGTGCAGGTGTTTTTGGCACTCTGCCCCAAAACATCATCAACTTCTGATATATAGGAACGTATTCTCACAATGCTTTGACAAGTTTTAATTATAGACAAAGACTTGAGGTGCTGAGACACCAATTTTAGATATCTAATCTGACAGACACTGAGGGTATAAACGAGATCACGAAATATAGTGGATCAGCTTCAGTGGGATATGCCCCACTAGAGCTGATCCATTTCATTGGGTGAAACATGTCACCCATTGTCCCACAAGATCTAGTTCCTGCTGATGTGGGAAAATGAGCAATGTGATCCCCACTTATTGAGAAGTGCCCTAGGGAGCTCCTCTGTAAGAGGAGGAAGCTTGGCAGTAACTCCCACGGCTTGAAAGGCTTGATCCTTGCAGAGAAATGTCCAGGTTGCACAGGATTGGGCCCCTCAAATGTGCATGCCCAGGGCAGCTGGAAAGCACAAGCAGCTTCTGGCTGCCCATATTCTTACTCCATAAAGCAAAAAGATATATCCTATAATACAGCAGCAGAAACTATTGTCACCTGCGTTGCAGCCACAAATGTTGGGCAGTTATGATGTGACAAAAGGTAAGGATGTCAGTTTTCTTGGGCTTTGAGCCAGCATAAGCATTTTATGGGTCTATTCTCTCTACCTTTGTTTCCACCTTTAGTACTCTCTATTTCCACACTCTATTTCAACCCTTAGTATCTGATGTTTTAGCATATAATAATGTGTATGTTCAAAGGTCACCTCCTACCAACTCTGAACGCTGTGTGCGCCAAACCCTGCTGTGTGAAGTCAGGCACCCAAAAAGAATAAACATGTCATTACTGACCAGCTGTGAAAAGTTGGTTTATCTGACCTCACTTCTATCATAGAGGAGCTCTGTTGCAGAAGCAGGGGTAGAATCCATTGCCCCAAAGCCTGGTCACCTGAGTTAACCATACAGTTGTGTTTACTATTTGTACTACTGTATTGTCTGCCTCATTTACTACACATAATCTAAATTAAGTTATAAATGAAGTCAAGTTTCTACTGGCAATGGCCTCCTTCACTAAGTAATCTATATGCTTCACCACAGCAGCTGTAGGAAGTCCAGGTCACTGCATAAGGCAGGGACTTGTGGAAAATAACAACTTGTGTTCCTATGATTCAAGCCTGGGTCATCATGCAGACACTCAAGGGAGTAGGGTAATTAAGGCTGCACAGGGTTATTTTGAAACCCATTGACTGTGCAACCTCAATAACATAGTTTTGTATGCATTCTTTAAAAAGGTTTTGATCTTTAAAAAGAGAAGAAAAAATGAACAAAAACAGAAAAAAATGAACAGACGGCATTGTTTGTGGGCAGCATTGTTTGTGGGCAGCATGGTAACTTTGAGGTCAACTACACACATCCATGTCTGTGGAAGGTTGTCAGCAGGTTGCTTGATATCCTCTGTGTGGACCAGCACCAGAGGGGATTGTGATGTTTTGCTAGAAGAAGGCACAACTATTTGCTGATAGCAAATGAATGAAGCAAATTACTCAGGAATCTCAGGTTCCATTCCATGTTCTGGATGGGAATATGCTACAGTGCAGGGGTGGGCAAAATACAGCCCACTGGCCAGATCCAGCCCATGAAAGGGCTTTGTCTAGCCCATGGTGGGTCCCTCTGTCCCACCTGGCCCAGTCATCACCCCATAGTGGTGCATCCTGTCCCTCCCTGAGCATGCAGTTGGGCTGGGGCAGCTGACCCCAGCTCTGCCAGTGCCTGTGCCCCACACTCCCAAACAGCAGTACCCTCCCTGTACTCCTTGCTGGTGCCCCCCACCCCTTGAGGGTGGATTCTGAAAGGAACAGTGAATAGGATACATCCAGGGTTTTTTCCCTGTTTCTCTCCCACTTGCAGCTTCCAGCATTTAAGGTCCAGAAAGTTCTGATTCAGAGGCTGTATTTCTAAATTGCATGTTCAATAATTTATGTACCTTTCCTCCAATAATCTGTCCAATCCCTTTTTTAATCTGGTTAAACTGTCATCTTCTACACATCTGGTGGCAATGAGTTCCACATTTTAATTACATGTAGTGTGAAAAATAATTTCCTTTTGTTAGTTTCAAAATTACTACCTACTAGTTTCATTCTGTGACCCTATAGTTCTTGTATCGATAGTAAATAATAAATCCCTACTTACTATTTCTTCACCATTTCGTATTTGGTATTTATCATATCCCTTGTCAAGTGTCTCTTCTAAACTGAATAGGCCTTTCCCTGATGAAATCTACTCTATACTACTAATCATCCTTGTGTCTCGCTTTGCACCTTTTCTAGTTCTTCTATATTGTTTTTGAGATGTGGGGATCAGAACTGGGCACAGTATTCAAGGAGTGGAAAACTATGGATGTATAGAGAGGCATAATGATACTTTCTGTTTTGCTTATAATTCTGTTCTTAATAATCCTTCACATTTTGTTTGCCTTTTTGACAGCTGCTGAGCACCGAGCTGATGTTTCTGATGAACTGTCAACAACGACTCCCATATCTCTTTCCTGTATGGTAACAGCTAATATAAACTCATCATAGCATAGGTATAATTTGGGTTATTTTTCCCATTTGCATCACTTCACTTTTATCTACATTGAATTTCAGCTGCCTTTTAGTTGCCCATTCACTCAATCATGCAAGATCCTTCTGCGGTTTCTCACAGTCTGCCTTAGACTTTAACACTTTGAATAATTTTGTGTCATTCAAAAATTTGGCTACCTCACCACTCCCTCCCTTTTCCAGATCATTTATAATTATGTTAAATAGCACCAGTCCCAACACAGCTCCCTGTGGAGGGGAGGGAAATGGATGGACAGACACAGTTTACTTATTTTCATCTGAAAAACAGACAATTTGTACTCACTCTTTGTTTTCTAACCCATGAGTGGACCTTCGCTATAATCCTATGATTTACTTAATTTCATTAAGAGCCTCTGTTGGGCGACCTTATCACAGGCTTTTTAGAAGTCTAGATGTACCAAAGTTACCTTACCTGAATCTAAGACAACACTGAATTTAAGATGACCCCCACAATAATTTGTGTCCAGTTAGGAATTTGAAAATTTCTGATGTGAGTTCCTTCAGGACCATAGGATAAATGCCATTAGGTGGTTTGCCACTGTTTATTTTATTAATTTTATCTACAACCTCATCTGTTGAAACCTATGACTTAGTCACAGTCTAATGGGCAAATGCTTACATTGAAGACAGAACTTTGCAGATTCTAGGAGGACTCAGTTTCCAAGTTTCCATCTAGAAATGTCACTAACATCAATAACAATTGCACTCACAGATTCACAGAAGTTTAGGCTGGAAGGGACCTCATGCGATCATTGAGTTCAACCCCCCTGCTTTAGACAGGAAAGACGGTTGGGGTCAAATAATGTCAGCAAGGTATGTATCCACTCTCCTCTTGAAGATCTCCAGGGTAGCAGATAAAAAAAAAGGTTTGGGGCTCTAATGACAATTCTACTATGATTCTCCCCCCCCCCAAGCCTTTTATGTATACATATGAGACAATATATATTTATATGCCAGATGAAAAAATAGACTTTAAAAAAAATATTGTTGCATTTCTGTTACATGAACTTGAAGTTAAGGTTGAAACTTAAAGAGACTGCAAACAATTTGAATCTTTCTTAGTGAAGAACCTGCAGCATTCCTGTCTGTCCCGACTCTCTCTGAACATGTGAAGAACTGGCACACCTTTTCTCATATGGAGAAACCTCTTAAGGACCACAGAGGACTGGCATTAGTGGAGTAATCTAGCGTCTGGCTAGGCCACTGCATTTCAGTACTAGGTAGAGCTGCATGGATATCGGATTGGTACCGATAAAAAGAAAACTGGCTGTATCAGATATTAGCCCAATGGGGCTAATAATTTGGATGATAAATGCCTGTACTGTGTACAGCTGCAGTGCAGCATTTAGACAGTGAGGAGCACAGCTGGCAGTGTGGAAATCTGCCTCCTGCTGGTAAGTCCTGTGTGATGGAAGGGGAGGGGATAGGGAAAGGGTGTGTTGGGGGGCAGATCAATGTACCCCATGGTTAGGGAGGGAGCAGGGGCAGATGTTGCCCAGCTCGAGTGGGAAGGGGGCCCAGAGCCACAGCTCATGGTGGGAGCTCCCACTGTTGCTTGCACCCAGGAGGGCACGGAGGGGTGGGAGGCATGAGCCTCCTGGATCTGCACAGGGTGGGCTGCAGCCAGGGCTGCACTGGGCTCTTCTTGGTGGGGGCTGGGCTCAGAGCAGGTGCTGGAGGCACTGGTGGGATGCTGCATCCACCCCAAATTTTGATGCTGATCCACTCCTAGCATTGCTGCCACCGCTAGCTGCCCAGCACAGTCCTGATAGATCCCAACATGTGGGTGAGATGGGCCATTGAGCCAGGGCTGCACCAGGAGACTGGTGGTGGTGGTGCCGAGAGCGGAGCAGCAGCAAACTTTGGGGTGGATGCAGCATCATCCCAGCACTGCTGGCACCTGCTTTGAGCCTAGCCCTTTCCAAGAAGAGCCCCGTGCAGCCCCAGGTGCAGCCTGCCCCTCCCTGTGCAATACAGGGGACACATGCCCCACTGTGCCCTCCTGGTGTGCAAGTGGTGGTGGGAGCCACCCTCCCCAGGAGCCCCTCCTAACTCACCTGGGCAGTGCTTGTCCCTGCCCGCTCCCTCACTGTGGGGGCGTTGATCTTAATTAGTGCAGGCACAAATATTTTTAATAGTCTTCAGAATATCCAAAATAACTGGTTTTATTTGGGTCCAATTTGCCTCTGCCCCATCTTTTTCTTTTAAACAACATGCCAAATAGGTTTGGTTTTCTGTAGGTCAAACCTCTGAATTCATCCTTCAAGCCATCAAGAGCCTCTTATTTTCAAGTTCATTGATATGTAGGCAGAAAACATACTTCTGGAGATACTGCTCTCTAGGGTCTTTAAAGCTGCTTATTTTTGTATGAGCTGAAGGTACAGAAGAGTGGCTGCATGTTCCACATCGTAGAATCATAGGAAGTTAGAGTTGGAAGGGACCCAGGAAGTCATCTAATCCAACCTCCTTCTCAAAGTAGGACCATCTCTACCTAGATCATCCCACTCAAAGCTTTGTTTAGCCTGGTCTTGAAAAATTCCAAAGATGGAGACTGCATCACCTCTCTGGGTAACCTGTTCCAGTGTTTTACTACCTTCCTAGTGAGAAAATTCTTCCAGATACCTAACCTAAACTTCCCCTGCTGCAACTTGAGACTGTTCTGCCTTGTTCTGTCATCTGCCACCACTGAGAACAGTCTAGTTTGATCCTTTTCAGAACCACCCTTCAGATAGTTGAAGGCTGCTATTAAGTCCCCTCTCAGTCTCTTCTCTAGACTAAATAAGCCCATTTCCCTCAGTCTTTCCTCATACCCCAGCCCCTCACCATTTTTGTCCCCCTCCTCTGGACTCTCTCCAATTTGTTCACGTCCTTTCTGTAGTGAGGGGCCCAAAACTAAACACGCTAGACCTGTCGTGGCCTCACCAGTGCTGAACGGATGGGAATAATCACTTTTCTTGATCTACTGGCAACACACATATCAATGCAGCACAGTATGCCATTAGCCTTCTTGACAAGGGTGCACTGCTGGCTCATAATCAGCTTATTGTCCAGTGTAATTCCCAGGTCCTTTTCTGCAGAGCTGTTGTCCAGCCAGTCGCCAGTCAGCCCCCAGCCTGTACTGGTGTATGAAGCTGTTCTGTCCCAAGTGCAGGACTTTGCACTTGTACTTGTTGAACCTCATGAGATTCCTTCTGGCCCAACCCACACACACACACACACACACACACACACACAGTGTGCTTGCCTCATTACTCTCTCTCTCCCCCTCCTTCATTGCACACACACACCCCTTTCCTGGCCCCAGAGTACCAGCACGCTCCTGTTTCTGTGGCTGGGTAATGCAGCTAGGGCAATGTGGCACTGGAGTCACCACGTGCAGGAAAGTTACTACAGGGAGAGACTTCCAGGTGGAGGGCACTGGAGAGCAGGTGGGGGCTGGGGGGGAAGGCGAGCTTCCTCCTGACTTCTGCTGAATTCCCCTGGGTTCTACTGCCCCTGTCTCCTGTCACCTTTGACAGGAAGCCCAGAGCAGATAAATAATTTCCTAAACTTTGTAGGTGCCCTGCAGGCTGGATAGAATGGTCTGGTGGGCTGCATCTGGCCTGCGGGTCATGTTTTGCCCACCCCTTGTCTAGGCCAGTCCAAATCCTAGCCCTACTCTCCAGCGTATCTACTATTCCCCTGAGCTTGGTGTCATCTGCAAACTGGCTGAGGCTTTACTCTATGCCACTTTACAGGTTGTTGATGAAGACATTGAACAAAACTGGCCCCATGACTGACCCCTGAGGCACTCCACTTGATACTGGCTGTCAAGTACACATACAGCCATTATTACTACCCTCTGAGTCCAATGTTCCACCCAGTTTTCTATCCACCTCACAGTTCATTCATCCAGCCCATACTTCCTTAGATTGCTTGTGAGAATGTCGTGGGAGACTGTATCAAAAGCATTGCTAAAATCAAGGTACACCACATCCACCAGTCTCCCTGCATCCACAGAACCAGTCATCTCATCATAAAAGGCAATCAGGTCGATCAGGCGTGACTTTCTCCTGGTGAATCCATGCTGACTGTTCCTAACCACCCTTTTCTCCTCCAAGTGCTTAGAAATGGATTATTCGAGGATCTTCTCTATGACTTTTCCAGGGACTGAAGTGAGACTGACTGGTCTGTAGTTCCCTGGATCCACCTTTTTCCCTTTCTTAAATATGGGAAGTATGTGTGCTCTTCTCCAACCATCCGGGACCTCTCCTGATCACCGTGAGTTTTCAAAGATGATGGCCATTGGCTCTTCAATCACATCAGCCAACTCCTTCAGCATCCTTGGATGAATCCTATCTTTCCCCATGGACTTGCTCACATCCAGACTTTCTAAGTAGTCCCTAATCTGTTCTTTCACCACTGCTGGCTGCTCACCTCCTCCTCAAAGTGTGCTGCCTGGTACAGTTGTCTGGGAACTGACCTTGCCTATGAAGACAGAGGCAAAAAAGGCATTGCGTACTTCAGCCTTTTCTGCCTCCTCTGTCACAAGATTGCCTCCCCCATTCAGTAAGGAACCCACACTTTCCCTGATCCTCTTCTTGCTACTGACATACTTGTAGAAACCCTTCTTGGTACCCTTCACATCCCTTGCTAGCTGCAGCTGCAGGTGTGTTTTGGCCTTCCTGACTTCATCCCTGCATGCCCGAGCAATGCTCTTACATTCTTCCCTAGTTATTTGTCCAAGTTTCTACTTCCTATAAGCAGCATTCCCTCTAAGCTGTGTGGCTTGAATAGCCAAGGAGGCACGCTCATGCCATGCTGCCAGGCATGCCTGCATGGCCACGCACACCACACAGCTTAGAGGGAACGTTGCTTATAAGATTCCTTTTTGTGATTTACTTTACTGAAGAGTTCCCTGCTAAGCCAAGCTGGTATTCTGCCATACTTGCTAGTTTTCCTGCAGATTGGGATGCTTCGTTCCTGCACTTTCAGTAAGGCTTCTTTAAAGTATAGCCAACTCTCCTGGACTCCTCTTCTCTTCAGACTGGCTTCCCAGGGGATCCTGAGTGAGTTGAAGTCTTTTTCTGAAGTCCAGGATCCTTACTTTGCTGTTCTCCCTCAGGATCCTGAACTTAATCATCTTGTGGTCACTGCTGCTCGAGTTGTCATCCACTACTACATTCCCCACCAATTCTTTCCTGTTTGTGAGCAGCAGGACAAGAAGAGGAGCTACTTCACAGTCAGGGCGGCTAGGACCTGGACCCAACTTCCAAGTGAAGTGGTGCTGGCTCCTACCCTGGAGGTCTTTAAGAGGAGGTTAGACGAACACCTTGCTGGGGTCATTTGACCCCAGTACTTTTTCCTGCAGGGGGTTGGACTTGATGATTTACTCAGGTCCCTTCCGACCCTACCTACTATGAAACTATAAAGAGTATGGTCCCCAGCTGGCTGCTCCAGCACTTGCACCAAGAAGTTGTCCCCAATACTCTCCAAAAACTTCCTGGGTTGCCTGTGTACTGCTGTATTGCCCTCCCAGCAGATGTCAGAGTGACTGAAGTCTCCCATGAGAACTAGACCTGTGATTGGGAAACTTCTGCTAGCTTGAAATCATGCTTTAGATATTAAACATGTCCTTTTTATGGGATTCTAACATTTATTCTCCTGGTTAAACAAACCAGAGTAATCAGGTAAATATTTTTGCATATATTGCCATCTTGTACTATATTATCTAATGATTCTCATCAGCTTCTGAAAAGTAGGGAAGGTCAGGCTGCGTCATTACTTGGAAGAAAACATTTAAGGTGACACAGTTTTATACTGGTAATTTAGGTGGCTATTTTTGCGCATCCACAAGGTGCTTTTGCCACTTTCATCTGATTGGATGGTAAGCCCAATACCCAAAAGCCCAGTGGAAATATATTGCTGGATAGGTAGATGACTGCATAACAGTAGTTGTGCAGACTCAGGATGCATAGTAGTGGCTATAGCACCTATGCACATCCCTTGTGGATGCATAGTGACTTTAGATACCTCAAAACAGAACTGGCCTAAACCTAAGACTATCAGGTACAGACTGAGAAGCAGAAAAGGGGTGGATGTCCACAGAGGTCTCTTTTGCCCTCATAGCTCAGTTGCTAGAACTGGAGAAGCTGACGTCCTACGTAGGGTCTCTCTGACTTGCCAGCACAGCTCTCTAACCACCACACCACAGGTCCAACACCATGACCTTCTCTAGCATTCCTTTTGAAATTATGCCACTAATATAGCCATTGGAAAAAAGGGGTGTGGAGGGCAGCATGTATGTGTGGAAGAAAGATTCTGCCTCAATGGGGACAAAGGCCCAGGCTAAAACCAAGGGACTCTTCCCTTCCAGTCCTGCTCCCAATTCACTGAGCCATGCACCTCCAGATTGCTCACTTCTTCCTGGCCTTATGTAGCTCCCACAGTCCTTTCTTTAGGCGAGCTTCAAACAGAGCTCCAGAGAAATGCTTGAGTAATAGCTGATCTGTGGCATGGTGGTTTTGTAGGCCATACCTAAGCTTAATCTAGGTAGCAATGGTAAGCTGCAGAAGTGTGGCCAAATGCTTATCTTGGTGGGATCATTTAACCCCAGAAGACTTCCTGCCTATGGCAGGGGAGCTGGACTTGATGATTACACGAGGTCCATTCCAATTCCTAAAGTCTATGAAATCTATTAAATCTGTAAAGAGAAGACCACAAATCCTGTGTGTGAGTGACCATAGTGTAAATTTTTTCAGATGTAACAGGTAGTTTAACCAGCAAATGCCATCAACATGTTTAACAAAACAATTTAACAAAGAACAAAGCCTGAAAGAAAACATTATAAAAAGAAACTAAATGTTATACTATGGTGTTATCTTAAAACATTAGACGTAGCGTGTGACCAAATGTATTAAATGTTATATTGCTACAATAGATGCATTTTTTTTGTTAAAATGCTTAGCTGATTTGTAGAAACCAAGCAGCCTTGTCAGAAAAAAATATTAACTAAAGTAAAGAAGTAACAGGCCAAAGTTAAGCAGCATTTCACAGTGGAGGAAGAAAAGGAGATAAGAAATCCTCCCTCTTACTTTCCCAAACCTTTTGAGCCCACAAAAGATCTGTTTCAATCCAGTTCTAAAAGTTTCAAGGAAACAAATAAATTTAAATAAAACCAATCAGAGGCCATTTATTAGAATATGAAAAACAGACAATTATAAATACTGGGAATAGGTTAAAAAAATTGGACTTCTCTGAAGCTCAGCACACCAACTGAAGTCCCCAGGGGAACAGAGAAGCCTGGCAAGCAGACCTGTTTCTTCCCAGAATCAAAGGCTATGTAAGTATTGTCTTTATTGACACAAATAAGTCTTTGCAATTGCATAGCCTAATAAAGCTTTTGAGTTGTGATTGGAATTGTTTCACTGGTCATCAATCTCCTCACCCACAGTTAAAATTTAGAGTAATAAAATTACTGGGAATACAGTAATCCACATTCAAAACTTGGTGGGGGAGGGGGCTAGAAGCAAGGGTCCTTTGGCTTCCCAGGTGAATGTGTATGGACTTGGGGGTTGGAGAAGACATTAAGCACCCAAAAATAGAAACCATCATTGTTGTTAATCCCTCAAGTTGAGGATGATCCCTACCATGGCTTGAGAAGGGTCTTGAGGTGACTTAAGAGTCCCATCCTTCAGCCACAGATCCATCTTCAGAAGTTTCAGGTCTTTTCAAAGGGAAGAGTAGGCCATAGGCTAGGATTTCTCTTCTTTTCTTTACTTCACTTTTTCTCCTCTGCCTTCAGGGAAAGATGCTTTAGTTCAAAGTCGGCTAGTATTTGGTTGAGTTTGGGCTCCACTAGAGTTTATTAGCAGGCAGGTCCTCCCAGCTCTTGTTGTCAGCATCTGTTTTTTTGACGTAGTATGCCTTTCAGTATGTCCTTATAGTATTTTCTATTGGCTGCCACAAGACCTGATGCAAGATCTAAGCTAGGAGGAGAGCACTTGTCTGGTCCAGCAAATTGCTGTTTGAGGATCACTGACTCAGTTCTGATAACACTAGCTTCACCAAGGATGCTGGGGTTTGTGTGGTGATCTTCCCATTTGATGTGAAGGATTTTCCAGAGTCATCATTGGTGATACTTCTTGAAGCTCTTGAGATGATATGGTAGGTCACTGACATTTTGCATCCATAGAGAAGAGTGGCAAGAGATAACAACTGACTCCCGATAACACACTTATTTCTCCATCAAAGATATGGCAGGAGAGAACCCCCTGGGATGTCTTGCCTTCTCTGGGATGTTCGTTAATTTTTCTTGTCCAGTTTCCCGATTTGGGGCTTCTTGCATTGTAGACCTGGATCTTGGTGTCTTTCTGGAAATCATGATTAATAAAAATATGCTGAAGCAATTTTCTGAAGAACATGCTTGCGTACTAGATCCTGTGCTGGATCCAGGGCTGTCCCAAGGGGTAAGGGGGAGAATCAGGGTGACTGCTCCAGGTCCCATGCTTTGAGGGGCTCTATGGAGCTGGGCAGAATGGTGTGGTGATTCAGTGCTGCTGCTGGCTTTACGTCTGGCTGCTCAGCACTCCCCCCACAAATACAGCAGGTCCAGCCACTCGCCACCCCCTCCGCCACCGAATCTTCCACCAGCTTCCTCGCATCTGGGGGCAGGGCCCTGCACAGGGTGATTTGCCCTGGGCCCCACTCCCTGCTTGGTTCATCTCTGGCTGGATCTTCTAATTAATGTTTGCTTTCAGAGTGACGTGGCTACCAAGGATCAGAAAATGCTTGACGACGTGCAAGGTCTTTCCCTCAATAGTAATTTGAGGGTAGGGAGTCACATTCATGGACTGGAGCAGGCTGATAGAACACTTTAGTCTTCTTGATGTTGAGTGAGAGGCCCAAAGTTCAATAGGCTTCTATAAAGAAATCTAGTATAGTCTGGAGGTTTTCCTCAGTGTGTGCAAGGATGCCACAGTTGTCAGCATACTGAAGGTCAAAGATGGCTTTTTTGAATACTTTGGTCTTCAAACAAAAACCTAGATTGAAAAGCCCGCTATCCTTTCAGTTTTCAACGTCAATTCTGAAATGGAGGTTGTCCTTAATGAGAACCAGGATGATGGTCAAAAAATGAAGAACAGAATCGGGGTGATGAGACCTCTTTGCCTGACTCCTGTTCGGATGACAAATGCAGCAGTCTCCAATCCTTCAGAAAGATGGGTCACAGTCACATGGTTGTGGAGAAGCCTTAGAACCTTGATATATTTTTCAGGGCATCCAGATCCAGCCAGTGTTTTCCACAAGGCTTTGTGACTGATATAGTCAAAGGCCTCAGTGAAGTCAATGAAGGTCATATACAAATCCTGATGTTGTTCCTGATACTTTTCTTGGACCTGGCAAGCAATAAAGATCATGTCAATTCCCCCACAGGATGTTCTGAAACCACATTGAGATTCCCACAGGACTTCCTGAGCAAGAAGTAGAAGATGGTTCAGGAGGATATGGTGAGGATTTTCCCTGCTATGGAAAGAAGAGTGACACATCAATAATTCCAGCACACAGACTTCTTGCCTTTCTTGAAAATAGTCATGATGTTGATGTTCCTTAGGTCCCCAGGGATCTCCTCATTTTTCCAAATTAAAATAATAAATTAATGGAGTCTCAGTACCAGTTCCTCCATGCCAGCCTTGGAGATTTCAGCAGATATGATGTCTGGTCCAGTAGCCTTGTTCTTTGTTTCCTTGAAGGCACAACAAACATCTTACAGAATAGGAGGGTTAGTGGATCCCCTTTTAGGGTGTTGGAGAATGGACTTGATGGTGGCATCCATTACAGTCAATTCACAGTTCAGGAGTGCCTGAACCATGAGCCAACTTGCATAGAAATACAATTCCTTTGGGTGCATAAGTGCTAAAAATGTCTGTTGATGACCAGAGGAGAGCCAAATGTTACCCCCTAGGTGCTATCTTGCTAGTTTGATAGGTGGTAGGCTCTTCTTTTTGAATAAGAGGTTTAATTGAGTTTCTGATTACATGTGCTTATTAAAAGATTTGTTGGTTCTTTTTCAAATTGCAAAGTATTGTTCTTAGCATCCTTGCCAAATTCCAACTCAGGTAATTAATATCTGTAATGCTCTAAGTAAAATTATACTACTAGAGGCATGATATTTAATAATGATATCTGCCAAGCTAAATTCTGCAGGTTCAGTTGTATATAGCATTCCTCTTCACTTCCTGTCCTAAACTGTTTTAGAAAGCAAGCGCGTATCTTTCAATAGCTGCTGTGGTCTAGTTCAGATGCGACTGGATTTCAGTGATGAGTGAATTGACTCTTGTGTATGTAAATATATATATATAATCTATGAACATGAAAGGCAAGTTATAAATTTATGCATAAATATAAAGACAAGTTAATTATTCATCATCAGTATTATTGCACCTAGTAATGTTTTTCTCCAACTATAAAACACAGCTCACTTAGCTGCAAGCACATTAAAGAACTGCTGTTTTTCATTTACATTTGCCACAGAAGTAAGTAACTTTCACCAAAAAGATAGAGTAGACTCAGAGTTTGTGAATGTAAAATGCCTTTCTCACCTGGAGACAGTCTTAGAGATGATCTGAACAAAGAGTGCAAAGTATGCATGGCAGTGCACTGGAAGTCCTCACATGGGATGCAGCAGAATTCAAACCCAACTGAGTGATAAGTCACAATACAATTGGGAGAATAAGGAATTTGAAAGCTCAAGTGCTCACAACCCATAGGCTTTCAAGTTTGGTTAATTACTAGTACAGTAAAAGGAGTGCTGGACATGTTTTTGCAGTGAAGTGGTTTTAGCTTTACAAGGCTTTGTTGGTTCTAAATACAAAGATATTTGCACAACTGCATAATGCTTTGCTTAATGGTTCTGTTAAATGTAACTATACACTTAGGAGTCATCATGGTATAATTATAGGGGAAAAACATTAACCAATAAAGCTGTTGAGGGAAAAGCACTCAAAAAATCACAAAGCAACTTAGAAATTGGCTGTACATCTCAGGTAAATTCATACAAATGGCAATCATTCTATAGAAGAAGAGCATAAGAATCCCACTTATAATGTTATGGATAAGGTTTTTTTGAGTTTTTTTGGTAAATGCTATCAGATACTATTAATAGGAAAGAAGGTTAAGTTTTCAAAATGAATTTTATGAAAATGGCAACCACAATAAATAAAACAGCTAAAAGCTCCCAGATTTAGGTATGAGACACCTAATAGCAGTTTTTTGGTGAAGAAGGCCTCTTAACTTTGCTAAATTCATTTTATCTGGTTTTTGACCAAGTCCTAGGTTGAAACAGGGTAGTGAGCTAGTGTGGTAAGAAAGTTTGCTCTATGCAAGTTTGCAATTTTATTATCAAATAGATATCTATAAGTATTTTTGGAATACACAAACTTTGAAGAGGTACTATTTAAACGGCTCATGAAATAAAAGAAATACATAAAATAATTTCTGATCCCTGAGCAAGAAAAGTGTAAAGAGGGAAACAGGAAATTATATATTCTACAGGGAATGATAGGAGATCTCTTTTAGAACATTCTGGCCAAATTCTGTCCTCATATGCATATATGCAAATACAAATGCCCTCTAAAGTCAGCAAGAGGATCTGAGAGTACAGTTTGACCTGTAACCTTTCTAGAGCAAAGGATCTCAAATATTCTGGCTTTATGAGCACTCATGGTGCCCTGGTGTGGTGCCAGATGACTGGATGCCAATGTGGTCCCCACTTTCAAAAAAGGGAGGAAGAGGATCCAGGAAACTATAGGCCAGTTAGTCTTACCTCAATCCTGGGTAATAGTTTTTTGAAATAATTATCCTGGCATATGTCCACGAGAGGCCAGCAGGGGAGGTTATGCTTAGGGGCAATAAACCTGGGTTCATTGGAGGCAGGACCTGTCAGGCCAACCTGGTGGCCTTCTATGACCAGGTCACAAAATCCTTAGATGCAAGACTAGCAGTGGACGTAGTCTTTCTGGACTTCAGGAAGGCCTTAGACACTGTCTCTCACCCCATTCCCATTAAAATACTTGGGGACTGTGGCATCAACACCTACACAGTCAAATGGGTCGCTAACTGGATGCAGGGTTGCACCCAAAGAGTGGTGGTGGATGGGTCATTTTCGACCTGGAGGGATGTGGACGGGGGGGGTCCCGCAGGGCTCGGTCCTTAGACCCTTACTGTTCAACATCTTCACCAGTGATTGGACAAGGGGGTAAAAAGCACCCTGTTCAAATTTGCTAATGACACTAAGATGTGGGGGAAGTGGGCACACTAGAAAGAAGGTTAGGCTGCAATTGGATCTGGAAGGATCTCATTTCTATCCAATGGTGATGGCTTGAGTAGATGTCCTTTACTATTCAAGTACTATGTAAGTGGGTTATCCTGTTTATGGGCTCCTCCTACAGGGTTTTGCTCCCTGAGGAAGCTCCTTAGCTGGTACATAGCAATAAACAGCGTTTTTAAACAAAAAGATACACCTTGTTATCCTATTCCAGGCACCTGGACCAGCTGCTCAGGCACCAGAAAGCCATCTGCCACTCCCTTCCCCTCCCCTCCCCAAGCAACTTATGCTTTAACACACCATCTGCCTCTGGTTTACAACTACTTCCTCACAGTTTGTTGCACTGTAGCTCTAACCTCTAAACTCCCAGTGAGCCATTCTCTCATCACTACAAAATGTATGTGATAAATTTGGTCCTGTTGTTAGTTTTGTACACAGTGTTGCCTTGACATTAAGAAAATTAGAAGAGTTTAGCCTCCATTAACACCTTGCTTCCTTGCCTTTAAAACTAAAATGGAGTCTCTTAGCTGCTCTTCCATGTGCTTTCAGACAATAAATATTGGGTCACCATTAGACTAGAAATTGTAGACTTGTGTACTCTCATGGTGCTTGAATTCTAGCAGATGATATACTAAATGTTTATCCAACAGTTATGTGAAATATCCTGCCACTATTGTCTGGTACAAAGGTGAGTCAATGACAGTCTTCTGCGTTGGAAACTTGCAGGATGATGATCAAGGTATATCAAGGCATGCTTAAACTTTTTGCCCTGTTGGTGAGATGGATAGTGCCTGGTTCATCTGCAGGCCAAATCTAGCCAGTGCGCTCAATGAAGCCACACAGAGATGAGGAGGTATGACCAGCTGCACGGGGGGGAAAGGGGCATGGCCCAGCTCAGTCCACTCCTGTGGGAGAGGGGAAAAGGGATATGGCCCAATCCTGTCCTGCCATAAGGGGAAAGGAAATATGGCCTGGCCCTGACCCAGTCATGTGGGGCTTTGGCAGTGTGGGGAGTGATGGCAGTATTAATTTTGACTGCTCACCTGCCACCAAATTACCCAACCCATAGGGAGAGAGTGCCATGGCTCTTTGGGCTGGATTTGGCTCACAGGCCTGATGTCAAGCATATATATATATATGTTCTATAAATATATATGTATGTGTGTGTGTGTGTGTGTGTGTGTGTAAGGGTTGTGTGAAGCTTCAGTCACTGATTCAATTCAGTGAAGATTTTGCCTGATTTGATGGCTGAATCTCCAAATACAAATTGAATTAGGAGACCCTTTAATATCTCCAAATTGAATCAGAACCCCCTGAATCAATTTGAAAAGATTCGATGATTCAGACATAGTTTAAATTTTTTTTCTACATACCTCAAAGTACCAGGGGGCTCATGAATGCTAAGATAGGGTGGATGGAGCATCCCACAGGAGTGCGGGGGGGAGGGGCCCAGATCCCCAGCACACTTAGCAGACCCAGAAGCAGACCAGAAACACTTCCTGTCCACTTCCAGGTCCACAGGGGAGCACTCAGGGGGGGGCATCCTGTGCCCCCATCGCTTGGCAACTGGTACCTCCTGGGTCTGGGGGGGCAAATGGGGTCATCCTGCAGCTGATTGCTGAGCTGGGGAGGTGCAGGGGGTGCCCCCGCATGCTCCCCGGCAGACCCAGAAGTGTATTGGAAGTACTTCCAGTCAACTTCCAGGTTTGCCACCAAGCATGCAGGGCCCTGCTGCATCCACCCCAGCATCGCAGCATTTATGAGCTGCGCCTGGTAATCCGAGGTATGTAGAAAAAACATTTAGAGCTGTGTCTATGGCCTAATTGCTGATTCTCTGAATCAGCATTGAATCTTCAGACTTGGATTCAGCCAAATCAAATCAGGGGCAGTGATCTGAATCAATGAAGCAAATCACTGCCCCCAATTTGGGCTTAACCTGAATCTGAATTGAATATGGCCCATTTTGCACACCCCTTATATATATATATATATATATATATGCATATTGGTGCATATTGTTATATCATTAGTATATTATTCAAGTATCAGTGGTACAGCAGAGAAGTCCATTCAGACAATCAAACACAGCACTGAATTTTTCTTCAGGATGAAAATATATTCATAGACACCATGCTAATTTCTAAATTATCCAGTCAAAACTATGTTACTACAAAGCTATACTGCTACAAAAGAATCTCCAGTGTTACTGCAAACACTAAGGATAATTTAGGTAGCAGAACAGATAGTGCCAAATACAGAAATCAAACCCTCCAAGTATAAGTGCCTTAGGTTAAGTATTTAAATTTGTGTTTATGTATTTAAATAAGTAACCTGAGCTTTAGAGCTTTTCAGTACCTCCGAAAAAATGTGCCTATTTTAAAATAAATGTGAATATATAATACTTTAAGATGCCCAAGTTTAAACTTTTTAGGCAGACCTTTAAAACCAAATCAGGCAGTTTTAGATCATAGTATCATAGTATCTAGAGTCGGAAGGGACCTGGGCAGATCATCTAGTCCGACCCCCTGCCTTGGCAGGAAAGAGCATCGGGGTCAGATGACCC
>JAGPOW010000261.1:123362696-123377064 GCA_030014935.1 Caiman crocodilus
ATATCAATCCAGTGGCCCTCCTCTGGACCCTCTCGAGGCCGTCCACATCCCTCTTGAAGTGCGGCACCCAGAACTGGACACAGTACTCCATCTGCGGCCCAACCAACGCCGCATAAAGGGGGAGAATCACCGCCTTGGACCAGCTTGAAATGCATCGTTGGAAGCACGATAGGGTTCAGTTGGCCTTCCCAAACACCATCTGACATTGGCGGCTCATGTTTATTGTTGACGCCAAGATCCCGTTCCACCTCTATGCTAGCAAGAGGGGAGATTCCCAGCCAGTATTTGTGCTGGGGGTTGCTTCTCCCCAGATGCATCACCCTGCACTTGTCCACATTGAATCCCATCCTGTCCTTGTCCACCCACTCTTGCAGTTGGCCCATATCCCACTGCAGCCTCTCCCTCTCCTCTGGTGTTCCCACCTCAGCCCACAGTTTGGTGTCATCAGCAAACTTGGATAGCTTGCTTTCAACCCCCTCGTCCACGTCAGTGACAAAGATGTTGAACAGCACAGGCCCAAGGACCAAGCCTCGGGGGAACCCGCTGCTCACATCTCTCCAGGTCGAGTACGACCCATCCACCACCACTCTCTGGGTGATTTTTCCTAATATCTAACTTAACCTTCCCTTGTTGCAACTTGAGACCATTGCTTCTTGTTCTTTCATCTGCCACTACTGAGAACAGTCAATCTCCATCCTCTTTGGAACCACCCCCCAGGTAGTTGAAGGTTGCCATTAAATTCCCCCTCCATCTTTTCTTCTCCAGACTAAATAAGCCCAGTTTCCTCAGCCTCTCCTTAGGTCATAAAATTATGTGCACACTCTTGTTACTAAGAAGGCTAACAGCACACTGCGCTGAGTTAGTACAAGCACTGCCAGAAGAATGAGAGTAAATAATGCTTCCCCTCTGTTTGGTACTGGTGAAGCCACATCTGGAGTACTGTGTCCAGTTCTGGGTCCCCCACTACAGAAAGTCTGTAGACAAATTGGAGAGAGTCCAGCAGAGGGCATTGAAAATGGTTAGGGGGATGGGGCACATGATTTTAGGACCTAAGGAGTGGCTGAGAAAACTGGGCATATTTAGTCTGGAGAAGAAAAGACTAAGGGGGGATTTATTGGCAACCTTCAACTACCTGAATGGTGGTTCCAAAGAGGATGGACCTAGACTGTTCTTGGTGGTGGCAAATGACAGAACAAGGAGCAATGGTCTCAAGTTGCAGCAAGGGAAGGTTAGGTTAGACATTAGGAAAAACTCTCTCATGGGGTGGGTAGTAAAACACTGGAGCAGGTTACCCAGATAGGTTGTAGAATCTCCATATATGGAGGTTTTTAAGACTCAGCTAGACATAGCCTTGCCTGGGATGACATAGTTGGGGTTGTCCTGCTTTGAGCAGGGGGTTGGACTAGATGACCTCCTGAAGTCCCTTCCAACACAATTTTCTAGGATTCTAAACAGCTTGAATATTTTCAATCTTGCTTTATATGAAAGCCTTTTCATGCCTGTAATTATTTGCATAACCTGTTCCTGAATCCTGTCTGCTAAAAAACCAGCATATGCAAACTTCTTCTTTCTGACTGCATTCACAAAAGTAAATATAAATGTTTGCAGACTTTTAATTCTATTTCCCTTAGGGAATTTTAGTTGCAAAAGGGAGAGCTCTGAGAGATATTGAAATGTATTGCTGCCATAGACAAAATACAGTTGTGATTGGAGATACCTTTCAGCTCCCAAAAGCCACTCTAATTAAAACACACACCATGCCCTGGAGCACATGTATAGACCCCCAATATGGTCAGCACATATAATTTCATGTACTGACTGGGGTGTCACAATCATTCCTGGCCTCAGTGGCAACTTCACATGGGTGCTCAGACAGCAGTGGGCTGGACTGACAGCTGCTGTGTGGCTGCAGTGCAGGGGCCAGGGATGGGGACAAGCCAGAGATGGGACCAGCTGCTTGGACATCTTTGCCCTGCACCCTTTCTCCCCCTCCAAGCAAAATCAAACCATTTTAGGGAAGTTTCTGTATACCCACTATGCATAAAGTCAGTGGTGGTAAACTTTTCCACTTGCTTAACCTATTCAAAGGTCAGAAACAATTCTAATATCTACTTGCTTTTGGGTGCCTGATATGGCCAGAACAGGGCAGGGAAAAGACTTGCCCATAGCTTGAAACTTATCACCTCTTCCTAAATACTATCCAGTACAAATGGTTGCTAATGTAAGAGAATGGGAAGTTATATCCCATTAAGTGATGTAAGAGTAAGAGCACAGTTGGCCTTAGGGAAAATGATGCCCTGGGTAAATATAAATTTTGGCATCTCCCCACCCTAGCACCCTTCCCCACATGCACAAGTCAGTGGCACTGCTGCAGGGAAAGGCAGGCAAGGAGCTCGGAGGGGGAGAAGGGGTGGGGGAAAAATGTCTAGGCAGGTGGCCCCATCTTTGGCTTGGCCCCATCCCTGGCCCCTGCACTGCAGCCACATAGCAGCTGTCAACCCAGCTTGCTGCTGCCTGAGCACCCATGTGCAGTTGCTACTGATGCCAGGAATGAATCATGACACCCCAGCTCATGGCCAGGCGTGGTGGAGTGGGGGAACGGGCAGAGGGAGCACAGCTGCCCAGGCAGGTAGCCCCAGCTTGGTCCCCAGTGTCGTGAGCATCTCCCTGCCCGCATCATGGGGGCATTTGTAAGTTAATGTCATATCCTGTGTGCTGTATGAATAATCCTTATTTTTGAAGTACTACTTAAAGAAAATGTATTATTGGAGTGAACAGGCATTGAAATAGCAATTCCTCTATATCTTGCTCTTCACAAATCTGTATTTCAGTTCTGGACAATTTTTAACACCTGCATTTCCCCCCTTCCTTTAATAGCTCTTCTGGAGCAACTTTTTTTTCTGTGAGAGATACAAACCTGATTTTTCAGCTGATTTGTGTCTGGACCTCATGCATCAGTTAATGTGAGTACCATTTCAGAAGAAGCCATGTACTAAAAATCTCCAAATCTTTTGAGTTTTCAGGTATGTTTTATTTACCTGAAATACATATCAATAAACTACAGTTTTAGAATAGATTGTATATGACCAATCATTCAAAATCATTATAGCTCTGATGCAGTGAAGTGCATGTTTAATTAACAAGTAAAAAATCAATGTTTGAAACATATACTTTAGCGGTTTTACTGTGACTTATGTGAATATTCAGCAGCATACCTTGTAACTTAACCAGGCCTGAAAACTTTATGTCTTCTTGTAGCAGAATATGCTATGGTTGCCTTCTCTACAGGCTTACTGTTCTGTTGAGCCCTATTATTTGTTAAAGGTAACAAAAGTTTAACTCAGCCTGTTACATAAAATTATTCATAAAAGTAATCAGAAGTTAATGGTAGTAAAACTGAAGCAACTAGAACATAAATACCTTCAGATACCACACAATGTATTGAGAACATGACCAGTAAACAAGAGAAGCATAATAGCAAAAATCAATGGACCACAATTAGTGATCTGGAAATTACACCTAACTGATGAACAAAATGGTGAGAGGATGGGCTATTTCATCATCACCCTTTTAAGGGTCCTTGAAATTTCATGCTGAGGCCAGGAAGAGAGACAAAACCACTATGGCCTCTACCTCCCATCCCCTGGGGTCTTGAACCCCACTAGGGTACTCCTGCACGTCAACTATGCCCTGAAGGGTGACCTAACCAGAACAAGTTAGAGGCAGACATCATTAAGGCCTGTAATGGCTTGGGCTAAGCTTTGACTGATGCCTAGAATGTGCGATTTTAGTCGCTTCCTGCTCTCATCCCTCCAAAGTGTGTCTTTTCCTTTCATTCCTCATCTCTTCCCAGCCTTTGCTTAGGCTTTCTGCTGAATAGAAATTGGGCATAGTGATAGCCAAACTGCATCTTGTGCAATAAACCAAAGCTGCATTTTTTGCAATATTGTTCTGAAGTTGTGACCAAAAAGTTGCAGAAAACAATATCTAAATCAGCCCCAGGCTGGTACAAGTTTGTCAGGGGTTGGAGAGGTTGATAAAACTAAGTGCTTCTACATGATTTTCCTGTGAAAGCTGCATGTAACAGCCCTCAAAACAAAAGATGCATTTTCCTACCTTAGTTGTCCTTTCTCCTTCTTATGGGTTTATCTTGGAATTAGGATCAGACAACAGCAACTCCAACTCTCTTAGGTAAGGCCAGAGCTATACAAAAAAATATTGCTTATACAGCAATGTGGGCTAAGGTGTGTGAAAAGATCACATCCTTGAGCCAACATGGGTATGGGTACAGCTCTGTTAACTGGAAAGTACTACTATCTTCTCAACGCATGGACAGTGTTACAGTCACTTTTCGAAAAAATCTTTCTGACAGAATGTGGCATATTAATGCTATAGGGGATCTGCTGTCATAGGTATGCCAGCATAGCTATCATGCTAGATAGAGCCTCTGAAATATAGACAAGACGTAACTTTTTCACTTTCCCCCCAAAACAATAGTTATTTCCACCTTTAACATAACAAAAAAACCTGTCAAATGGATTTTTCCCTATAAGAATTCTCTCTAGCTAAAGGGCAAGGAAATAAGGGTTATTGTTAAAACAAAAGTTTTACTTAACACTTTACACTTCAAATGGTACAACTTTTCCCCCAGTCTATTTCTTTATCTTTAATAAAAGATTAAAGATATTTAAATGCATTTGTTTGCCATGGGTTTAAGCAGGCTAAGTTTTCTGTGCTCAGGACCCTGAATTTTGCTTCAACCTTCTTCGCTTAAAAGTGGTATAGAGATGTTTGCTTAAAAGTGGTGTAGAGATGCAAGATAACATTAAAACCTTTGACTCTCTTGGGCCTATTTGGTCCATCAAAATGGACTGAAAATTAACATTACAGTACACACACACACACACACTTTTTTCATGGCAGGACCTCAGCTCAGCACAGAGGAAATCTGATGTAATCAAGAGAGTCGTTTGTGTGGTCTCGGAGCAATTCGGTGTTTCTCTAACATCTCTCAGGACTTTATTGCAACTCTGAAAGCAGTTTCTGCACAGACATAGGAAACTTTGCTTGATTCCATTTCCTCTGTCTTCTCCCACTGGGAAACTGGTTCTGCCATGCTTCTCTCTTATAGAAGGCACTTAAGTTCTGGAACCAAAACCAGGTGAATTCCAAGCATGGTCCTGCCTCTGAGTTTCCTCTGTCTTATCTTCCCCTAAGCGATGTGTACTTTGCTGAATTTTGGGGTATGAAGTCACAGAATCATAGAAAAGGGGGGTTGGAAGGGTCCTCCACAGATCATTTAGTCCAACCCCCTGCCTAAGGCAGGATCATCCCTACCCAATCCATAATCTAAACTCTTCATAAAACTACCGTCAATCCTCACACAACACAAGGCATAACACCCTAACCTGCCATAGGTACAGCAGTGGAACCACAACGATTTGCCTCCTCCTTGCACCTTTCTGCAGTGTATTGTGCATTTACCTTGCATCAGAGACTTCAAGCGCAAGAAATATACCAGCAGAAAGGGCTTGCCTTCAGAAATAAGAAGTATGCTGAGGACAGTTAATACAGGCCTCAAGGAGGTTAATGTACATGGCTCAGCTAGTAGAGGTTGACCCTAAAATATCAGGGTAGATGTACCCTTAGAAATGGAACTTCCTGCTGCAGGGGGTATATTTCCCTTCAGTCCAGTTCTCCTCATTCACTCTTTCCATAGTCCAGCCTCTGCTTGTCCTCTTCCTCATATGGTTCTTTATGGTCTTCCTCCACTGCTGCAGAGATGACTGCCCTTCGTTCTTTAACAGAGAGACAGGAAGATCCACATTTAATGATATCTTTGGTTGCCTGGGGACCCTTCTATTATGCTTATATCCATAAACTTTAGATAATCCACATCCAATTTGTACAGACTATCTACCCTTCCTCCTGCTTCTGTGACTCTTGCATGCATGGAGGAGTATTCTTTTTGTGAGTACTCCTATTACCTCTCATAATAAAATATTAATCAACAGTGGCACAATCAATCCATAAATTAGGAGTAGCCCTAATTAGTATTTGTTTTATGATCACAGGATCATAGGACAGTAGGGTTGAAAGGTCATTTTATCCAGCCCCAGTTCAAGGCAGGATTGTTCCTGACTAAACCATCCTAGCCAAGCATCTCTCAAGGTTGCTCTTGAAAATTTTCAAGGATAGAGATTCCACTGTTTCCTAAGCAGTGTTTCAATGCTTTCCCATCCTCATCGTCAGAAAGTTCATCTCCAGCCAAATTTCCTCTACTTCAGCTTACAATCATTGCTTCTAGTTCTGTCCCCTATGGCCACAGAGAAAAGCCCATCTCCATCTTCTCTATAATTGCCATTCAGGTATTTGAAGACTGTTATCAGCTTCCCCCTCAAAAAATACCACTGTTTTAGGATACCTCACCATGAAAGAAATAGGTACAAGGCTGTAAACATGGTATGTAAATTTAAACATTCAATATACAGAACCCATATAAAGCAGGCTAAGTTTTCCCTAAATTTATGCAATTATTTTGCATAATGTGGAGTTTTCTTAGAGTATAACTTTAAAACAAGAAGAAAAATGTGTCTGATGCATTAGGTCTGGTTTTATGTAAATATATGAAAATTGGGCAATTTTTCAACCTATTGCTTATTTTTAAAGAGGTTGTTGGCAGGTATATCTAGCCTAACAATTCATAATGTGAAGTCATTACAGTGATAATAGAGTTAAGTGTGTTAAATGGTTCTAAAATAAAAGCAGCTAACATGTGCATGCTGGCCAATATTCAGACATTAACAACCCAGTCATTTTTGCTGAAAATTAAAAAAACAGCTCATCCGCCTCATTAACTAATAACATGCAACATCTAATTGTACAGAACAAAGTATTTTTAAGTTCCTGAACTAATGAAAAATAACCTGGAACTTCTTAATTTCTGAAACAATTTTCTTTTTTAAAGGGAGTTTGGAGCTTGTGAAAAGTACTAGAGCTGGAAACAAAGGATCACACAAAAAGTATGACATGAACAACAAGGGGACTAAGTTCTCCACTCTGCCTTGCAAATAAATTTTGGCCTCAAGTTGCAGAGCTCTACATGACCATTCAGTCCTCTTCCTATTTCAGGGCTGTCCAACTGGAAGCCCATGGAGCACATGAATATGTAGTCCATGGACTCGCTTATGGCTACTGCTCCTTCCATTGCTCCTGCTGGGGGACTCTAGCCTCCCATTTCTCTTCCAGCTTCTGCTTCCTGCCCTGCTTCTAGTGGGGGGGGGGGGGCAGGAAGGGAAAGGGAAGGGTTTGTGTGCTCTGCACACAGTCAGGGAGAGAGGAGCTGGGTGCTCATGGTGGGGGTTGATTAACGAGGTTTGATCCAGATTGAAATTATTTTTTAATATTATGTCTTTTCTCATGATTTTTTTTCCAAAGACTTTCATTTGGCCCACACAAAATATCTCAATTACATTTCAGACTTCTTTAACTAAAGACAAAGTAATAGAAATGTCAGGCGGAGACCTTTGGGTAGCTCTAGGTCCTATCTGTAACTGTGGGTCTGGGTTCCATTTACAAGTCCAATTCTCTTAAATTGCTTTAATTTCTGTACCCAAGTTATGAGCAGCAGAAATGTGATTTTCTTTTAAAAATGCTGACATACCAGGTCTAAAACCATCCACAAAGAAAGTTATCATTTCTCAATACAAGCCTCTAAGATACACACACTGTTTAAAATAAATTGACTGAACATTTAAACCTGTTTAATTTTGGAATCAATTCCACATTTGAAATAATCTACAAGTTGAAACAGCTGAAGCATAAAATGTGTTTGAAACTGAACAAGTTTAAATATTGAATCAATTTTGACATAAATGTGTTTGCATATTAAGGCATTAAAATGAATCTATTTTAAATATTAAGCTGATGAAGAAAGAGCTGCGCTAGGAAAAAGATTAACGATGACCACCAAAATTACAACACATGCAAATGCTAGAAAATCCCACAGTTTGTTATTTAATCTTAGTGAGCCAGCCACCACTAAAAGAAAATAAAAGCCCTGTAAGCATCATTATGTATAAAGGAGAATAAAGTGCTTGATAGCACAGCATGGTGATGGGTATATTATCTTTTGTTCAAGTATGGTTCATCACTCTGATAGTCATCTACTTCCAAAGACTAGCTTATAGGAGCCTCTTTTCCTAGGAGCCCCAGGGCTTTTCCTGACTTTTATCTTTTTCTTTTTTTTTTTTGTGGAAACGTAGAAGAAATCAATTGTTTCTTCCAGCACATGTATGTCCTCTATCCCACCCACAATCCATCAATTTCATAAAAAGAGTTAACCATGTCTAATGGCTAAATGCCTTCCAAGTACACTCCTGTTCAAAGAGTTAAATGGATAACTGAAGGGGCAAAAAATCTGGCTCGTGTTGTCCTGCTTATTCCACCTGTTAAGTGCTGAAGTGGACTTATGTACTTAAGTATGATCCTAATCCATCCTGTTTGAGTCTCTGAAAAAATGTTAAGATATCTACTATTGTAATATGTCATAATTTTAGCTTTGAAATCAAGTAAAAAAATAGTGAGCAGGAAGAGGATACATCCATTTTTTGCATTAACTGTTTTTGAGCCTAATTGGTGGGACTGGATCTGAGCTATGGGGTTTTTCTAGGTGCTTGCAGGGGAGTTGCTTATCCTCCTCAGAAGACACTGCAATTTGACAGTGGAGCAAGTCTACCAGCTGTCCTTTACTAAAAAAGAGTAAGACTCTGGGGTGCAGCAAGACAGCTGGATACCCCCTGATGTCATGTGTGGATACAAGTGGTAGGAACAGAGGAAGGAGTAGAAAACCAGGTGTCTTCCACAAAACAGCCATAAGAGAGGAAGATAAATCTTGGTATGGTGCTGCCTCTTGCTACCAACATTATCCTGAGCCCCCTGGGGGGTTCCAGACTTTCCAGTGATAGGAACCTCATTCCTCTGCTCTTAATGGCGATCAGGAAAAATGGGGGTAATCTCTTCCCATATCCCTTCAAGGAGAGAATAACAGGATGTGTGAAATTGTCAGATGCCTTTTTTGGCTGAGGCTGGGAAGAAAGATGCTACAGAGGGTCTTGCCTCTCCCAAACTGGACTAGGGAAGAGGGATGCTGGTGATTTTTTCCTATTTCCTTCCCAGGAAGGCACAGAAAATTGCTTTGACGCTGCTTTCTTGTCAAAAAAGAATAAAGGAAAGAGTCCTACTTTTCTATCTCAATGATTCTCAACCAGGATGCCATGAAATTTTTTCAAGGTACCATGCAGTGCCACACAATATTAGCATTGTTACATGTGAAAACCTGATTCACAAGATAAATCCAGAGATTTAAAATAAGAATCTGTAGTATTAAAGAGACTATTGTGGTCTTCCTGAGTTCTTAGCAACAAAAGAATTGCTTATATTTTTCTGTAGTAAAAAATGAGTGAAAACTAAGAGCTGACATCGTCTGAGGGGTGCCTTGAGTCCAACAAGGGGTCTCTTGAGGCTAAAGTTGAGAACCACTGCTCTACTCCAAAAAAATGAAGTGATAAGGAAAGAAGGGTGGCACATTTCCTCTCCTCAGAAAGATCCATTAATAGGTTTCCAGGAACTTGAACACGATGGAAGAAAATCACAGTTAAGTGCCTAAGTCCACTTTGATGCCCAATAATTGACCCTAAGTGATAGGTTCTTCCCATGGCAGTAGATGATCTCCTGAAATATTAGATCTCAGTTGTGACACTGGCAATATGTTGGCCAACTTTCAAAATTCATAAACAAGTTTCCATCCTGGGTTGGTCCTGACTTGATAATCAGAGGGAGAGTTTTATTACCTAGCCATTTAAAACCTGTGAAAATGCCCCTGTGTTCCACTACACTATTTTATGTTACTGGCTATGACTGCCATAGAGAGAGAGAGAGAGAGAGAGAGAGAGAGAGAGAGAGAGAGAGAGAGAGAGAGTTAGGACTGGAGAAGTAGGGGGCTGCGATTAAGGGCTATGGTAAGCTACAAAATAGAACATGGGAAAATATGACTGATACTGTAACATAGAAGTCATTAGCCAATAGTATTATATTGCAATTGTTGTGAGCAGAGAAATTTGCATCCAACATTATAGAAAGAAGCATCTGCAGGAATCTGGATCTAGATGCCACCAAAGTCAATCTTCAGAGTTCTCAATTATATCTGATCTTCAGCAGTAATTGAGCTTCAACTTTAAATTCTTCTACTAAAATGACAGGAACCTTGAGAGAGTCTAGAGAAACTGGGTGTGGAATTCTGGCCCTGCATACACATCCCTAAGAATACCTAGAGTTTTTGGTTCAGGTCCATCTTTGCCCAAAATGTTCTTTAACTATCAACAACTGTCTCTCTTTGTTTCTCTGGTTAAAGTATTATTAAAAGAGAATGTCAACCAGTTTCAGCTCTCTAAAGCCAAATGTTTTTGCTGTTAAACTTTCAAAAAAGATGACAAGTTTTAGCTTTGTCCTCTTGCAGTATGAATCTCAAAATGGCATTTTAACTTGAAATGTTATTTTAAGAATGGAAGTTTATGCATGGCGAAATATATATATTCTCTCACTATGTGAATCTGAAGACAAGCAAGATGAGATTATTATTTAATGTTGCTTACTGTAATACAAGATTCATTAAAAAAAATGTTGCCTTCGGAAGAAATCAAATGCCACTGGATCAGTGATGCCTCTGAAGCCCAATGTTACTGGAAGCAGAATAAAGCTCTTGACTCATCACAATCTCATTCTCCTATTTTGATGCAGTTTTTTTATTTTCCAGACCATTAGAGAAAGTCATCATCAGGGTAAAAAAGTGTGTGCATGTACACTCTAACTTGACCTTCTATGCTCCAGTTATCGGTCTACAATAATGTGGTTCTGACAATGACATTTTCTGAGTACTTCTTCTGTCCCGTAAAGATGGTGGGGAAATGTATTCTAAGTCAAATAGCCCACCCCTTGCTCCTACTAGTGACAGCTTACACAAATAGCCCCACACGTTTCAGTGGACAACTTGTGAGAGCAAGTTCTTAGGAGTGCAAATGACAGCTCAAGGGTTGGACCAATAATAATCTTCTGACTTCAATGGGTGGTCAATAATTTTTTTAAAGAATAATTTCTAAGTAAAATAAAACTTCTTATTATGGGCAACTGGTGCCTCTTGAATCATGGGGCTCACCTGTCCCCCTGACTGGACAGTCAGTGACTGGGGGAGGTCCCCCATGGTCGATCCTGCCAACTACTGGGGAGGGTCCCCCCGTGGCGGCTGATCCTGCCGACCCACAGCTGGCAGTGGGGTGCTGCTGGCATGTCCGGGTCAGTGGGATAGGCTGCAGGGGACTGCATCTCCTGGCACACTTCCTGGCTAGAGCTCTCAGGGGGAGCACTAGCATTCTTGCTTGTTCCCTGCCTAGGACACTGGCTGACAGGGGGTGCACCAGCACTCTCAGGGGGCACCTGTGACCCCCTATGCATCACCACTGCTGATTATCATAAAGTAGTCCTCAGTCTCATGGATGCCTTAGTTCAATGGTTTTCAACTCTCCTAAAGTCATGGAATGCTTTCATATGACTTCTTCTGCTCCAAAACCCCTACCCGTGCCTCCATCGGCCATGTAAGCTGACATGAAGCCAGGCAACCCAGCCTGGCAATGACAGGGCATTGCTTCCCAGCCTGCTCCGCCATTACCCGATCTGTTTGTGAAACCTATGATAATCTACCATGAAACCCCTGGAGCCTGTGGAATACAGTTCGGAAGCCACTGCCTTAGTGAAAGTGATACTAAATATTTAAAAGGGCTAAATGGCATGGGTGGTAAACGAAGCTGCACTTGTTTTGGATAGATATTGCTTTTTTAAACTGAAATTAATCATATTCATATATACTTTTTCCAAGATGGACTGGTTGGTCTATTGATGAGGTCTGACTAGATGGCCATTTTTACAGTATAAGCCCTCTTAAGGGGCTGCATCACTTGCTTACTATACTATGCTTAGTCTTGCCCTTGCAACAAGATGCATGATTTCATCTCTATTAAAACCAATATGAACTTTATCATTGATTGCAGTGAAGCCAGAATTTTACCAGGAGTGTTTTCTATTCCTAACTGCTAGGATTCAGTGACTTGGAAGCCTCTATGCACATCACAGAATACAGTAAATCCTCTCATCCCCTGGACTTTATTTTATTTACTTCATTAATTTTCTGACAATTCTTTCCTCTTGTTCATCCTACAAAAAAAAAGTATCTTCTGTATAAAAAGAAGGAGCTCTATCCTGAGTCTTGCTGCCTCAGTTTGAATTGGTTAAATTGCCATGGTTACCTCTTCTATGCTTCTAGACCTTAAAACACATCTCTATTTCACTTAAGCTTTCCAAGCTCAAAGCTGAACAGGAGACAAATTTAGGAAGACTTTTCATCAGGATATTAACTCCCCTCCTCAGAAGTCCCCTTTTGGGTTTTGCTCATGCCTCCAGCCTCCTTCTGTGCTTGCCTAAACCAACAGTTGCAGCAAACCTCCAAATCAACAGCCTTGTCAGAATGAATAATCTAAAATTAATGTGCACTTGTCGACATGCATTACTGTTCCTGACAGGGATGCTTTGCCTGCACAGGCTACAAACTGACAATCCTTCAGAAGCAGTTTGCTCATTGCCAAGGCCTAACGGCTGATAGAGAGCACAGATAAGGCTGGGAGTCTGATTTCAAATGATAAGTACAATGGTTCCTGACACATAAGACTCTAAGTGAATTCACCAAAGACTAGGCTACTTACTTCTTTCCTGTTGTTTGCTCTATCCACACTGGTGACGGTTATCACATTTATACAGCATCTTCTGAGAAATCATCCCGATGAGCTTTAAACTTCTTGTTTTTAACACCTTCAGTTTCAGCTTGCAGAGAGGGAACATGACTAAATCTACCACACACAAATTTAGCTTTCAGTTTGACATGATACTTCCACCTTGTTCTGTGTTTAAATCTTAAAACACTTTCTAGTCAACAGGCTGCATGGTTTTGCTGTGCAGTACCATGGGCAAGAGAAGGCGGTACCATGGTGAGAGAAGGCAATGTAGGCAATACTTACTGAACTGTATTTATAATAGTTGTATATATTACAATTGTTAGCATCACAGTTGTCAAAATAATATAATTAATTCAGAATTAAGTTACTAAAATACAATATTTGCCTGATTTTTATTTTACTTACAGCCCAATATTCAACATAAGGAAGGGATGGCTTTACCACTTCATCTTTAAACCTAAACATTACAGAATTCTTAAGAATAGCTAATATGATCTGTTTATAAACATCAAAGGACCAAGTCTTTTGCGATTCAAAAGATAAGAAAAAGTCACTTAAAAAAAATGGTTGTCAAACTTTAACTATGTCAACAAAGGACATGGTTAAATTGTGAGGCTTTTATTTTTGTTATGACAATACCATCGTCAATAACTCTACTAATTTAGGAAAAAAATGTCATGTTCCAGCCACTGACTTCCAGAGCAGCCTATGCCAAATTACTTGCTTGGAAAGCAGCAGGACTATATATTTGTACAATATGTTTGATTGTGAAGGAACTCCTGATGCTTTTAAAAATTCTAAGAGAAATTATGTCCATTGATAGATAAGGGGAGAATTCACTTTTGCATGCAGTCTCCTAATAGAAGTCAGCCTTTTTCTCTCTGATTATGCAGGAATTCTACAGAAGGGAACTGCTTGTGCGGCAGGGGTATAGCCAAGGGATACAGGACCTGGGTAATGCATGTCCCACCAAATCAACACACAAACGCACCCAAGTCTGAGCCTATTTTAAATCATGGTAATATAATGAATTACAGTGATGCAAGACTTTTAGTCAGTTTTGATTCACTACAACTGGGGACCCACCCAAATTTCCTGTCGTACTTCTGTCATAGATAGGCGGGCTGAGACTGTGAACAGATCCTTGTCTACCTACACACCAGATATTGCAAGGACAGCATCATAGACATGTTGTTATGTTGTAGCTCCTAGCACCTGAAGGCACTAAGGACATTTTTACATGTGTTCTGTGGGGAGATGGGATTACTGGGGAGGGCACTTTAATTAGAGCAGCTCCAAGAGCCGCTCTAATTAAAGTGCCCAGAGCGCCTTGTGTATCAGTGGCCCCGTACTTCAAAATAGCAGCTGGGGGGCTTTATCTGAAACTTTTTGAACAAGCTTTAGTTAAAGCACCCCCACCACCATTTTGAAGTGCAGGGATGCTGTCATGAGATACGGAAGCTGGCTGGAGCATGGAAATTACCACAATCCAGAAGATTTGATCAACTGAGTCTGCTTTGATGCACTGC
>JAGPOW010000261.1:123380636-123397370 GCA_030014935.1 Caiman crocodilus
CCCCTGGTTACAAGATCACATTGTCAGTTTCATCATACTGTACTGTGCCACCTATGAGTGAAGACAACATGTGTTGAATTGTAACATTATATCATGGAAATTAACAATACTTAAAGACATTTTCTTGATTCATGGCTTCAGCTTGTATACATAGTGGATAAAGGCTTCCAGTAGTGAGACGTGGAGCAAGCATCAGAAAAAAATGCCAACTAGTAAATATCCTCACTAATTTTGCAAATGCAGGTATTTCACGTTGTCCCTAATTTAATATCGAATGCAAACTGGATTACTGCATCTGACACGACAAGAATAAAAGAGCTCCAGCAGACTCCTGGCATTAGCAAAATGTGTTTGCTAGAGGAATTATATTGCTGCTCATAACAAAGAGCACCCCTAATTTACAAAAATGCAAAAATAAGACAGTCTTGATATTCTACATAAATCAGAGGGAGAACTAGGGAAGTAAGGACTAAGTTTTCTCTATGATATTCAGTGCAGAATGGAAGAAAATGGGACATTTTTATGTTTATTTGTCCCAGAAATTTGTAGGCAACAGGACTAGCCTAGATTTTCTGCCATAAGGACAGGGAAAGCCTAGGCTATGGAGGTACCTTGGTACTTAGGACCACATTGGGGAAGGAACATTGAAGTGTGAAAGGAATGGGAAGAGCTGCCACAGGACACCTGTGCTAACAGGAACTGAAAGAATGATGGCTTAATTCTCTACTGACCAGCAATTTGCATAGCTATTTACACTAGTGCAGAGGTAGTATAACCACTGCTACTAAGTGAGAAAGGTGGATTTTTTTTGCATGGGGTAAATGGCCACAGAGAGGTGCTAGGCATTGGAGGAACAAGCTATTCATCACAGGCAGTACTACTTTTCGGTGTTGCTTTCGTGTTATAACCAGGGGTGCAGACAGAAGTGACAATTTTTGCTTGATCTGGCCACGGAAACCAGTTTATAGCTGTGACCAAATACAAGTGCATGGCTGTAGGCAGCTTAAAAAATGGCTGATTGGGTGAAAAACTGACCCTTCATTGAATGAGGTATCAGATAAAGATGTTTCAAAATGTAGCATTTTTTGTAACTTGTGTCTGTGAAGCTCCCAGTGTGTTGCTGTTTTCAGAATAGGAGGGGGGAAAGGGAGCAGAGGGAGTTCAGTCTGGGGTTTTTCATTCCCCCCCAGTGTATGGCATAGGTGTCCTGGAGCCCCCTCCCCTGAAGTGGGGGGACTCCAATTTACCCATACTACTCTTCAGCACCAGCTAGGGAGCCCCAAGGTGGGCAGCTAGATTCCCCTCCTCCTTGGAACCAACAGTGAACTTTTGTTTGGTTTGGAGTAAATTTGAAACTCAGGATGCTCTGCAAAAACTGTTTTGAGTTACAGCTGGGAGTTGCACGTCTGTGTGTACCCCAGATGCCTAATGAGCTTTGTGTCTTCAACAAAACTCCTCTATGTCCTGAGGGAGTAGGTGTGCTGGGCACTGGAAAGTAGAAGATGGGGAGAAGTAGGAGGGAAGTAGGGTGGTCTTACCTGCCCTGGGTGTTCCCATACCTAGCTCCTCTGACTGGGCAGTAAAGGGCTGCTCCAGCCCAGCTCATGTGGCCAGGCAGAGTGGGACTGTTTCTGCTACAGCAAAGACTGACTATGGCGGTGGGCACCATTCTGGCACCCTCTCTAAGTTGATGTTTGAAACAGGCGCCTAATCCCCCCTACCAGTTACACTTTTGGTTACACTACTAAGCCTGCATGAGTTTTCTAACTACACCACCTCTCTGTGCTTCTGGTTCTTGTCTGCACCTCATTAGGACATGGAGTTGGAACTAACCATATTCCACACCCAAAACAAGGGAAAGGAAGAAAAAGAGTAAGCACATCTCTTTTGGGGGCTATGAGGGAAGAATTTCCTTCACTTAGAGCTGCTCTAGAAAGACATAGAGGGGGAAAATAACACAAGAACCCCATTTTTTCCTTCAGAACGATTCTAACATTAATATTTTTTTCACCAGCTCTACCTCAAGCAGGCAAGTGTCTAGTCCCAGAACACCTGTGCTGTCTTATGTGTGTGAAAGAAAGAACAAGCAGCAAAATGCTTTGAGAAGTAAGCACAAGGAATAAGCAAAATGCTATGAGAAGTAAGTGCTGTAAGTGCAAGGGTAGTCCCAGCACAGATAGAGGGGAGAAAAAGGAAAGTGAAAATGACAAAGGTAAAAATTAAACTGAATTTTACAAGAGTCTTCTGCAAAGAACCTGGGCTACAAGCCAAACCCCCCCCCCCCCCACAAAGCTTCAACTACAACATGGAGGTGCAGGGTCAACAGAGACACAATGGGACTGGGGACTTTGTTAGAGCTGAAAGAGTTAAAACAAACTGCTAATGTTGCAGGGGGAAAAGATATAAAATCAAGCAAAGTACAGAAGGAACAGAAGTTATTTTTCATAGGCAGTGGAGGTAATGGGTCTTGTAATCCCTCCAGAATGCTTTAACTTTGCTAATAATTCAGCTTAGCCAAAGTGGAGAGGATGTTTTGAAGTAGTGTCATGCTGCATCAAGGACGGCAAATAACAACCATGTCAGGCAAGTGAGTTCCCTTGCTTATATCACAGGGCAGGCGACAACTGATGTCAGGCCTACAAGAAGAAAAACATGTATGAAACAGGAAAGAGTTTGGTGGCCATTCAGTTGAAAAAAATGGACCAACCATCACAGACTTTAAAAAGGGAAACAGGAGAAACAGCTGCACATTTTGATGAAATAAAGTGCATTAGAAAAGATAAAAAAAGAAGAAGTAAAAAAGGAATACAGTAAAGGTAAGCAGCTCCAATGCAGGTCCTTCGGGGGTAGAAATCTGAGCATGTAAATAAACTAAATACCCGCCAGCTCCTTCGAGTTCCTGGAAAACAGATCTCCAGTCTGAGGAGCCAAATGTCATAAATGTTAGGAAATGGACAAGCCTGAAGCCGAATTAAAGAAGGACCAAGCATAAAGCGAAAAGGGAGAAAGAGCAACAGGCCTTAAAGTCAAAGAGGAGAAGGCTAAGCCTACAAGCAAACAGAAGAGCAAGCCTAAGGACATGGACATGCCTTCATCTGTAGTGCAATGAGGTTGCCTCAAAGGCTAGATCTCCAGTAGCACCGAAGCTGTCTGCAGCTGGAGGCAGCTGCAGGGGAAAGGCAGCTCTCAATTGCCTGCAAGGGGTGAAAGGTATACTTTTCTTAGCCTGCCACCCTTGTTGGTTAAACAGGCTGTGCTTGACAGCCCTAGTTGTTGCTACAGACCAGGGCCAATCCTGGGGCAGCAGCAGTGACAATCAGTCCCCAGGTACACTGGGGGAGGGTGCATGTTCCCTGTCCCAGCAATCTCCCTGGACCAACCAGCGTTGTACTTGACAGCTGCAGCTCCTGCCCCAGGGAAGGTTCTGGTCTTCTTTGAAAGTACTAATGTTTTGCAGCATTTTCAGCATGTTTGTAGTGCTACAAACAGCTTGAACAGCTGTACACTCACTTCTTGTAGCACTGCAAGGGGACATGTAACCTTGTTTGTGGCCTAAAGGGAATAAAGAGTTGGAAAAGGCAGGTCTGTATACAGATAGACAGCTAGCTGAATATGGAAGCAGGATTATCATCAGAGAGCTTTCTTGTCTTCCTCCAGAGTCTACAGTCAGGGCTGTGTTGGATGTTTCAATATTAATAAGTCTTGCTGAAGCTAAAAGAAGAGGGCTTATTAATATTGAAAAATCCAACTGAAAGGCACTAAAGAGTTAATGCTGTATGTGTCCCTACCCCCAAAGACAATGCTTTTTATCTTCCATGTTATCACTAGTAAACTGTTTAGTTTACCAATGTGAAAGCTGTACATGCTTCTCTGCTCTTTGCTCCATCCCTGCACCAGACACAGGAGTGCCAAGTCACTGTCATATTTGGGTATCACAGGGAATAATTTTTCTTTACTGAAAATGTTATCACTCACTACTAGCTCTGCCCACTGGCAATACCTCCTAAGTATCTCCTTTTTAATAGACAGGCTGCAATAAGGTTCCAGGTACAGCTTCCTGGTCTCATATGTCATCAACATTAATAATCCCTCTGTCTACCAATGTGACAGGGACATGATGTACTCCTTTTCTCATCAGTGAGGTCCTAAATCATTTCATTTTGTTAATAAAATTCTTTGTTAAAAGTATCTGACCTCTTCTTTCACACAAATATGCAGTCTCTCATGGGGCACAGCTGCCCTTTTGGAATTGCATGTCTTACCTGCAGAGAAAGGACTAATTCCTGACTATAAGGAAAATCAGGCGACAGGAATCTATAGAAATTTAAAAAAAAATACAAGGCAAAATAATCAAATTCGATCCAGTTTGAGTGGGAAAGAGACTTCCCTCTAAACTTAAAAATGTTCCACAGGCCTTGCAATAGGCCGCTCTATTGGTTTTACTGATGCAGGATGCAGATCATGTTTGGAGCTGGCCAGCAATGGTGCCTGTAACCCATACACAAACATCTCACTCATCTATAATGAAAGTTTATGGCTTTGGATTGCATTGCAGCTATTGAAATGCAGAGTATATTCTCACAGAAATAGTGGGCAGTTCCCACTATTGCAGGGGTGAAGTGTAGGGGGGTGCATAGGGCGTGCATGCAGGTACGTGTACCCCCTGAGTGTGGCGGTGCACCCCCTGCAAAAAGGCGCTGCTGACACTGTCAGCGGCACCAGCGGGTGGTCACCGCTTGCTACCCCAACACCGACATTGCTGATGGTATCTACAGGCAGTCCACAATTGCCCCTAGCCACTGCCAACGCTACCGGTGGTGCCTGCGGGTGGTTGCCGGCCCCTGGTTTGTGCCCACCACCCCTCCCCACCTGCCGCTGACAGTGCTGGTGGTGTCTGCGGGTTCTCCGCACTTACTGCTGCCAGGCTTCTGCTGCCACTGCTGGGCTCCCACCAATGCCAGCGCAGCAGCTGGGCACTTCATCCCCAGCCGCTGGGGACATATGTCATTCATGCACTACTGTGCTTCAAAAAGCTTTAGTTCATTTGGAAGTCTCCGATAAAAATTTAGAGGAGGTGAGGGAACACCTGAAAGACTAGAATAGAATTGATTTAAAACCTTTACAATTTTATTATTTCTGGATATTTTTTTTCCAGTAGGAAAGAGAAAAACAAAGAGCCATCCAGATGAAACTAATGAAATAATGCTTTACAGTAACTCTCTTCCACTGATAATAATATGATGCATTATGATTAATAAGAAAGGTACAAACACAGAGAGTTAATTGCAGGTTGCTGATTTCAGTCAGATTTTAAGGCTTGGCATCATGCTATAAATGGACACAGAGCCAATTCTAAACCACTCTGCACAAGTAGCAATTAGGAGTATCCTTACAGACCACAATGGAGATACTCCAGATGTACACTATGACAACTGAACTCAGAAAATGATCCACAGTCTTTTTTCTTTTCTTTATTTGACACGTTTTAACAGCTAAGTAGATTAACTAAGTGAGGCATATGACTGGACTTGCATAACATACATGGAGAAACTATTTGCATCCGTTCATTGTGAGCCTAAACTTGATTCCACTGAAGTCTATCAGTGGAAATTTAATCACTGACTATAATAGCAGGATGATTCAGCCCTATAGTCACAGTATTTTGTAGAGGTAGGTTTTCTATCTGAGGCATGAGGGATTAAAGTGACTTCCAAAATGATGGGCAGTGGCAGTCACTAAAAAGGGAGGTGCTGTCAGAAGTGAATGGTGCTATTTGGATTGCTTTATACGCAGGAGACCAAATCAATTTCCACTTATTTATACAAGGAGTTAAATCCAAGATATGGGTTAGATTTTGAACTGCTTGCTCCCAATTTGTGGTCCATGGGGATGCCCATGAATTATTACTCAGGGTGTGCATCTACAGGTGATGCTACATCGCTGTAGCAATCTGCTATGGTAAAGTAGTATTGCCAGGCAAAAACCGTGACACCACAGCTACATCATCGTAGCAATGTGCTTCCATAAGGGCATACGTAGACATGCCCAGGGTTTCATAATCTGGGCCAAATGTGGAAATCATCAGCCTGAGCTGGTGAAAAACTTCCCTTACCTGACCAGTTCTACATACTTCTCCTCATATTATTTTATCAGTGCCCAGACCAATAAGGTATTTTTGCTTTCCTGTTAAGACTTTTGCCCATTGTTGGAAAAGGATAATGGTAGACCAACCCAAATAGTTGGAGAATAGTTATTAAGCAAGCTTTTGGGTTCAAAAACCCTTCGTCAGGCTAAGGAAGTTTCAGCAGTTGGTGTGTGCTCGTCCTGGATGGAATGATTATATGTATGCATTCATTATATTTTTTCAGTATTAGGGCATATCCTGATAACTGTAAAACAATTAAAATAAATTACAATATTGCAAATAATATCAACATATGTTGAATTGCAAGGATATATATTTGCACTTGATATAGAACTGAGGTTCATGACTCAGGAAAGCATGATTAACATGCTAAAAGCTAAACATATACTACAGTGCTGTCCTGAACAGAAATGAACTTAAGTCCCATTAAAGTCTCTGAGGGCACATCTATACATGGAATTAATGTGACTGAATAAACTCTGGTGCAGTTTGCCCCAGAGTTTACTGTTCCCAAGCACCATGTTTAGCTGAGGCAGAGCAGCCTCGGCTGGCAGGGGCCCCCAGGGATTAGCCTTCCAGCCTGGGGCTGCTCTGACCTGGCTCAATGTGCTGTGGAGGGGCTGGCTAGGGCATGAAGGTGCTTCAGTGTGGAGCTAGCCAGCAGGCAACCCCTGCACTGAAGTACCCTCATGCCCCAGGCAGCCCTGTCAGCATCTATATGTGCATTGCGGTGGCATAAAAAACTCTGCCATAGGACAGTACTTGTGTCTGGCAGTACCATCCTACACTGGAGTTAATTTACTCCATCCTAATCGCATTGCACATGTAAATGGTGACACTTTACTGGGTACGTCTATATGCTCATTAATGCACCCTATTTACTCTGCATTAAGTTTAGTACCTGGTTAACCGAGTAAATCGATGCACAATAACTCACTGTCCTGTGCAGTAGCGCTGGCACACAGGTTATTAGTGATGCTTACTGTGTAATAGCCTAATGCTACTGCACAGTATCATATTAGCATGGTTTTTGCCTGACATGCTACTGCACAGTGTTATTAGGCTAAAGCAGAGTTAGTATCTCATGTAGCTGTGCCCACTACAGAGGTAATTAGCCAACTCCACAGTAAACATCTTATGTAGATATGCCCTGAGTGTCTTTGGTTAAGCTTGTATTTATGCGCTGTCTCAAGATAGGGCATCAATGAAGTACCAAGTCAGAAGTTTTGCTGCACTGGTTCAAAATATATAGCGGTACTTGTTAACTGATTTATTCAGAACCTGTTAACTTCATTCATTTTTGTTAGAGAAAAATATAAGCCATGTGTTCATCTGCACTTCTATCAGCACTCTTCTGCTCCTCGTCATTCCCCTCCTCCCCCATTACTTTTTGTTCTCTCACCCATCTGAGGTGATACTTCCCTTCTGATAAAGCTACAGAGGTCTCCAACAGGCATGGCAAGGCCTAAAAAGACAGAATATCATTTTTCCTATTGTCTCTCCATACCTGTCACCTGGCAATTATTTGAAATAGACCTCAGAAGAGCCTTTCATATCACAGAAAAGCATAGTCCTCAGCATCTGAGAATTAGGAATTGATTTTATTTGTGCTGTCCCAAATGAATTCATTCCATGTTTTTGTAGCATGCTGAGCTCCCTCCCTCCCTGCCCAAGATACTCCACTTTAATTTTGTATTATAGAAAACATAAAAGGCCCTGCTTAGGTAAAATGTTACTACCACATACCAGTAACCAGAAGCTTCCTGACTCTGTGAAAGCAGATTCAGGCAAACTATTTATAAGATGCATGGTCTTTTTTAATTCCCATACTATCTTTAGCAAATATTTCTGTTCAGTGACCAGCAATGTCATTGACTGGAATGTACTGTCAGAATACACTTCTCTATATTCCTTTATAAATAGTCCTTTTCAGTGACCTTCCTAATATGCTCTCAATCCAGGATGACAGTATGAATTTTTTACAGACTTCAAGTTGTCATTGTCTGGCAGATACTGTTAATTGGGCTAGCTATATTAATATTTTTTTCTAATACCGGTAGAATCTGAACAGACTATCTCATTTAATTTAGGACATGCAGTTAGACAAAATGGAAAGGCCAAACCTTTGTCTTATAAGATACCAAGCTCTTTTAAGCAATAAAAGATTTTTACTGTCATCCAGTGGAATGTATTCCATGCCTTGGGAAGAAATACTCCAGCATGCTTAAAGCAAGACCGAATAAAAATTTATAGACCTTTCTCATAAATTAAATCAACAATCCACACCAGGCCATTATTCTAAAATGTAAGATGCAGCATTGACTTAAGACATTAGAAAAAAATGAGTATCTTAAGAGCTAACATTTGCAACTTATGTTTGATAAATAGGATACAAGTTAAAACTGCAACTGCAAGTTTAAGGAAAAAAGGGAATTTTCTTTTTTTCCTATTTTTATTTTTTACATGCTTGTCCTTCTTCTTTCCTTTCCAGCTTAATAAAAGCTTGGTCCTGAATGGCTTTTCACTGGGGGATTTCATTGGTATTTGATGAACTGGTCAGAAGAGTGCACTGTACAGTAAGAAAGATGCAACCTGCAATCTTTACTAATCAGTTGACAACACTGTCTTTGCAGTGCTCTTGGCCTTTGCCCACTCAGACCTAATGGACTTTGTAGTGCATTTGACAAAGCAACGTGCCATATGGATACCAGGATGTCAACAGGTTGTTGGAAATTTTGATTCTTTTTGTGCGAAGGAGGCACTCCATATCTTCCAGATGTGAGAAACAAATGCGATCAGACCCCTTGTTTTACGTTTGAGCTGTAATTTTTACTTATTTGTTCAGAAATATAGTTTTTGTATTCAGTAACAGAAACCAAAAATAACGCACTGATATATTATACTTTCCTAACCTTAAGTACTGCAGCCAGAAATATTTTTGAACTGAGTCCTGCTGCATTTTTAAAAGTGATGTAATAAATGTATTGCCATAGATCTGTAGTATAGATAGGATTTCTAGCATTTTTTTGTTCCTTATATTTCATATTTGAACAAATAGATTGCTTAGTGTCCATAGAAGATGTGCCCATAGTTAAGAATGAATGCATATTTTATACCCAAAGAAATGCATTCAATTCCCTTTCATTAGTGCAGGCATTAGTAATTCCACACTATGAACTTTAGTATTACTTGCTGCCAGAAAGAAAGATAACCATTATAAAAAAAAAGGAAGGAAAAAAAAAAAGGTAGCTGGATTTGCTTGTACAACTTCATTGAAATATTTGTAGCCCCAATACAGGGTGTTTCAGTCAGTCAGAAAATAGTCTGAGTGATAATCAAATTAATTATCTGCATTAAGTGAACAGTAGAAAGAGCCCAGGTTGAAATTTAATAATTTGTGCTGCTTGAAAATGTTTGGAGATAAATCATAGCTTGTGACTCTACAAGCATCATTTGTTTTAAAACAGCGCATTGTTTCTGCAAATTGTATTTACTAAAGCTATATGAAAGTTTCAAGTATCTTTAAAGGGGAGTATAGTTTTACTTGTATATTTTGCACAGGTTAAGCAAGATGCATTTATTTGATTACTTATATTCTCTAGTCCTTCCCCCTGAAATAATTCTTTGTAGCGTTGGTAAATAATTTTGTGAGTACCTCCTCCTCATGTTGCTCTACTTACCTCTCTGTTACTGAACTCCCTAAAACATATCACCACAACCTCTCAGTTGTGAAGCTATGAGTGGGGCTTGTTAATAATGTCCAGCAGTTGACAATAGCAGTGGTTATTTTCAATACTAAGGCCTACAAAGCCATCAGATTCCCACTGCAAATAATGCCATTGAGACACCTACCTTCCCTTTAAAAACTGCCTTTAAAGCAGGGCTACACAAATAACTTATTGCAAAGCTTACAATACTCTGCTATAACTGCCTGCATGGATTCTCAATGAAAGAAGGGTAAGTTGCTTCATACTTACCACAGGTCAAAATGGAGAGTTACCATGAAGTAACTAATGAAGTTTAAGCTTGCAGCCCACATCTTGTCCATGTGCCTATACTTACAAACAGAGGACATTTTCATTATGGCTAAGTACAGACAATCAAAAATCCTGAGACTGAATCAATTCAGTCTTCACAGGTTAGTTTAAGCTGTGTAGATTGGAACGATAAGCAAGTGAACAGACATTCACTTTTGATTCCAGAAATGCAGCCACATGCCTGCAGTGGCCCAAGCCAGAAGCTGGGGGGGTGCTACATCATGGCTTCCTGCTCTGCAGAAGCAGACAGCTTAGGCCAAGGCTAGCTCACCCACCCTGCGAGGGGGGAGGGGGGGCGCTTGCGGGAGAGGTGCAAAGTATCCAGAGAGGATCTGGGACGGAAGCGCAATAAACCGACTTAAACTAAATCAGTTAAATCTGATACTACATCTATCCAGGGTTATCTTAAATCAGTTTCAGCCATTTTAAAAGTAGTTTTTGCACTGAACTTCTGTTGTGTTACAATTTTGAACCAGTTTCTTATCACTTACACTGGTTTATGTGTAACTTCTGTTCCTAGTTTATGTCACAAAACTGCTAGCTGTCACAAGTTATCCAATCACTAGAACTATGTTAATATAGGATATATAAAGTACACATAGACACACATCACTACAGAGCATAACAGAGACATGGAAGTTAATTATTGTGCCCATGGCAGCAAGAAATTTTTATCAGGTGTTAAAATTTTGTTTCTTTTTCCCATATTATCCCATATGGTTCAATTGTTTTCTTAAGCTGGATTGTCCCAAGGCTTGAAACTAGCAACTAGCTTTTGCTTTTGAACCTGTCTCTTCCAAATCAGATGTTAAATCACCCAAAGAAATGTAGGACTCTGATTTAAAAAAATAAATCCTCTTATTCCCTTATAATGCAACATTTCAGGAATTATTTGCAGTGACAAGACAAAACAAGGTAGACTGAATTGGTTTTGAAACAATCACATCTCTGGATGATGGGAAGTTAGAAGAACATACAAATTGCAATTAGAATGCCCTGTGGTCAGCCTTCTGGTTTATTTTTCTCCAGAAGTATAAATGTGCCCAGAAGTACCATAGAAGAAAACTTTACAGTCTTCAGGTACAGTCTATGCAAATCAGTGGAAGGAAAGAAGCATAAGTCATTGTGCAGAATGCTGCAAAACAGCTTACTAGTGGCAAAAATAACAGAATAAGAAAAATCATATACTAAGATCATTCCCTTTTCCAATTAATTTCCATCATGGATAAATCACAAGTAAAAAAAATGATTGGATTTAAAAAGTCAGAGATTTTACATATAAAACCTGAAAGCAGAATTGGTGTATTTCTTATGTGATGCTAGAATTGTCAAGATGGATATGAGAGGGTTTCTAAGGAATTCATTTTTCAAAGGACTCTTGAACAATAATAGAATCCCAGAGTTCCTCCCCCCACCCAAAATCTGAGGCCAAAATCATCCTTTAGGGTATAATGGATATAACTGAGAACAGGGATTGGGCCTTTGTGTCAGAAAACAAAGGCTTCTAGATGGTTAGAATCAGAGTCTGGCTCCCATCTGACATGGTTTCAAGGAACATATGCATGTTTTGGCTTGAGCCAATCCCTAAAGAATACTAAGACCAAGCGAAGCTTGTTTATAAGCCACCCAAGCACAACAGGAAGAATTAAAACAGGAATAATAAAGGGGATAGATGTAATTAAAAATCCAAACTGAATTAAGCAAAATTGCTATGGTTACATTTTACAAAGTCAGTGAAGGACAGGAAGAGAGCAGCAAAAAAATGGTTATTTGGCATAGGGTCATTGTAAAGATGAATTAAGGTTAATTTGCTACTTGAGTGTAGGTCGGGCACTCTGCTGTTACAAAATGTCCATTTTACTAAATCTATTTTGGCTTCCTTACAATTTCAGAAAATAAATATTACAATGTTAAATTACATATGCTCTGTGACAAGAACCTACAAGAGTAGGAGAACATGATTTATATCCTGTTGGCATTAACTTACCATCTAGTATGGTATGGACATTGTAACAAAAAGCAAAATGGCCTGATCTATAGCACAAACATATTTTGCTATCTCTTCTCAAGTTGCATGTTTGGTTGTCTTTTAATGACTACACAAGTTAATTAGTGGTTATGTACGCTGTTTCTCTGCCTGGCCTAGCTTATCTCTACCAAAGTAACTCCCCTTTTTCTTTTTCCTTTCTCTTCTCAAGATCATTACAACATTAGCCAGAGCTGTCAGAAAAACTAATTGAAAGCTACCTTCCTTTAGGAACATCCTAATGAAAAATAGAAGAGTTAAGAAACAAAATTCAATCAACATTCCAATAGTCTGTGAATTCTGATTAATTCAGGTAAATGCAAAGATGTAGGAAACTAACCCAGAGACTATTTTCACTACTTATCTTAAAGTCCACTCCTTCTTACATTGGTATAATTGGATATCATTATTTTTGTAACCTAAATCTATCATCGTGCTTTAATGAAATTGATAGCATTAATTTTTGGTCTTTTCAGCTGGAGCTGTAAAAAAGGGAATAAGGAAGTACTTGTGAATGGTCTTCTAGATAAAGCTAATCCATTCCCTTCACTAAATATTTAGGTCTTGTTTACTCACTTAGGCACTGACTTACAAATGTTTTAATGCTTTCCTAAGTCCAAAGGGATTTAAGTACATACTTAAATTTGGGCATGTGCTAATTTGCTAGACTGTGTGGAGGTGGATTGCTGTACCACCCCTTAGGGCACTAATTCAGCAAAATCCTTAAGCATGTGCTTAATTTAAAGCAGATGCTTCAGTCTCTTTGCTTTTCATCACTAGATTTATTTTGAACCATTTCCCCTCATTTCTATATTAGTCAAGGTTGCATGCAGATTTGATTTTATAGTATTAAATGACCATCCACCATGTTTTATACATGGTGCATATCTTCACAAACCATAATAAAACGTAGATTTGAAGGAATAACTAGATAAACAATTACAGAGACAGATGAACACATTTAAAGATATGCTAACATTTCAGTGGAACAAACTGTTAATCAAATACCTATGAATAAAGAACAAGTTATTAGAATAACTTAATCAGCTAAATTGTTTGCTGAATTATGTGTGAATATTCTCTGCCACAAAAAAGATAGATTTATTTCTGTTATGTTACTAAAGTATAACATTTGAAAAAGGAACAGCAGAGCATAAGTTATATAGTACTAATCATTATATATAAATACTCATTATGATTCGTTTTGAATCATTTTGATTATGCTCAGATATCCCAATAAGAATAATGACCCCCTGTGTTAGGCATGATGGAAACGTACCAATGGAGAATGTTATATGAAAAATCACTTCTCTAAAACTTCATTTAGACAGCCATTTGAAGTCAGCTGAAATTTATCACACAAAGACTAGGTGGTAAGACAGACCTTACACTTTTACTGGTACCAGTGATCAGAAACTGGTCTATATCTGTAACAGAACAGAAGTTGGGTGCACACAGATGGGTTTTAAAAGTCTAAGATTTGCACCCCCTCCACCAAAAGGTGAATATGTGTTCCGTTTGCCACCAATCTAAACTAAGCCGCTTACAGAAAACTGCATAACTTAGATTGATTCTGTCTTGGGCTTTTTGAATGTCTGTACATAGTCAAAGAGTTTGAAGGTTCGGCTCTTAAATACTAAGCATTATTATTAAATTCTACCAAGCATCTTGAGATGGAAGAAAAGTGACATGAGCTCTCTGTTACAAAGACTATGAAAGTAACTTAGGACTTTGTGGGGTGGTGATTGCAGTAGAACCGTGCTGTTGACAATATATGTACTAGTTTGTTACACTTAACGCTCCATTTTATACTCCCAGGTGCTAGGAAAATGTTATGTTATTCTATTCCTTCTTTAAAAATCAATTAAGTGCCACTCATATTTAAACAATGTGCAGGTGAAATAATGCTGGTTAATGCATTACTGATATATGATGTGCAATATGGGATAAATTCTGACTTTGAACACATGTATGCATCTCTCTTGATTTTTATGACCCTTCTTGCAAGAGCAGATTGGAGGATAAAATTCAGTCCTATAGGGAACGCACTCCACAGTGCATGTTGGCTATAGTTTATATTTACACAGAGGAGGGACAGTTAATACTGCTAAATAATATGGAAACCTCCTACAAGAGAAAATCCCAACTGTCTCAAGGTATAGACTGAATAACTGGGAATCTCTGTGAGGCCTTGGGGAGCAATAAACAGGGAGAGCTTTGACAGTTGCCCTGAAGAAATGTGTTTGTAGCCCATAATCACGATGATGTAATCATTAGTATAACAAGCTGAAAGAGTTTAAAAATAAAGGATTGCAGAAGGACAAAAGAAAGGAAGAAATGCCAGTCAGGAATAATTATCCCAGTGTATAAAACTTTCCACTCCGTTATTATCATAAATTGCAAAGTTTTATTGATGCATATTTTATCACAGCACTCTTGCCATATGTGATCTGAAGATTCAGATCCTCTCCCCAGGGACAGCAGTACTGATATAGATAATCAAGAATTCCTTTTATGCTTCTCTCCACACAGCCACAGCTCAGATTGAAATTAACATCTTTTACAATGAAACACCAGTTTGCTGCCACAACTAGACATGACAGCTGGAGAGAGAGACCTGCTTATCCAGTTATTTCTTCAAATCTCGGTTTCATTATGGTTTGTGAAGATGTGTACTATATTTAAAGCAGCATGGATGGTCATTACATGCCAGAGGAATGAATTTGCATGCAACCTGTCTAATGTAGAAACAAGGAAGAAATGGTTCAAAATAAATCCAGTGATGAAGGGCGAAGATCAGAGATTGGCCCTAAAAAAAAGCAAGGAAGGAGGATCCAAGTGCTTTAAACCCTTGTAATCTGCACTTGCCATATTAGATTGTATTAGTTACACAGGCAGGTTGAAATTCACCACTGAAACGAGGATGAGCACAGACACTGGCTCTAGTGTGAATTTCTCAAAGTCTCAAAAACCTGCATCAGTCTTCCCCAGATAGCTTGGCTGTGCACAAGATGTATGTGCTATACTCTGTGAAGTAGGATGGTAGAAGCTGCTTCCTCTTGTGCATTGACCTCTTTCCTGAAGCAGGTAAAAGAGGTGACAGAGAAGCTATTCTCTTTCCCTCATCGATTCTTATATCACCCTCTTGCTGTAGTATCTTAGTGCTTTCCAGTAGAGCATTAAACAACTAGCATCTGTCATCTGTGGTTCGTTCTTTCTCATCCTTCTCCCAAGGGAGAGCTGTGAGTTCGGTGTACTGTTTTGTTTTGGCAGGGTTTTGTTTTTGTTGTTTTAAATGTACATGTTTCCATATGTCTAGGTTACAGAAGGCAGATTGAAGAAATGCACCTTATGCTTGAAGTGGGAGGTGGTAAGGTTTGTTCAGGTCATTAATTCCTGAGGGATCTCATACTAACCTTTCAGAAAACTATCTCCTCCTGTGACTGAGATATCCAAAACCACTTTACCAAGTATAATAGTAAGGTATACTAGATAATTTCAGTGCACACAGAGCATCTATTCAGCATGCAGCAATAGAAAAAAGACAACTTTGGGGATCTATTAAATTTAGGAATGTTTTAAAGTGCCCATTATTACTGAATTTGTTATATTACAAGAATAAGTAGTAAAACTGGGAGGGAGAAGTTTAGCCTGGCCACTGTTACTCTTTTTGAAAAATGTCTTGTTAGCTTGACATTTTCTCCAGACACCAAGTAGACATTTGTTAATGGCCCAGGGACATGGACATACGTATTTCAAGGTGCATAATCCCTTGGGCAGTATTTAAACCACACTGTATGCACTCAGTAAAAAGTGGTAAATAAAGTACAATGCAATTCCATTTTATAACATACGTACCCTTGTCCTCCTGCAGTCTGCACAGAACAGCACTTTTATAGTGTAATATTCTGGACAAGCTTCCCAGGCTGAAAACTTGCATAACAGTAGAACCATTAAGGTTCATTATCAAGAAATGGTAGGAAACAATTACTTGTATCATGGTGGGAGGACTATGAAAAGAAACTGAGTATTTGGCAAAACCCAAGAATTGCAGTGCAAAGACTTATCTTAACCTTAGGAGAGCTAAGCAGCCATAAGGTATAACTGTAAATACTAACACCCTTATCCAAATGAATCTGTATGGAGAAAAGATGGGAGTCCCCAAATCTGGAGTTCCTAGCTCCATTGTCCCAGGTATTACAATGTTCTAGAATCCCTTAACTCCAGGGGAAGGAGTTATACTACCAATGAATGATGACTTCATTCAGAGAAAAATGCCCATTCAGGAGAGGGATTCAGTTATTTCTTACTTAGCATTTGTTTTCTTTTAGGGGTTAGTCTTCTTCTTTTCCACCATGTCACAAATTACCCAACCTCCCCAAGTTTATCTATGCATTGCCTTGAGCCAGTGCCCATTTGGTACACAGAAAGTGATTTGTGGGAATAATTTCAAATGCCTGGTTATTCTGCCACTTTTCTCTCTCTCTCTCTCTCTCTCTCTCTCTCTCTCTGTCTCGCTCTCTCTC
>JAGPOW010000261.1:123397470-123416116 GCA_030014935.1 Caiman crocodilus
CCTCAAATACTCTTCTCTCTCTCTCTCTCTCTCTCTCTCTCTCTCTCTCTCTCTCTCTCTCTCTCTCTCTCTCTCTCTCCCCCCCCCCCCCAAAAAAAAATCCACCTCTCTCTCTCTCTCTCTCTCTCACACACACACACACCACCTTTGTCTAGAACTTATCTCCAGTTATAGCATTTGAATACCTTCAGGGTCATTTTAAGACCAATTTAACAGTATATATTATTGTTAGTGTCTTTCAGTGTCTTTTTAAACAGTGCATTTTTAGTGGAGATTTAACAATGGAATTTCCATCTTGCAAGTAACTGTGAAATTTTTATATTTGTTTTTGTTTTCAAAAACTGAAAATTGAAATTCTTCAAATGATTTTCTATAAAAGTCCACTTAGAAATGCCAAAATGTTCATTTAGATATTTTGAAAGTATAATGAACACCTTGATAGTCCTAAATTAGACCATCATGAGTTAGTGACCTAAATCTCTGTGACTGCTCAGCCGCCATAGTGCTTTTCATGGGAGTTGTAATTCTGGGTCCCTCGTGACCACACTTACCCCATAGGTTCCTACTTCCTATCCAGACTACATGTCCCATGATATATGTGGCCATAGGGCACAGGACTAGGAGCAATGGCCTCAATATGCAGCAAGGTAAATTTAGGTTGGAAATTAGGAGGAACTTTGTGAGGGTCTGATGAGGGTAGACAAGCATTGGAACTGGCTGTTTAGAGAAATTGTGGAATTTCCATCCCTGGAAGTTTTCAAGAGCAGGTGAGACAGATGCTGGCTGGGTTGGTTTAGTCAGGGATGATCCTATTTTGAACAGGGAGCTGGACTAGATGACCTTGTGAGGTTCCTTTATGCCCTGCTTTCCTATGATCCTGTATGATGGTCTGTTCCTGTAGCTGAGTTGTTTCACTAACTCAAGGAAGTATAAAATCCTCTCTCATATACAAAATTCCTATTTCTTTTCAATTTTCTGAGTGGAACATCTGCCACAAACATTTTAAACTGTATGACGTTTCAATTTCCAACAGAAAAATATTTCCTTTAATGTTTTGTGACCAGCCCCAGAACCTTTTATTACAGTATGCTTTTGATGCCCCGTGAATGACAACAAGTGAGGTGGAGGATACGTAAGGAACCCCAGTCACAGAGCAGGCCTCAATAATTTCACTGAACTTTGGGCAAAGATATACTGAAGAAAACCATTTCTGATGCTAACTTTTCACAGTGAAATTTAAAAAGTAGGTTTTGAAGTAATCCTTTTTTTAATGTAATTTCTAATGATGCATCTTTTTAATTTTGGGAACAAGAAACAGTTGGAAAATGCATGCTCATCTTATTAAAATGACAGCACAGCTATTTCTGCAGAACCTACTGTAGGGGAGCCCCAATTCCAATGGGGCTGTCAGTGCAAGTGCAATAGAAATAAACAAGCCTGGTTCTGGGTGCTTTGAGTGGTCTAGGTCACAGCCATTCATGGAGCAGCATCAGTGGCTGTACTGCTACTGGTGCAGCAGCAGCCATGCCAGCAGTGCAGCAGTTACTTGTTTTGTTCCCTCAGTCCCCTACAGTTGGCACTGGTGGGCTAGCGCCCCAGTTGCTTCCCCCCCACCTTTGTTACACTACTGCAAAGAAAAAAAATGTAAAAAGAACAATAGCACTAGAAACAATGTAGCACAAACAGCCCCATCTTAAGAACTATACTTACCTCCTTCAAGTCAAATTGTGTGTTTATTTACACTGATGTGCCTACACAAGACACTTACTGTGCAGTAGCCTAATTACACTGAGCAGTAGTGTGCCGGTCAAAAAATGTGCTAATACACAGTGTAGTAACTACACAGTGTTACTAAGCTATTGCACACTAAGCATCACTAAAAAAACATTCACCAGCATTACTGCACATTAGTGAAAATTACTGTGCACTAAATTAGTCCTTGGTTAACCAAGTACTAAACTTAATGTGCAGTAACTACAGTGCATTAATGAATGTGTAGATGTACCCACTGGCATATAATTAATAAAGCTGCACTAGTGCATTAGGCTAAGGACAGACATTCAAAAAGCCTGAGCCTGAATTGATTCAATCTTTGCAGGTTAGTCTAACCTGGAGAGCTTGAACTGATTTGGAGGTGGATAGACTTTCACTTTAAAATCAAGAAATGCAGGGACATGCATTTCTCAGGCTAGGCTAGAAGCTGGAGGGTGCTAGAGCTTCTCTTCTGCAGTACTGAGCTGAGGGGGGGGGGCGGGGCGGGGACGGGTATGACCAGGCCCTGGCAGGATGCTTTGATTAGTGAGGGGTGTGCACAGTCCCAGGCTTTTCCCAGGTCGCTGCCCAAGGGGTGGGAGTGTTACCAGCCCCAGACTAGCACTCTGAGGCACTCCCTACTTCTTCATACTGTCTGCAGCAACCTTGACAAGCAAGGGGGCTGATAACACAGTTTATCAGCCTGTCAAGAAAAAAGCCTCTCTCATTAGTTCAAGCTCTTCTTAAAAAGCTTTTTCCAAGGAAGGAATGAGGGACATTACCAGCTGACCTGTTGATTAGCCCCCCAAAGCCCTAAGCAGACACTCTGCCTTTTTCCCAGTGAAATTGGAGACAGAGACACTTCTTAGCATTAGCTAGCACGGGGGTAGTGTAACCATGACCACATTCCAGCTAGGATCTGTGCTGTGAGACAGGGGAGGGAGGGAAGGGATGAAATCCCTGCTCGAGCAGCGAGAGGAGAGGAGGGCAGGGGGAAGCCAGACATATGCTGCTGTGCCTGCAGTCTCCATCTATTTCTCAGCCAGCCCTCACTGCTCTAGGTAGGGAAGAGAGAAGTGGGGCCAGCCCTGCTCTCTGGAGCAGACAGCTCAGCCCAGCCCAGGACCGCAAATTATCTGGGATGCTAGGCAACTCTGATTTAACCTACACCAGGAAGGGGCCTGGGACAGAAGTTCCATAAACCAGTTTGACACAAATCAGTTTAGTGTGATGCTACATTCAACCAAGTTTATCTTAAATGAGTTTCAGCCATTTTGAAACTGATTTATGTGCACTGAACAGGTTTTAACCAGTTTCTGATCACTTAAATTAGTTTATGTGTAACTTGTGTCCCTAGTCTAGAAAACAGAATAGTGTAACAAACTGTTCTGCATTACTGATTTTTCTATCTTCCTTTTAGACATCAGAAACCGTTTATTTAAACGAACAAGTCACTGGACTGAATATAACGGTGTTGTCTTCTGAATCAGCAAATCATAAAGCTCAAAAACAGAAGGGGTATTATTAAAAAAAGGAATAAGGCCTATAAGGTCAGAGCTAACCCCCTTTAAATCTTGCAATTTTCACTGCAGTACTGCAATAAATGGATTTTTATGTATGTGTCCAAGAGAGAATTTGGCTGCAGTATTTCTTTTCTACTGCTGAGATATCATCATTAAAAAAGCAATATTTTACAAAAGTCATATAAAATTGTACCAGTAATACAATCAGTTTTGTTTAGATTATTTTACACTATTCCTTCATGCCTGAAATTATATCCCCTGCTTTGTAGAATGTCTTAAAACTTAAAAATGTTATTTGAAATAAGATTTGACAGCACACTAAATAGTAAAAAACAAACTTCTCATTTTTCAAGCTTAGCAGGACTAGTTTTTTTTTCCATTCTTAGTGTAAACACTCAACTTCTGGATACTCATGCAACATTTCTGAAAACTGCATTCATTTTGCTTGATGCAAAAGCCATCTTTGAAGTGTGATCTTTTTCTACTCCTAAAATCAAAAAGCCATGAGACCAGTTCTCATATATAACACATATGTTACATAAGGGACCCTCAGCGGCATGCTTGACATAGTTAACTGTCAGCTTTCTAACATATTTTCAAATGTTTCCATTAAAGCAGAATCCTCTTTTCAATCATTTTAAATATATTTAAAGTTTTAAAATGTACTTTTTAGCTTTTAAAAATATACTAATATAAGATAGACCATGGAATACAGGCAGGTTTGCATATATGGCAATGAACTGGGAATCAAGATGCTGAATTCTGTATTTGGCTTTGCCATTGGTCTGCTGTATGATGTGCCTTTGTTTCCTCTTCTACCTTAGTCCATCTTGTATAGTTAGTAGAACCAATCAAAACTTTACAACCTTTTGGACTGGGTTTTTCTTGTTGGGGATGAAGTATGCTATTTAATATGCTTTCTGGAGATACATCAATTACCATGGAAGTTTCCAATAGCAAGATGTCAACTCTGACATACCTCCTGGAAACTTCTGAACCACAGAGAGCTGAATCAAAAATCTGACCAATTTCATGCAAAAGCATGGCCCCAGCCCCACGCCCAGTTGGGCAACTGAGGTATGGAGCTTGGAAAGAGCTGCAGGGTGGGGAATGTCCCCCCCTTGCCCCATCTTCCTGTGGGGCAGCTAGTAGCGAGCTCCTGGCTAGGTGGGGAATCACTGCCTAGCTGGGGGCTCACTGCTAGCTGCCCGACAGGCTGATCGGGGCAGGGGGCTGGGACTTGCCACTCACCTACAGCTCTTGCCAAGTCCCCTCCTCAATCAGGGAGCCGGGGCTCCCCGCTGTTAGGGCAGGGGGACATTGTCCCTGCCTCAGCAGCAGGCAAGCCCCCTGGAGCAGGGAACAATGTTCCAGCCTTGGCTAGGGGTCAGCTGTCTCCAGGCCCAGTGCTTTCTGCCAGCTTCTGAGCTAGCACCCAGGGGGAGCCTTGAGCTCTACCTGGTGATGGCCGGGGGCCATTTCAGGGTCACAGGAAGTGAGAATGGATTTGGGAGCATGAAGTGGAAGCAAATCTGCTCCCATGCCCCTGTATGTGTAGATTACTGCCTGGGAGCATTTACTTGCAAGTATGTACTTGAAAGAAAACTGATCTTGGATCAAATACATGTGTAGACATACCCAGTATAGCACCAAGAATAATATAGTATAACAGGAATCTTTCCTGAATCTCTTGATATATTTATATACCAGTTTTACTTCCACGATTTTCCTAGGCCCATCATTTTATAAGACAAGAATACTGAGGACATCCCTCGAAATTTGAAGCTATCCTATACATGTTAGCAGATGAGACTTCCTAACATTGGAAAGGTTTGGTGTGTGACTCCTCCACTTGTTTTTACACATTTTAAGTGTTACTGGAAAACACTATACAGTGTGGTTATAGAGTATACTTGTTACAAACTACAGTCTTAATTTCTTTAACAGTTTGCTTGTGTTCCCTCTATAAATTGTTTATTGGTCAATATGGCTGGAACTTTCCAATTTTCTGATGTCATCTTTGCCCTAAGGGCTTATTTCAGATTGTTTGAGTTTTCAAGGAAAAAAAAAGAAACTACTTCTTTATTTGAAAAACTTAGAAGATATTTTCCAATTCTGAACATTCTAAATAAACAGCTTAATAATTAGCCTATATTTCTTTGCCTCAATTAGATGTTTAGATGCTCATCCTCGGAGCATTACAAGACATGGCCTGAACTTCATTATTATAACTACTATAGTTAATACAAGCTATGGAGCTATGAAGAAGGAGGTTCTTTTCAAATGGTATCTTTGTATGCAATAAAGCAAAAGTGGGGGGGAGGGAGGGGCGGGGAACCTTTTGAATAAGATACTGTTGCTCTGACCTATATTCTGTTTCACCCAATCTTCAGTCTTCTTCCTACAGCGCTAATATTGAGATGTTCTTCAAGTAACAATCTGATGGTGTAAAATGGTGCCTTAAGTAAATTTTTATGGTAACAAGTTTATCAAAGATTTCCAACATGTCCAGGGAGGCTGTAAACACACTGAGCACCCAGACTCCTTCTCTAGTCAGGGATGATGCTAATTCTTGACATGTGGGGTGGGGGAGGAGAGGGGCCGGGGACAATTCTCTTACGTTTCCTGGAGCCTTGCAATGCAGGACGTCTTTTAGCAAAGCCATTATCCAGCAAGTATCCTGCCTAAGTTGATGTTTTAAGTTAGAGGATGAATGGGTTGGTTCTTCTTTCCTGTGGTAGCCCTTATCATTTCTGAGGGTGCTAAATGCAGAATTCTGGGCTACGACAAACTTCTAATGTGCACAGAAGCATAATGGTTGATGGAAGTCAAACAGTCCTTGACATTTGAAATATGCTTAGTTCACATAAATAAATTGCTTGAGACAGAAAAAAACAAGGTCTTTCAGAATAAAAATAGTTTTGGTCCATCAACTCTTTGAGGACAATCCTGCGCACCACTTAAAACAGAGACTTTTAAGGCTACAGAAGGGGTTTGAATACCCAGTGGTCATTAAAATGAATGGGAACTGAGCGTCCAGATCCAATAGGCAGCTCTGAAAATCTTGGCCATGTGCCCTTGGGGCAATCATATTAGTTTTAAAAGTTGGCTACTGCCAAGATATTAGAACTGAAGGATTAATATCTTATAAAATAAACTAGTGCCACAAGAAAAAATAAATAAGTTGGTGATCTAAAACAAATTTTAGTAGTATTCATTAAGTTGACACATGAAAAAACAAATAAACACTTATATTTTAGTTGCTTTTGTTATTATAATTACTGATGTTTCAAGTAAACTGAAAAGACAATCTCTGGAAGAATGCCAACAGATTTTAATACGGTTATAGATTTTTAGTTAAAATAAATACCCATCTATTATACATCATTATATTTGATTTATATTGCAATACCATGCAGAAACCGCAGTCAGGGATCAAGGCTCCATTTTATAAGGTGCTCTAAAGAGAGGCAGATCCAGTGGGGGACAGTACAACAGCACGGTTGCACACCCTTTCAACAGTGGAGCTCATGTATTGGTGGCTCTAGTTCCCCACAGCCACAAATGATTGGGCTCCCTGAGGAGTCCAACCTCTCAGTGGAACCTGGGAATGGCAGGGAATATCCAGGGTAGCAAATGGGAAGTGAGTGAAGAAACAGCTGTCCCCAGCTGACCAGGGATGAGGGAAACCACAGACCATTTGTCCCCAGCTCCAGCTAGTGGTTGCTGGGTGTAGGTGCACAGGTTTCTGGGCTCAATGGTAATGGGTGGGTTCCTGATTCCTGTCCCCACCCCCCGAGAGCTCTAGCTGCCCAGAGTGAGTATACAAGGTATCAAGCTGGGCTGGGGATGGCAGTGGCGTTGGTTGTCATACCTGCTGCAGGAACACAAAAAGTTTCCAGCAGATGGTGCCACAGCACATCTGCCCATGAGGTCAAGGGGGAAGGGAAAACTGCTGCCAATACTGTGGCACCAGTCACATCACTCTCACCTCCCTTTTCCAAATCTTACATCTGCCTACATATTTATTACAGACAGTTCTTCTCCCAAAAGGTTTACAATCTTGGCATCTTATGAGGGATAAATGAGTGAGGTGGAAAAGGGAGAGAGATTATGTTTGGTTTCATCAACTCTCATTTAAACCATTGTGCATCCATTGCCTAACTACTGTCAGGCTTTTTGTAAGCATTACCATGAGATAAGTGTTAGCAGGAGGTCCTCTGGTTTATAGGAATGGGACACATGGCAGAAAGCTGGAAACCACATGAGGTAAAAATGGATTAAGAAGCAACAACAGTTCACTGGATAGGAAGAGCAGAATCAAGAGTTCACAAATCAACTGCGTAGCATCTAGCAACATTTTTTTTGAAATTTTGATATGCCATCACCCTCTCCGATCTTTTGGAATATAGCACCTGGTTTCTTATTCAATAATATACTATAGCTTGTATAAGTGTTCACATAACTACTCTTTATTAGTGCTGGCTATTTTGTGTCATACGTTGCACTCAGAGGGCATGTCTACATGTGCAATTAATGTGACTGAATATACTCTGGGTCAATCTAAGCCAGAGTAAACTAATCCCGATGTTACTGTCTACATGTTCAAGTGCACAGTAGACTAATTTACTGCACTGCTGGATACCACTTGTATCTGATGGGACTATCCAGCAGTGCAGTAAATTAGTCTACTGTGCCCTAATTGCTGCACATGTGTAGACAACAATGTTTTATTTGCAGCAAACCAGTCTGCTGTGCAGTAAAGCGTCTCATGTAGACATGTCCACTTACAGTTGTTTAAATCTAGTGCAGTTCTGTTAAGTCCAGAGTAATGTCTATGAATTGGCTGTATGTGAGAGATGTACCCATGGTTCAAGCTAGCATCTCAGTGTTTTGACTCCAAATTTGATTTTTCTGATAAATTTAGATAACATATTACAGTATCATGCCTCTAGATGCCTTTTTCCACACTTGAACTGTTATCTCAAACTCAACAATGCAAATATTAAATTTAACTTTCTTTTAAATTCCTTTAAATTCTTAGACTTGACGGATTGTCCCAGAGAACTCACGTGAGCTGCAGACTATGCCATTTATACCACTTACTGTAAGTACAGACAGTTAAAAAGCCCGAGGCTGAATTGATTCTGTCTTCGCAGGTTAGCCTAAAATGCGTAGATTGAACTGATAAGCAAGTGAACAGACATTCATTTTCATTCCAGAAATGCAACCACATGCCTGCAGTGGTTCAGGCCAAAAGATGAAGGGTGTTAGAGCACAATTCCCTGCTTGGCTAGAGCAAACAGTTTGGGCCAAGCCTAGCCCGCCCATCCTGTGATGAGGGGAGGGTTTGCAAGAGAGGTGCAAAGGGGGTGCTGGGAGACTATGAGTTAACTTGAATCTGGAGGGGATTTGGGACAGAAGTTCAATAAATCAGTTTAACCTAAGTCTGATATTTCATCAATCCAGGTTTAAACCCGTTTCAGACATTTTCAAAGCTGTTTATGTGCATTGAACTTCTGTTGTGGTACAGATATGAACTGGTTTCCAATCAGATATAGTGATTTATGTGTAACTTCTGTCCTGAGCCTTAAACTCTGCCCCAACTTGAAACTGCTCAACCTTCCTTCAAGTATGTTTCACAACCCAGCTCTCACCCCTCATGTCCATGTTCTCTCTAAACTCTATTGTTTTCATTTTAGCAATCTGTCCTTTTCCTACCCACACCCTTACTACTAAAGCACTTGTAATCCTCTCTCCCTGCCTCTCAAGCCCCTGTTTTCTGGCCTTTCTCTGGCATCCTTGTGTTGATCCAATCTATAAAAAATAAGGTTGCCAAAATCATGGTTTTCTCTCGCCACCTTTTTCTTCTCCCTGAGATGACAGGTTTCTTCTTGTCCTCTACCAAGCTAAAACCCTTCATCACACTAAATTACCTATATATCTATTTCTATTTTCTTCTATCTCATCTTTTGCGTTGCCTATACTTTTTCTCAAGCTTCCTTTCTAGGACTTGTTAAGTCCAAAGTATTCACCCCATCATCATGCCCACTCTCATGTCCTTCCCATGCATGTATTTTTGTCTCATTTATTCATTCATTCGATTTCTTTTACAAAACATGAAAATATTAGCTCACCAGGTCAACCACATGTATTAATAGAATGGTGAAGAGTGTTAAGATTTTAATTAGACTGTAAACATTCTCAGGTGAATATTATGGGTAACATTTTCAAAGGCATTGAAGTGAGATAGGAACCATCCACATTCAAAAGTGAGTTTACGTGCTTAGAGGTCTTATTCTTTCTTAAAGCCAGTGGAATATAGGTTCCTAAAGCATCTTTAAAAATGGGATGAAAAACATACTTTTCCTATAGAACAGCACTACACATACAGAGGACACTCAATAAATAATAACTTAATGAGATGTCTATACTCTTATTTTACTTACTTTTGAAATTTGCCAAGCAATGATCTACTATTGTTTTAATCTATATTACATTATGATAGCAACTCTGAATTAAACCCACCCGGGCAAGGAAATTTATAGTTAAGCCTTTCACTCAGTCTTTAACTTACCCAAATGTAACTAGGTTATATAGTGCAAAGATTGCAAATATATACCATTAAATGCTAAAATACCTAGGTATACAGGAAAGGTTAATTATATATGTTATTTTTTACCTTTGAAAAGTTGCTATAGCAAGTTTAAAGGAACCATGCTCAACAATTTGATCCCCTAGTGTTATATCAGCTTTAAAACTTTTAGAATTTTTTGGGCTACCCTCAGGATTCTTAAGATTTATGTGTGCAAACCTTTTTATGTTGTTGAGCACGCACTATATTAATCCCATGGATTAGCTATACAGGATCTAATGAACATAAATAAGATCTTTAATATAAACTATGAAGCCCCTGACAGCAGAGGAAAACATAATCTACACAAAGACCCTCTTCAAAAACAATGTGTGCCCTCTGCTGGCCCCACAGTAGCAATTAATTCAGCAACCTTCTTTCCAAACCTCTGGTGACAATAAGGATTAATTGTGTGTTAACAAGGAAATCAACCAAAGATACCTGGATGAGCACTATTAGAAAAACAAGAAACTCACTAGAATAATAACACAAGGAGAGATCAGAAGGGAGAATGAAATTCAGAATCTAATCTTGTAGCTCTTAGGCCACTGGTATCCACTGTAACTTTGACCAGCTAAGAGCTGCAAGACTAGGGCCTAGTTTTTTTTAAGTTTATGAGAAACTATTGAAAACAAAGGAAGGAAAAAAAAGAGTTAAACCCATAGACATGTATTATACCAAGTACCTTTATCTTTAACATTTGATGTATTTCAAAGTATTTCTTAGTCTCTGAACTGTATTTATGTTCCTTAAAATCAAAAAATCGCAGTTAAAATACATCTTATTGTATGTGTATGAAATGATCTTCTCATCCATAAAGCTATAACATGAAAACCTGTGTTTTTTCCTTCAGAGTAATCAAGGCTTATTATGTTAAGGGCCAGATCCAGAAAGATATGAAGGCACCTAAACTCTCACAGAAGAAAGAGAGAGATTTCAATAGGAATTTAGGTGCCTAAATAAGCGTTTAGTATCTACCTTTATGGTTCCAGCCTTAGGGATCTCTGCCAGCATACTGAAATGCTCTGTTGTATCAGTAAGAAATGGATAATTTAAAAAACATATTAATCACAGATGAAAATGACTGTATATGTATTTAAAATCTTTTTGTACAAGCAGGTATTGTGCATGTATTCTAGGCATTTTTACATTTCTGTTACTTTTTCTTAAGATACCTAAGGCACGATGACTAGTGACCTACAAAATATTATTTTTAAAACTGCTTCTACAATGTGGGCACAAAAAGCATACACAATTAGAAAATGTACGCTTCTATTCCTCTTCTTTTAAAATTGCCAAATATGTTTAAATGACATTTATCTTAAAATAAATAAACGCAGGCAAGGGAATTTCATATCAACTTTTAGCCTTAAATAAGTTGTCACAGCAGTATTACAAACCTCTGGCAATTTTCTTTTTCAAGAAATGTAAATGGTGACATATCATTAACTAGCAGCCTTATACCATTAAAAAACAGAGATATGTTTTGCTTCCCTCCAATTTGGCTTTCCTTAACTACAGTCAGTCCCTTAGAGGCAGTAGTGTCTAAATGGTACAAAGCATTCTACTACCACCAGTTTGAATCTTTGTCTACAAGAACAAGCATCACATTCTTGCTTGCTAATGCTCTGTGTATGTGCATGTTCAACTTCTCTTCATAAAACACATTCATACACTATTACTGTCTATAACAAGGTACAGTGCTGACATGACAGATTCATGTTCCCAGCTGTGACATAAGGGCTCTTTGACAATGCCATAGTGAAAGGCCTATTAAGAACACATGCACTGGACAATGCATCTGATGCAGTTAAATGCCATAAAAGATTTTCCAGGTGTTAATGAGTTGCATGGTTAGAATGAAAATGAGATCTATCTGGGGAACTGGAAATTCTCAAGAAACAGAACTCTGACTTTCAGAGAAATAGACAAGCAGTGCTTTATGTACATCACCGGCCAAACTCTGCACCTGACCTTATGAGGTGATGAGCAACCCTGACTATTCAGTAGAGGAACTGTTCATTCAGGATGGATTGCATGGGAAAAAACAGACATTCGTGTAATCATTCAAATTAATATATACTCTCAGTTTAGCTTTATTTGAAGAAAAAGGAAAAAAAAACCTAAGCCATTCTATTTCATGTATTTGTATTTTTTGCTTTATTTCTGCATTCTCTCTGATTGGATGATCGATTCAGTCTGAGCCAGTACAGATGGGTGCCTGTAATTCAATCCACAGTAAAGTGCTGCTATTTATGGTTTAAACTTTGAACAGGGAGAAACAAAAACACTTCCCTATTTTGAAAGATCATTTAAGTCTTTCAAACTAGCCTAAGGGATTTAGACACATATATCCCATTATGAACAGTGAAAGATGTGTATCAAAACTACAAAGACTGCTTGGAAAATTTAAACTGCTTACCTTAAAAGAGTATGGGTATACATTATTGTGTGTGTGTGTTTACACATATGTATTTTTTATACTGTTAACCTAGCAAAAATAAAAGTACATTTCTTAATCATGTGTTTTTTATTTGTAGAGACAGTAGGAGATTTGAGAGCTGAAGTTTTGTTCTATCTACAAATGCCAGGTTCACTGTGGGAAGGCTGCAATGCAGATTTCTCCATGCTATTGTGACCACAACCTGAGCCTTATTCTGGCATACAATTTTGTCTAAGAAAAAAAAGAGATTTCAGTCTTCATGTTAATTCTTTGTTTTCCTCTGAGAAAAAGCTCCCAGTTATTGCAAGCGAACAATACTTATGTAGACTGTCCTCTATGAAATGAAATAAGACCATCCGATTCATTTCCTTTAGTGGATAAATCTATACTTATGTTATTTTTTAGTTACTACCTAAGACCAAGCGCCTCCAGAGATTCCCTCATTTGAGTTAGTCCAAAGGACTACGTTACCCATATTTGATTTTAAAAGGCTAGATGAAGATTACAAGCAAACACAAATTCCATAGTACATTGGCACAGATTCTTCAAATTAAAGCCTTAAGGGTTAAAATTCTGCTGTCTTGCCAGGTGTTCTGTTCAAATGTTGCAATCATACAATGTAGTAGCTGACCGCTTAACCATATGTCAAACAAACTTTGCTATGACAACCAGATGTAGACATTGCCATGGAATTAAATTATCATTTTATTAATTACCCTTTAATTAGTTGATACAGCAGAGAACATGCAGTAATTTAGTCATAATTGGCTTGACTTAGACTGAATACTTACAGGGATGGAATCTGTTTGTGAGACTACTTGTTATGAATAACAATTATGTCTGTGACAATGCAATTTTATTATGAAGATGTACTGTGCATTTCAAACAACTCTTATATACAAGACTATTCAGCATCTATCTACAACTAAATGACTAATGTTTTCCCTACACAAACCTGTATAAACTTCTACGTGTATTGGAATACATATAACTTACTAACTAGAATGATGTTCCGTAACTCTCGAAGGCATGCCTCCCACATCTTTTATTACATAAATAAGCATTCATTCTCTACGAGACTGCATTTATTACACATAGGAAGAACATATTATATGTCTTCCCAAAATCTGCTAGATTATTAGTGATATTCACTCCTGTCTCCAAAAATGATTCTGGAACTGAACACAACACTCATCTAAAGGATGGACCAGAGGTGTATTTATAAAATGTTCCCTGATGAAATATTAAAAGTTGTGAGGTTAGCAGTGCCTTTGATATTTTTCACTATGCTTTTTGACCTGATGATAGGGGCTAATTGAGTGGAATGCTCTTGGGTTTCTCAAACTGGACTGATCCAGACAGAACTAGCAATGTTGCCATCCAGATGAGCAGTTTGCCTTGAAGATTTTTCTCTCAACATGGACTGCAGTTAAAGCAAAAATAAGTAATTTTTTTTTCTGTAGTACAGTATGTATCATTGTAGTGTGGCAATGCATCTTTGACAACTTAATTAGAACTTCTATGAAGTACATTTTAACTCTGGTTCTTTCAGATCCAATTATTTCTCTGGGGCAAATTTTGCACTCCTCATTCAGTCCTTCCTCAAAGGAATAAAAACTGCCAAATTTTATTCAGTTATTTACAGTCCTAGAGCTTTAGCAAATATCCTGTTTTCTCCCACTTGCTTCCTCCCACTGCAAAATCTCACAAAGAATAACTCAAAAACTTAGGCAAACTCAGAAAATATAATAGCATACTCTCAAAAGCTAAGAAATCTCTCTCATCTTGCCTTCCTGGCTGCTCTCCGATTCCCATAAGCTTTATGATGAAGTTTATACCGACTGTGGTTCTGTTTAAATACTGTCCAAGTCCAAATCTTCTTTTTTAATTTAGTAATGTACAATGGATACCATACAAATTCTATGTGCCAAATTTATCCCTGATGTAATTTATTTGAAGATAGCAGAGTGATACCAAGGATTAATTACTTTCCTTTACAACCTCACACTTCAAATCATCCTGTTCCTTGTTCAAATGACTATGGACTTCTTCAAGAGCTTTCTTTAACACTGAATTCTTAAATAGATTACTACTATGGTTCCTCAGTATTGTATTTCTCATTATACATTACATTTTGATAAGAATTTATGATCAGTTTTCACCTACAGTGCCATCTTTTAGTAAATACCAGTAAGTTATCATGACTACCTTTAGCATTAGCTAAACATGGGGTTTCCCGTTATGTCCTAAGAAATAGCTAACACAGTATATAATAAAAGGTTAATTTCATCAGATTTCCATGAAAGTCATCACTGTGAGCAACTTATTTTGAACTAGGGCATAATTACAATGCTAGAAACTCAAAGCAGTTTACTGTTAAAAATCTTGCATGCCTTTTTGAAAAGTGTTACAGCAGCACAAAAGCTGGCACCATTAGCTTTCATCCCTGCTGAGCTGGCAATAAAGTGTACACATAAGAAAAATGCATTAATTGGTATTAGTCAATCTAGTTAAGATGCTCATTCTCCACGCATTTTCAGATTTTGTTTTCATAAAAAGGAAATTAAAAAAAAAATCTCATCACTTGATTGCATCCAGCACAAAACCAAGGACAATGACAACAAAAGCATACCCAGACTGCAATTTTACAGCGATGTTCTCTTTTGGAAAGCTAAGGACCCATGTGCTTGCCCTTGAAAGTACTGGAGAAGTGGGAAAAGTGATACATTTTGCCTGTTGCTGTTTTCTCTCTCTCTTTTTTTGAGGAGGGAAGACCCGGGGGGGGTGGCGAGGGGGGCAAAGGGGGGGGGGCTGCAATAGTGATTACTGCACTTTAAGATCAGAATGAACAATTAACTGCCTAATTATTCCAGTCACACCAACCCACAATGAAATCTTTATTCAGTGTTTACAGCAATCTTTGGCAGAGACTGTCTTGCTGTTTTTAAACTAAGAAGAACTGCACCCTTTGGCTCCTCTCCGCATCAGCTGCCTTGGTTTCAGCACTGGGTGCCAATAATCAGTCTTCTTTTTTCTTTTTTTTTTTTTTTTTTGGTCCAAAGTGGCTATTTTTTTTAAGAGTGAAAAGACCTATTCTCATCAACTCCCCATATAGTCTGGCTGATTTATGTTCCAACCACTGGGTCTCTTCCTTCCGTATCTTTTAAACATTTATTTTCTGTTACCTCAGTCCCTGCCCCCCCTTCCCTCCTCACCTCCTTTACCAACACCAGGCAGAGCCCAGTGAAAGCCCCAAGCAACTCTGCTGGATGGGAAGGCTGCTACAGATCAGATACACAAGAAAGAAGGCAAAACTTCTTTCACAAGAAGCCAAAACAAAGTGAAAACAAATGGGGAAGGAATCAGGGAAGCAAAATGTGTACGTCTGTATATGTATGTGTATGTATGTGTGTATGCAATGCATATGTATGCATGTGTATATGTATGTGTATGTCTTTGCATATGTATGTATATGTGTGTATGTGGGTATGTGCATGTGCATGTGTGTATGTATGAGTGTATGTATGCATACGAACATGTATATATGTACATATGTATATGTATTACGTGGGTATGCCTATGTGTGTGTATGTGTGTGCGTGTGTGTATGTGTGTGTATGTGTGTGTACATGTGTGTATGTATGCATACATATGGATGTGTGCATGCATATGTGTATATGTATGTATGTGGGTATGTGTATGCATGTGCGTGTGTGTATGTGCATGTGTATATGCATGCGTACGTGTGCAGGGACATGTATTTATATACATGTATGTGCGGCTGTGTGGACGCATGCACATGTACAGATGTGTGTGTTTACATATGTCTGTGTACGTGTGCATAGACGGACGCACGTGTGTCAGCACGCATATGGACGGGTGTGTGTGTGCACCCGTGTGCCTATAAATCTGTGTGTGCACAGACGTGCATATATGCGTGTGCACCCGCGTATGTGTGTACGCACGCCTGTGCCCGGGGGGTGTGTACGCGCGGGTGTGCATGTATGTGCGTGTGCATGTGCATGTGCATGCAGGCGGACGCAGCTGTGTGCCCGGGGCACTTGCTTGCGCGCGCGGCCCCGGCGCAGCCCCGCGGCCAGGGCAGGGCAGCTGCCCCGGCCCGCCCGCCGCCCCGTCCCAAGTGCGGCCCCGGCCGTGCCCGCCGTTACCTTGCAGGGTGGCCGGAGCTCCCCGGCGGCGGCTGCCCGTCCTCCGCGCTGGGATGTGCCCGCTCCGGGCCGCCTCCGGAGCCCGCCCCGCCGAGAGGGGCAGCGCCTCGCCCCTTCCCCGCCCGCAGCCCTCGCCCTCGCCCTCGCCCTCCCCGCCGGCCCCTCTGCCCTCGGGCAGGCTCCGCCGGCGCCGGGTGGGAGCGGCTCCAGCTCCGGCTCCTCTCTAGTTTGTTGCAGGGACCGTCCTCCTCTCCCTCCCTCGCTCCTTCCCTAGTGCAAGTGGCAGCCGCCTGCCTTTGCCACTGGTCCTCCTTCCCCTGCTCATGAATATTCTGACACAGAGGGAAGTCAATGGAATTAGCCGATTGGTGCTGGGCATGGGCGCTCCTTGCCTTCTTCCTCAGGAGCCGGCTGCAAAGCCACCCCAGGAAAGCCCTGAGTGGCAGAGGGCACCTCCAAGCCATGCCCCGGCTGGGGCTTGCCCGCACCAGCTCGCCCTGGCCAGGGGAGAAGCAGCTGGGGGCACTGGTTGGGCCATCTACCTGAGGCTGGCCCTGCATAGAGCAGGGGCTGGGATGACATGACCTCTTGAGGATCCTTATCATACTAGAAACCTATGATGTGAAATGCTGGGGGATAGGATGATCCCTATCACACTAGAAATCTAGAAATCCTTTTCAACAAGAGCTTCAGGAGATGCCCCCTCCAGATGGGTGAGCTGCTAAAATGCTAGCCTGAAAATACACGGGGGGGGGGGAAGCTAATGGAAAGACCAGAATCAAAAACCCCAGCTGATTTCTCTGAGAAGGCTCCACTCCTAATCGCTCGCAGGCTCAGCCTGCAGGCAGGGATAGCAGTGCAAAGGTTATGCTGGCTGGCAGGTGAGGTGGCAGGGCAATGTTAGCAAAATCATTCTATCACAAGCCAGTTGAAGAGGACTGGAGTGCCCATGAACGCTCCCCCTGTGACTGGCAGCTCTGACAATGGAAAGGAGCTGTTTAGCCGCACAACTACAGGAGAGGCAGTGGCTGCTGCAGCAAGCCAGCCTGCCACACTGCCTACCAACTTGCTTTGATCCTGACCAGCAGTCGGCAACTCGAGGTTCCTACTTCCTTCCCATTCTCACCTTCTGCAGGCGCTGGATTAAAGCCACAAATTAGACCCAACTTTGGTGATGTGCATAGGAGAGAGAGGAAAACCAGTGGGCACTAGAGGGTAATTCATTTCAGATAGGTCCAAACAGCTCTTTCCTCTTGTAGTAACTTCTGGTCCCTGCCAGCACAGCACCCAATTCAGCTCTCAGATGGATGGGAGTAACTGCACTAGTTTCAAAACCAGACCATTGTAGTATCTATCCAGGTGGAAGATTCTGAAGTTCCTACTCTGTTTCCTGTGGCATCTAGTTTCGAATGAAATCAGATGATATTTTCAAGAGTCTTTGATTTGCATTGATAAGTACTCACAGAAGTAAGGTTACACTGCCTAGGATGGCCATGAATTCCCCATAAATATTCATCACAAGGTAGTTGTTTCAAGATAAAAAACTGAAACAAAATAGAATAAAATAAAGACTCTTACATTACCTGTTTGGAAGCCTGGAGTTTCTGGACATAATGCTCAATACAACTGCTAAATTACTGATGTGATAAAACACTGATATGCTGATACGCACTATTATTTTTTCCAGATTTCCATTTTTGTATGCCACCTCTGCAAGTCCTCAGGTTAATCAATGACTTTTACTGAAACATTTCCAAGAGGTTGAATTAGTTCTGTGGTTGCTATTGTCTGTCAAAGACTAAGTGTCTCAGTACCTTTACTGAATCTAATACGACAAAGTAGACACCTCAGTCCCATTGAGGAGAATCATTTACTAAGTATGAGTATTACTTTTCCAGAAAGTTACCAGCACGGTATCCACAGCTGCACTTTTTAATAGAAATCCCAAAGATCTATAGCTAGGCTCATCAAGCTTTTTAAAAAAATTATTATATTTATATTTCTTACTAACATTTTAAAATTTGCAATATAGTACATATTGCGTTGCATAGTGCTATATTTGCAAAGGACACATAGATTTATTTGTATATACCATATTAAGAATATAGATGATCAGATTTTTTTT
>JAGPOW010000261.1:123444216-123490773 GCA_030014935.1 Caiman crocodilus
CCAGTCTTGTATAAAGCAAATGTTGCTTTGGATGCTGGTGAAATCCTACTGGCCAATGTCCATGCTGAATCAGGCCACTATAAACACTCTATTAAGTGATGGGATGCCCATGCCATGGTACTTGAGCTAGAAGTGACTAATTCAGATTCTTATGAACAATAAGATCTTCACAAACATGTAGACTGCAAATGATGGAGCATATAGGGATGGAGCCAGACCTTGTATCTCACTGCATACTAAGAATATCTCTACCTTAACATTAGTTAGATTAAGGGTGCAGATAGAAGTTCAGTTCCCCTCTGTAACTGAGAATGCTTTGCAGGAAGCATTCTGAGTTGCAACAATCCCCTGGACCAAACAAAAGTTCACTGTTGATTCCAGGAGGAAAACAAATCCAGCTGCCGGCTGCCTGTTGCTGATTTTCCCTAGCAATAGCCTCTTCCTCCTGTGAGCCTGGAGTATTTTCAGAAAGGGGAGGGAGAGAAGGGAGCAGATGGAGCTTGATTTAGGGGCTCCATCTGCAGCCAGTGTTGGAGGGTGGATGAATTGGAGCATCCCCACCCCAGGGGGGCTCCAGTACATCTGCCCCACCTTCAGCAGGGGCTGAAAGAACCCAGACCAAACTCCTTCTGCTCCCTTTCTGCCCTCTCATTGGGCAAACAATGACAGGCTGGCAGGCAGCTCAGATACAAGTCATAGAAGGTTTTGAAGCATCTTCACCCCATCGGTCATTTTTGAAGCAGTCTGCTGCTAAGCACTTATGTTTGGTCACAGCTATATGCACACCGCTTTCTGTGGCCACATATGACAAACATTGTCACTTCTGGCTGAGCCCTAAGTGAGAGAACTGACTTTTTGGAAAGTCAGATTGCCCTTGAACAGGGAGAGATCCTAAGGGTTTTGAATTCCATGGCAGGGAGCACTTAAACTCAAATACACTTTAACACTATTGTGCTCTTCATTATCTTAAATCAACAAGGCTGTGGATTATTATGCTTTACCCCACCTCATTAAAAACATAGGAGTCTCAGGGGTGATATATATATATATGTGTGTGTGTGTGTGTGTGTGTGTGTGTGTGTGTGTCTGCAGACCAAGAAGGTTGAGGGTGTTAAATTTTAGCATTTAAAAGGGTTACTTAAATATTTCTACATAAGGTTTACATTTTGTCAAGAGACTTATGTGCCAGCCAAAGGGTATGACATAATCAGGGGTCTTTCTGCAACCCACTATGCAGGAGACACAGCCTATATAAAATATTAGCATAGATGCTCCAATGTGGGGAAGGAAGCATATCATTGTACCTACACCCCTCACTCAGCACTGAGAAGTTGACTCCTGCCTCTTGTGATGCTCCACTTGTTAAATAAGCAAACACATACTTTTATGTTTTCTCCCATGCTGACTCTCATGCTTGGGAAAAGGAGCTCCCTGTAAACACTTTCAAAGTTGCCTCATTTTCCCCCCTTCAGACTCCCTTTTGCCTGTATGTAGTTTGTCATAAACTTGACCATGGTTAGGTTGCTGGTCTGCTGAGATCACTGCCTACTGTTCCTATTGTACTTACTTATTATCTCTTAAACTATATCACTTATCAAAAACTTCCTAACTTAGATCAATTCTGCCTCAAACTTTCTGAATATCTGTACCTAGTCATTATCTTCTTGTGCTTCTCATCAGCATCCAACTCTTGCTGCAAGACTTATACTAAGCTAAGCTCTGGGACAGTAATCACCTTTTGATCTTCTGTGAGGAAAGTGCTTACTGCAATCAGGTCTTCATCTGTGACTGGGCCTCCTAGATGTTATGGCAATACATAGGCGATGTGTCCCCTAAAACTGGCCCTCACTGGTCGGGGAATAGGGAGTTTTTCCGGCTATACTTCCGATGCTGGGGACCCCCCCGTAAGTGATTTGCCGCTGGTGCCCCTTCAGTGCCAGGAGGCACCAGTTGCCCATGTGGCAACAAATTTACTTCTGTGAGCTTCAGGAAATAAGAATAACCTCCTGAAATGGGGAAATAATATTTCTTTATAGAAATAAAGGCAATATAGAAATTATTTTTTCCCTTTCTGAGACTATATTAATTTGTGGGCCAAACTCTTGGCTAGTATGAAATGGCATAATTCCCTCCAGTTTGGGACATTCTGCACTAATATATGAACAAACGTATACTATATTGAGCCGGGGAGGAGGAGACAGGGTGTTAAGGAAGGCTGCTGAAAGAATTAAGTGCTGACAGAAGCCAAAACCTGATGAAGTCCCTTTCTATATTTTGCCTACTACCAAGGGCCTCCTCTGAGGATTATTTCATCCAACACAACCATTTAATTTGGACCTTTAACTCAGGAATATCAATTGTTACTCAAGATCTTCTTATCTTTGGAAACTGTAAATGGAACTCCAGCTTTTAACATTAACTCTTTTATCAATAGTCCATATTCCTGGAATTGTCTTTATCTGCAATTTAGTTGCATTGAATTTAGAGCTGAAAAGATATATTAGATAGTCCAGTCCATTTTCCCTCAAATGCAGTATTACTCCCTGAAGTACATTTTCTAGCATTTTTTCATATTCTTTTCAGATCTACAGATGAGAATTATTTTCTTGCTTAATATACACATTTGCAGTATATGAAGAATATACAGGATTCTCTGTAGCCTAATATTTCCTGAGGCATCTGATCCAAAACTATTTCAGGCCAGATTCCAATTGACTTTACTGATGTTTTGGATCAGGTCCTTAAAATCCTAGGTACAGACCTTTTTATCTGATAAATTTTATGGAGCAAAGGTCCACTCCTCCCTTCATCTAATTATATCCTTAGGGAGAAGGTAAACAACTAAAAAAACAATAATGCTGTGCCTTTATTCCCCTCAAATTAAAATAATTACTTATTCCTGAAATCAATTTAAATAATCTGTTTCGGAAAAAGCGCATATTTTTTCATCTGAAAAGTACAGCAAGTGTAAAGTCTCAAAATACGTGCTTGAGAATTGAGAGTGCTGATATTAAATATACTCTTATTTTTCATGCTTAAACTGCTGTAATTCTACTTTAACTGGTCTTCCCACTAGGCAAATTTAATGTCTTCAAACTGCACACAGCTAAGCAGCTCATCTTCCTATTGGGAGTAAGCCAAATCTACATATTTTTCCTTCCTGGCAGTATAGTTCTGCAGTGATTTCAAGACATTATCATTCACATTTTTAAAGCTCTCTCTGGTCTGTTTCTAGGACCTGCTGATAGCATATTTGCAACAGTTCAAGAAACAAGAACCTCTCAAGTGTCCTCAGACTTACTCAGAAGGACATGTCAAAGCTTCCTCATTTAATGCACTTACATAAGAATATGTTTTTGTACCAGAAAATATTTGGCAGACTATTTCCTGTTCACATTCCTTATATAGATGATAGGGGTTTTATTATTATTTAACCTTGAATATTTTAACTTATAAGTGGCCTAACATATTTTTAATACAGTTTGAAATACACCTCAGGGCTGAGAACCTTTGGGAGTTTATATATATGCTCTGGGAATGGGATGCAGAGGGCACTTTATTTAGAGCAGCTTTGAGAGCTATTCTAATTAAAATGCCTGGAGTATCTTGTGCATCAGCATCCCCATGCTTAAAAGTGGTGGCACTTTATCTAAAAGCTCATTTGACAAACTTTAGATAAAGCACCCCCACCGCCATTTTTAAGGATGGGGACACTGATACATGAGCCACTGGAAGCTGCTGGAACATGGTAATTACCATGATTAATCAAGTCTGCTCCAATGCGCTATAATTACAGTGCATCAGAGCAGCCTTCCTGCTTGTTTATAGGCAACTTTTATGCAAACTTTTAGTCCAGATTTAAAATGTTATGGCTTGTTGGTGCTTATAATAGAAATGCCGATACAATCTTAACTGAATAGTGCAAACAATCCTTACATTTTCTATGCCCTCAAAAATGAATTTAGAACTTATGAAAAGATCCTTGATGGAAAACACAGGAAACTTCTGTTCTCTTTTTCCTGATGGGAAGAAGCAACCCATAAGCAGTAACATTGTAGTGTTCCTCATACTGCCTTTATCTCTATTTCAGAGGACTCTGCTTCACTTCCACTTCTGCATCCAATGAGTTTTTTGGCCTTTAAGACTTACATAAAGAATGATTAAAGGTAAGGGTTCTTCATTTTCTTAATTACCACAACATTATTAGTGGTACAGATAACATGAACAGTAGTCTCAGTCTAGGAAAGCCACACAAAGAGAACAGGTTTTAGTTATTATTATTTTGGAATAAATGTATATACAACTGAACTCAGAGATCCAGATTTCCATCTCCCAAGCTGTCCTTCCAGTCCTCTATGAAATGAGACAGCATGAGAAAAAATGGCTATTTAAAACCAAAATATTGATGTCATGTGTAGCATACCATGATATTTTATAAGTAAACAGTGTACACAAATATTTTAGCAGGAGCTTGATCAAAAGCCATGTATCTGAAGCTTAAGATAAGCACTCAGAGTTTAAGCAGCTTGGGTCATTATATTCACATCAAAGATAAATCCCTATGGCAGAGTGAATGATTCTCTCAATTCCAATAGTTATTAAGTGGAATTTTTTTTCATTATGGGTGCTATATATTAAGCAGAGCTGTAATTGAAATGTGTGCTTCATGGATAATTTGGGGAGGACCCACACCTAAGTGGTAAAGGTATGTCTTGTGGTTCTAGAATCATGAATTCAGGACTTGAACTGGATTTATGCCAAAAGCTGCCCCCAGTTGATTCAACTGTAAATGGACACTTGGGCTACTTACAGAAATTAAAATAAGATACTAGTGCTTTCCTTTAAACTCGGCCCACTCCCGTGCCAAGCCCAGTGCGTGACCAGAAAAGGCATTGCATGAGTTGGACCCAGCTTGCCCAACATCTGTATAGAGGAGATGCTTTAGTGGGGCTTTTTGGTGTTTTTATCCAAGAGCTTTAGATAAAAGCACCAGAAAGCCCCATTTAAGCATCAGATCTGTACAGACGCTGTGGAGCCAGGTCGAACTAATGCACTGCTTCTCTCTGTAACGCATAGGGTTTTTTTGGAGGGGTTAACATCTGTAAGCAGCAAAGACAGCCTGGTATGACTGCTAGCCCCATCGCTTCTCTGTTGGTGGCTTACTTGTTTCTATGGACTGTTAGGCTTGGATGGACCTATGCATTCATGAAAAATGTCAATGTTTTGAATTTCTTTTTATTCCAAATCAGGACACATACAAACATCAGAGCATCACATCTCATTTAGGGTCTAATAAGGGCCACCCTCCAGAGGCAGCCACCTTCCAGAGGCAACCAGAATCATTTAGAGACAAAAGGTGTAACAGTCCACAGGCAGGGTCCATACACCAGCTATAATACTTTGACTTAAAAGGCTACACTTTCAAATATAAACAGGCAAGTCATTTTTTTATGGATGCATATAGCTGTTTGGGGAGGTTAGATCACGTAAAAAATGACCACCTGATCTAACTTAGTTCACATACATACAGACTTTGCACTTAGATCCCTCGTGAGGCTAATCTAAATGTACAGAAGTTTCAGGAAGGTTAGACCTGTTTAAAAATGGCCAACTTGATCTAAGGTAACCCTACCTCCAAAGTAGTCTAAATTGGATCAGGGTGGCCATTTTTAGACTGCTCTAACTGTCCCAAACTTCTGTACAGTTCCCAGTGCAGCTATAAGGCTGAGAAAGCGCAGCTTCTGGCCCCAGCCTTGGAGTTGTCCTTTTCCTTCCACCCTGGCACCAGACTATTTTTAGCCCCTCCAGCCCCTCACCCCACCCCCAGGCAGACAATGCCCATCCCCATTGACCAGTCCCCTCTCCAACAATCCAACAAACCTCTCATCCTGCAAGCAGCTCCCTATGCTGGTTTTATCAGTGTTCACCAATGCCAGGAGGTGAGGAAGTAAATCCCAGTCAGGGGAGGGGTTGGAGGGATAGCAGTAGGTTCACCAGGGGAGTTTGGGGGGCTAAAGGTAGCCCCTGGTGGTGGGGGGGAGCGGGGAGGGAAGAGTGAGCACCCCATCCCTCAAGCCCTCCTGTGGACACTGCAAGCCCTCCTGATGCCAACAAACCCTCTGCAGGGCCTTCCTGCCCCTTCCACCCCCTGTGAACCCTCCCATCCTCCTGAAGCCTGGTTGCGCCCCATCCCCCAACCTCCCTTCTACCTCTCCCCTTCCTAACTTACCTTAGATCAAGTGTCCATTTTTAACTAGATCTAACCTCCACCAATATTTGTACCTAGTCTCGGAAAATGCTGCCTGTTTCCCTAGGATGTCTAATCATGTGTTGGTTTTAATTATTTGTGTTATATAGAATAGTTGTCTTTCTTAACTCCTCCAACAGTTCTTCAGACTATACCCCATTTGTGATTAATAAAAGGTCTCTTGAAAATTCACAAGCTCTTTTTATTCACTGGGTTGTCAGTTGGTATGAATTCACATGGTACTACGCTATAGGTTGTATCTTGCACTTCAGCTTTTGAAGCAAATTTTGTAGAAAGTTGTTACACCTGCCTTTACCCTGGTGGCTCCAATCTATGGAAATGAGGAGTACATGAGAAGGAGACTCACCACAAAGAATAAGAAAAGTAGCATTTGGGCCAAATCTTTCAAAGTGGCCTTTAATGTCAGACATAAATTAAAAAAATATAGGCATTTATCCAATTTTCAGATGAACACTGGAACCATGTTGACCAGACACAAAATTCTGTTTGCAGAATTGAAGCCCTGCAGGTACAATATTAATGAAAGTACTGGTATGCCTAATATCTGTTGTAATACTTTTCTTACATTGTTTTAAAAAAAACACTTTTCAATAGGTACGTCTCCATATGGTGTCCAGCTATCATAGTTATCTTGCATTGGTTAGTTCTAGGAACTTTGCTCATAAATGAAATCCTTACTATTATGTTTTATACTTCATATTTATACTGGTAAGGACTGATATGTTCTCTTCTTTTAAAAACACCAAATATCTCTGTGTATAAAATTTATGGCTCCTAAAATTAATGTGCATGAATTCATGCTGAAACCATGTATCAAAAGAAAGAAAGAGAGACAGTATTCCTGTAGCCCAGGGGCAGGCAATTATTTTGGGCAGAGGGCTGCTTACTGATTTTGGCAAGCCATCGAGGGCCACATGACAGGCAGCCTAGGGCAGATTAATATTAATTCTCTAAATTTTTTAGGGGTCCCATGGGCTGGACAGAATGGCTTGGTGAACTGCATTCTACCCCGTGGGCCGCATTTTGCCCACCTCTGCCATAGCCCCTCTTCAAAGATTGATTCCTTAGGACTGCAAAAGTACAAAAGGACCACCTAGTACCAGTAAGATTTGGCCCTAGACTCTAGGGCCTAGAGACTGGCAATCTCCTGATAAGCTTTATGTATTTTCTGTTGTTTGAAATAATCCTATTAAAGTTATGAATGATGAAAATTGCATTATTATAGTGAAAGCATAGCTCATACCTATGCATTTTACTCTTCAGACTTTACTGAGATTCCAGTTAGTTTGTTGTATTTTTTTCTGAATCTTTTTCCTTAGTGAGTTCCAAAAAGTATTTGGTTGCCCTAGTCAGAGATAAAAATTTAACCCAGTAGTATTTGCCTTTAGATCTGACTACAATCTCTTTGCCTAATATATAATCTTAGATGCATCCCAGCAGCCTAAATAAGGGAAGAGAAATGTCTCAGCTTTTCTTTATAAAGAGTGGACAAAATACTATAGGGCTCTCAGCTGGAGCTCTGGTAGAAGTGCAAATGTTCAGGACCTCCAAGGATTAAATTAATCTGTGATATTAACAATTAGTCAATGCTTTCATACATCTAAATGGAAACCTCTGCATGGGACTTTCCTCTGAAAATTACATAGTTAAGTAACAAGGATAATATTGATAGCTGACTGATATATGTAGTGTCATTTCCCAGTTTCCTATTGCTGTAGCAGGCTTTACAAATTGACTTTGAGATTACAGCACATGAAGCCTCTTTCATTACCAAAATGCAGCTACTTTGAGGGGGTTGGGGGGATGGGATGGGATGGGACAGGACAGAACTTGGGGCTCCTCAGCCCCAGTACACCAAAATGTTAGGACAAGAAAAATTGACTTTTTCTCTATCGTGGAGTAAAGCAGACACAGGCTAGGGGCCAATCTGTGACTCACGGAGAGACTATCTTTTTTTTGTCTTCCTGGCTTGTTCCAGGGACAGGATGTGAATAGATCTGTGCCACCTATATGTGAATATTCTTTCCTGATGTAGATTATATCCCCATCCCTGGCAGGTAGGGCTGTATGAAATTTCACTGGCAGTTTCGTTTCAACTCAGTTTGGGATTGAAACAGCGAAGTCAAAATGAAAGAGAAAACTTTGAAACAGCTTCAAAACAAAATGAGGCAAGTCAAAACGTTTTGAAATTTTTGAAATGTTTCGAGTTTCGAAGCTCAAGCTGAGCTTGCCTGCAGGGAAACAGAAACTAAACTGAGATTCCCTGAGGTCTCTTCCAATCCCAGTGCTCTGGGGGAGGGATGGAAAAACTGCATAAAAGGCAGCATTGTTTGACCTGCCCTGCTTTCTGCCTTGGTGTCAGTTACTGAGCTGCGTGTTCCAGTTTTGTTTGTCAGCAGCTACAGCTGCAGAGCCCCAGAACCCAGACTCCCCCTGCACTAATCACCTTTACAGCCGGCAGGCTTCATGGCCACAGCAGGTCCTAGGAGGCCTGCACTTTTCACCCCATCCTGTGCCCCAAGACAGACACAGTCAGTTGCACAAGCACCCATGTTATGAGTTTTGCCTGTCAGCAGTCAGAGGTGCAGGCCCCAGAACCCAGAAGCCCCTGCACTGATCTCCTTCAAAGCTGGTAGGGCTTGTGGCCTCAGCAGGGGCTAGCATGCCTGCTGTTTTGACCCTGCTGCTGCTTAACACACACATGTGACATGAGTTTTGCTTTCAAGACTTTGAGGTGCAATTTCCCTGACCCCCTGTACCTATCTCCTTGAAACTTGGCAGGCTTCACGCCCTCAGAAGGGGTTACCAATTCTGCAAGTTTCATCCAAATCAGGACAGAAATGACAAAGTTAAAGGCTATTTCAAGCATCCCCATTATAGCCTCTGGGCAAAACGTCCTATGGGTGAAATGAAATGGAACAGCACTTTCAAATTGAAACAAAATTTGAAACAAAATGTTGTTCTGTCAAAACACAAGTCAAAATAGAATGGTGCCATTTTGCACAGCCCTACTGGCAGGCTCACATGTGCAGTGGTGTAGCAAATAGTTCATATATTGAGGGTATATTGTAGTTCCTACCTACTTTCTCATTCTGATGTACATGAACAACCTATTTGAAAATGTCAAGATTATTAAATAAGTAAACTTACACATATATACCTGGCATCTCAAACTTTGGAAGGCTTTCCTGTAATAATGTGTATAACCTTAACACTGATTTCTTGTTTCAAAATAAAACTTTTACTTATCTCAAGGATAAATCTATTGCCACTTGACTTGAAAGTCATTCCAGATATTTTTCCACAGCATGTTGGAGATAAACAGGCCTTAAAACAAATCACTGGAAGAGAAACTGACCCTGATCACCAGCAAAGCAATCAGTTAGGTCTAGTGTGGATTTTTAAATAGTAATAACTATATCCATAAATTAATCCAGCTTGTTAGGTCTCTAACACAAAGACATCAGCTTCAGATCCTGAGGTTAGTGATACTCCTGATGTCTTAGTGTTATTGTCTTGCACCATACAAATAAGATACTGGGAAATGATTAGCATTAATGTGCCTTGATACCCACTTATAAAAATGAATGAAATTCTGCCATGGGTAAATTTTAGGAAAACAGGATCTTACTCAATATAACCTGCCACTTTATAATTTACTCCTTTCTTCAGGAAGGCTGAGCATTTGCATTAAAAACACATCCATAATTCGAGTAATCTCCCAAAAGAGATAAATGCGCATAGAATCAGAACATCAGCAAGAAATGATGTAAATTCAAAATGTTCCCATAAGTTCTTTGATAGTGAATATTGCTGGGGAGGGGTGGCTTGGGAAGAAAAAACTGTGAAATGTCTTAAGACCACAGTGCTCCTCTTCACTCTGCTCCTCCATATCCATCTGATTTTCTCAAAACTGGTACAAACAGGCATATGCTATTATTAGAGGAGGTAAAGCTGATACTTTAATACATCATACCTATAAGGCTGAAGGCATAATTGCTACTTTTATGTTTGTTGCACAGTGAATAGTACTTAGCTTTTGACCCAATGATCCTTTAGAACATCAATCACCTACCTTTATCATGTCTACTTAACTTAAACAATGTGCCTAAAATCTTACCAAAAGCAGCCTACCACTACTGCATAGCTTACATTACTTTTTATGTGAATATTATTTGTCAAAGAGAGGAGATAGTAATTTATTTTCTTTTTTAATAAATAATATTAATAAAATATTATTTTGTCTTCTTTTGTTTTCTGGGCATAATTGCAAACCAGGTAAAAGTCAAACATGTTTTTGCTTTCTCTTACGTAATCACAATGTATTTACTTTTGTTTGTGACATTATTTGCTAAGCTGTTAACTGATTTATGAAGATGATTTGATAACCATGTAAAAAAAATCGATACCTTCATTTTGTGCCTGAATAAAGACAGGTCTGTGATGAACGCCCTCATGCTGATTTGTAGGAAATTGGATCCAGACTAGAATGTGTTTGGCCTACTGTTTTTCTATTATACTCCCCCTTTCCTCCCTGCAAAAAAGTGTTACACAGGACCGAGGTCTGGTGCAATTAATATAAAACTATCTGAGGACAATAACCCATTTGTTAATGCTGAGTTATTTTTTATGGGGCATGATTAAAAATTGCTCTATTCAAATAAAAAAAAAAGCCTGTGCAACCTAGTCTGCTCCAGACAACTGTTTGAGACTGATAAAATGATAAATTGGAATATTTGTATCAACCTTCTTCCATGGATTTCTGATAGCTTGCATTTTGTTTGTGGCAACACCCTCAGTGCTGTGAAAACAAGAGACAACAGAAAGCCTTGCACCTCCAGTGAATCTTAGATCTTGTGGGTGTAAGCTGCATAGTACATGAGTCAAACAAGGCAGCTAGTTGGCAGCTGCAATACTTTCATCATCTTTCGGCTTGCTGAAGCAGGCATGGTAGCTGTTCTGCTCTTTGGTTTATGTATAGGGAATGTTCACCAAGGGCTATCCTAATTAGTCAATGGAAGTTAAGAGTACATCACGCAAAGATGGCAGTAAGTACATCTCACTGCGTGTCATTTCATGCAAGAGTAGTCCCAGACGGCAGACTTTCTCTAAAGACATCGGCAGGGATCAGGGCAGCTTCAGTTGCAGGTAAAAAAAAAAAAGCCTAAAACATTGAAAGGACATAAATATCTTACCACCAAAGTTCTGTCAAGAAAAATGTCTCTAGATATGCCACACTAAACAACACCTGTTTAGCCCTTATTCTAGTGGACCTGAGTGCTCATGTATACATAGTGATGCACTTGCTTCAGTCTTTGAAGCAGCGTAACATGGCCTTCATGGAAAATATGTGAAGAACCCTGGCTTGAAAACTTGAGCATCCAGTTTGCGAGAGATAAAATATCATACAACACTAACAAGCACTGAAAAAATTTAGAAGAAAGACTGGTAAACTTTAAGGAAAACATCTCACAGGAGTTCATTATGTACCTCACTAGCCACTTTAATTACACATTAATTTATTATTTATGAAAAATCAGTACTGTACCTTAGCTCCTCTTCTGACGGAAAGGCAACAATAAAATGCCTCTAGTATAAAAAACATTGTATAACCGACTCTTTTGTTCCTTAGCAAAGATAAAGCAACTCATCATTATCAATTAAAGAACTGGGGAAGTCTTTGAAAAGAGGACTTGTTTGCTTAAAATACGTGAAGGTCATATTCACCCTGGAATAGTCAATGAGGAGTAGTCATTTGTTATTTTTAAGCAGGCTGTCATTTAGCCATTATGAAGATGAATAACATTTGTTATTACCTAATAATCCTCCTGTTGATTACAGAGAAAAGACACTTGCAGACACCTTATGCGCCTTGCTTGGTTTCTAGATTATTAATGTATTTTGATTAAACTTTGTAAACAAAAATTACGAACCTTGTTCTCCCAATGCAGTGACTGGCAAGCAATGCAAGATGCTAAAATATGTCTCGGTCCAACCTATTTTGCATTGCTTATGTTATTTGCCTAATATTCATGTAACATCACAAAAACAAAGTTCATTTTTTAATATCAAACAGATTGTCAATGGATCATATGCTGCTCTATTAAGGTTAGTTTTTGGATGCCTGCCTTCCCAAAGAGAGTTAATGAAGCTATAAGTTACCTGTGTGGCTTCATTTGGAGTCAGGCCTAATTATCTGGATCATGGCCACATTTTTGAGAGTCCAAGCCTCATTTCCAAAGCAGATGGAGTCACTCAGGAATGACTTCATTTGTATTAATTTGTTACACTGTCTTCTGTTATTCATCTCAGGAAACATCTCTGCCTTTGTAGTGTAGCAGAAACAAAATTTTAAAAAGTTTTAATTTGGGATTTTTTTTAATCCGTTGTTTCCATCTACACTTAGTAATGATGAAACACGAAGTCATTTAAGTGGTGTTCACCTTCAGGCTGTTGGATGGTGCAAGAAGATGATTATACTGCCAAAGATTAATGAGGCTTTTCCTTCTTGGAACAAGTAAGATGACCAAAACATGATCCAGCAGCTTTATAAAGACAACCCCCAAAGTGCATTTTATTAGTCTTCATGGCTAAGTATAGGCATTTGAGAAGCTGGAGTCAGAAGTGCTCTGACTTTTGAGCTTTATTCTAAGTACCCAAGGTTAGGTCTGGAAGAAACAAAACACGTTAGCCTTTGGCAAGGAGGGGCTCAGGGACTATCTACACAGACTGAGTTTAGCAGGTAGGGGCGCTCCCACATGCCTCCCAGCATGCCCTGCATCTTCCCCAGGCTTCCAAAAACTACTGAGCAGAGCCAAAAGGCCAAGCTACCCCTGGTTGGCTTGTGGGGACATCATAGCTGCTTACTTTGACCTGATGCAGCAGCAGCTCATCAGCTGGCCATCCTGAGCATGCCTACCCAAGTGCACCCTGTACCTGCAGTGCACCCTGTGTGTGTGGTGTCCCAAATGCTTGGGTTCTGTGTATGTGTTGGTGTATGCGTGTCCCAGAAGCCTGGGTTTTCCTGGACGCCTATATTCCTTCTATGTGTACGTGCATGTATGCCGGATGCCTGTATTCCCTTGGCCCCCCCACCTCCCTGCTGTTGATGCTGGTGGCCCCAACCCTGCACAGTGGCAGGTCATCTGGATCTTTGAAGCCCTGGCCACGTAGCTTCTCACCCCTGTGGACCAGGAACCCTCCCTGGATGAGCAGGGTCAGAGAGCTTCAAAGGCACCTTCCATGACATGGGGCCATGGGCCTCCAGCCCCAAGCTCCACTGGCCCTGCATCACAGGCAGCGCAGCCCATTACCCAGGCTGGTTGGGCACCATTCCCTTTCCCCTCTCCTTCCCTCCCGCCCCCGCACCAGGGGCACATGCTGGGGCTACAGGGGAATGCAGCCTTAGGAAGAGACTTGCTTTGTTTTAATCAAATGTTGAAGCTGTCCAATTTTTAGTGCATTTATTAAACAAAAATTGGAACACTGCCCACTCCAGAACTTGGAAACTTTTTTTCAGTTAACATTGAGAGAGCAGAGGCTCATCTTAACCAACACAAAACCTTGGAGCAGGAGGGGAAATGCTGCGTGTGAAACTGCCACCCCTCGGTTTAATTAAATGTTGCAGCTGTCAAACTTTGTGTGTGCATAATAAATACAAACTGTTGAACGTTGCCTGCTCTGGAACTTGGATTTAAGCCCAGGGCTTAAATCCAAATTTATCCTCACAGAGGCTGAGCTATACCCCCACAATGGACCCAGGCCTGGATTGGCCTTACCCATGGTTGGTGGGTGGCCCCACCCCGCCCCCACCCACCTTCCCTACCCACATTTTGTTCTGATCCTCCTGCACCCTTCTGGGACTGGCCCAGAACCTCTTTGGGATCTTGTACCTACCAATAACCACCAACAGCAAGGGGGAGGAAGTTGGCCCTGGAAGGTCAGCTGAGTCCATGCCTGTCCTGGCATTGGGTCTCAGGCACCCTGGTCCCTCCATCCCCCCCACTCTCCCCAGTGGTACTCCCAAGAGCAGGCCCCACTGGACACCTTCCTGAGTTCTTGGACCACATGTCAGTGGCTCCCATACACCATATTTCCTGTTCTGGGGCTCCCCTATACCCCAGCATATCCCAAACAATATGCAGTGTGAAGTGTTTCCCCATGGACACCATCCATCTCCTCCCCCTCACCCTCCCCTGCCTTTCATAGGATTCTCAGGCATGTTGCCCCAGGGATAAGTCCCTAGGATGGGGCTCTCCATGCTGGGGGTTGGGGCTGGGTGGCAGCCTGCCCCACCACTTCTGCCTGGGAGGGCAATGGTCTCCCTACAGGAGGTGTTACTGACACCACTCAGGGATGTCATAGCTGGATCCACAGTAGTTTTTGACATTTTACATAAACTACTTATCCTGGTGCTATGACTATCTGGTCACTTTCTTCAGATAATGGGTGGTCATCTGCCAACCTTATTCTTGGAGGCTGACCATCTTGGACCCAACACCTCAGATTCCATGACTGGGCCTCCCGCATACAAATGTGGAGTCTGCAGACAAGGGAGAATCCAAGGGACCTATAGGTGAGTCCCTTGTCTGAACACTTTTTCTGCCTGGGGCCAGAAGTCTTGCAGCTGCTCACAACCTGGCGCTAACTGCACTGTGGAACACCTGTGGTCCACAACCCAGCTAGGAAAACCCAGATGCCTGGGTTCCATTTCCCTGCTGTGGGAGTCAGGAGGGTTGGGATCCCAAGTATCTAGGGCAGGAGAGAGGAGACTTCTCCAGTTCTCCAGGAGGAGAAGGATGAAGGGAGTGGTGGTGGTTGTTGGATGGGGGATGTTCTAGGGAGAATTCCTATTTCCCGCTGCACCTTACCTGCAGTGGTGCTCGTAAGTGCTTTGCCAAGCAGTGTCTGGAGGCATGTCCAGGCTGGTGGCGTAGGGGTTGGGGGTGTGTTTGAAAGGCATGAAGTCAGTGGGGAGCATCAATAAATCAGTTTAGTCAAACTTCCAACTGGACAAGACAATCATTGAGCCAAGAGCGTACTAAATATCTGACTAGGCAACCACAGCCTTCCCCATGAGCATACTCCAGCTTACCAAGGAGTCACATTAAATCATCCCGTCACCTATAAACTTTACATTCAGAAGGTCAGCAGTAAAGTCTCTGCATTATTAGCTGCCTTAAGATATTTAGCAGCATGACATGGGGTGCCAACTTCAGAGTTCTCAGCAGCACTGGACTTACAGTGGTATATGGCCCAGCAGATTAATGCATTCCTGTATGGTCCAAAAGTTCTCAAACTAAAAAGCTCAACTCTGTACTTAACAGCGCACAGAGACTCATAACTGGATGCACAATCTACACACACACAGATGTATTCCATGCATTCTAGGGCATTAGACCAAGTGTCAAAAGAAGATAGACCTTAATTGCTCCGCTGCTGCCAGGTTTCTGGTCCCATAGAGAGCCCAACAGGGTAGGTACTGTAGCCTTGTCTGTTGCAGTGAATGGAAATGAAATGATCGTTCAGAGTAATCCAGCTGGAAACCTATTCATGCAGTGTTTTACACTAATACCAAATTAGCCCCTCATTGAGCAAGATCTTGACAAAGAAGCACGGGTCAAGCTGAGCAGACTGAGATATGGAAGCTTCAAAACAACACTGTACAAAATGAACATCTTGGACAGCCCCGTGGGTGAATGTGGTGCCCAGCAAACAACACAGAACTTAATTGAAAGCCACAGCCTTTAAAAATGCCCAGGTGGGGTAGATGGAATCTGTACACTGAGCAATAATACCAGACAGTGGCTCATAGCTGATTGGAGGGAATAGGGGACCAGGGGATTGGAAACAGGGGCTTCACAGCCTCATGTCACTGAGAGCCTGGGGACAGGGTCGGCTCAGGGTCGGCATGTGGACAGACCACATAAGCTCTGGCCAAGGCTAGAGTGTTGCCCTGGGATGTGAGGAGGGAGGGAAGACATAAAGCCCCATGGGTTGCTGGCAGAAGACAACCTAACGTGAGTCATGATAGGACCTGGTACAGATGCTCATCTCACTGCTCTAACCTACAGCACTGAAGTCTGATACCACATCCATCTAGGTTATTTTAGAGTGGGATTTGACATTTTTACAATGCTCTATGCATCCTGACTCTCTGTTTGGTTACAGCTGTAGAGTGCTTTCTGCATGCTTATCACACAATAAGTGTAACTTCTACACCTGGGTTATGTGTAGGAATTGTTGCTTCTTGATACCAACCTTAACTTGTCTAGGAAAAAGAATAGTAAAAGGAAATAAAAAGATGCTTGGGATTTCAGGAAGCAATGTATAAGGATATATTTATCTAAGATAAAAGCTAAACTGCTGCAAGACAGGAAATACACAAGAATTTCTGATCTGATGAAGTTATTTTTATAGCAGACAATGGAATTATATGAAGTGCAATCAGATGACTGTGGTGTACAGAGTGATTATGTTTCTAAGGCCAGTGTCAAGATGTAGGCTAGGGATTTTAATCTTCAAAGTGCTTTACAAATAAACATTATTATTCCCTGTTTACAGTAATCAGTTAAGAGCAAAGAGAGTGCGAAGATATGTGACTTGCACAAATTAACAAAAGGAAGCAGTGTCAATAAAATTATTGCTCTCTCTCCATAATTTTCATAGTTTTAAGCTTTATTGGTGATCTTCTTTCTTCAAGAGTAGAATGTGAACAAGGACTGGGGTGTGCATAATTTCTTTCTACATCAGCCATCTACTCCTGAAGCTGCTTCTAGTGGTCAACTGGAAATGAAGACATCTGGATTTCAGAGATTCTGCAACTCAGCCAATTGATGGGCACCCCAGTGCTGCTGAGAGTAAGGCAGCTGAAGAGACCTCAGTGCTTGCATGCATGATTCATACCCACTGCAGCATTAAACCTCAACAAAGGCTGGCATTGTTGTAATGCTGGTGGAAGGACAAGTACCATATTTACTTTAATATAATATGACCCTGAATATAAGATGATCTTCCAATAATTAGATTCTATATATGGAAAATGTATAAATTGGTTATAATGTTCCAGCTATAGATTCTAAGTACTGAAGGGCTGTCTTGAATATCCTCGCACACACTACTACAGGAAAGCAGTGGCAGGGGGGGAGGCAGGGGATCAGATGGCCCCCTTGCCCTCTGCCCCACCCACTTCTTCCCCCTGCAGCCTTTCTGCCCCCTGCCTCCTGCATTTTTCCACCTCCAGCTTCTGACAGTCTCTTCCTCTCCCCCAGCCTCAGTTTCTTCTGCCCAAACTCCCCAATTTCTCTCTCTCTTCCCCCTACTATTTCTCCAGTCTCTATCTCTTCTACTCAGCCCTTCCCTGGCCAGGCAGCCATGTCAGCACTACTGGAGTTTCCATGTGCTCTTTGCCCTGGAGAGATCCCAGCCCAAGCTGGAACTAAGCTGTGCTGGACAGCAAAAACAAGGAAAGGGGTTGGGCTAGGGGGAAGAAGCTTCAGAGGAGAAGCACAAGAGAGGCAGGAGGTTTCTGTGGGTCTGACTCTGGCCCCAAACAGTTGTCCACTTCATATGCAAATATGAAGTATGAATGTGGGGTTTTTCCCCAAACAGACTGGGGGGAAAAACTCATCTCATATTTGAGTAAATATGGTTGTTAAACAAAACTAAAGATCTATAGACCACCAATTCTTCATCTGCAGCCTTCCAGTGAAGCAAGTGGGAGCTCTGAACATGGAGTGATAATAGGGCAGGTACTCAAACATCAAGTTAATTTCAGGAACCTTGAAACCAAGAGGGGGTAGGGGAAAATATTTATCTTCAAAGGGAATGGGTAACATTAGTAAGAAAGATAATGTAAAGCTTCTAAAAGTAAAAAAAATATCAAGAGGTAGAAGTTATACTTGGACTCTGAAAAAATAATGAGCTATTAAGCAGGGCAGGCCTGAGAGGTAATTGAAAGGGACGTTATAAGATGAGGGGGGTGAAGGGATACTTGCAGGTGCAAGTAGCTGTAGGCTCATTTGTGTCTCCAGAAAAGGAGAGTTGTCATTTCCACTCCTTTACATCCTAAACAGCCTGTGCCCATTGGCACTCCATACCTAGAGTAGGTTTTTAATCACACAGAAACAGAGTTATGAGCCTCCAGCTCTTTATGCTTGCACATCAATAACATTATTCATGTCTTCTGCCTATCAAGGCAACAAGTAGAAAGTCGGCTTTTTTTTGTCTGCTATATTCTTTGTGAAATGAAATATTAAAGCTTAGATTTTGATAGCAGGAGAAATGTACTATACATTTTTTTTCAATCCATGACAACAAATGAATCATTAAAAAAAAAAAAGCGCTATTGATTATCACAATGAATAGCGATCAAGATTTTCACTGTGATCAAGAGCACATTAGTGCTTTGCAGAACTAGAAGAAGGGGTTTGATCTGAAGAGCTTCCAACCTGAGGTATATGACCCCAGAAATGCAATGGTTATTGTGCATATTAATATGATCACCCTCAATGAACTCAACAGTAAGAGGAAGATACACAAAATGTATGTAGACTGTTAACTCCCATTCAGATCTATGGACTAAAATTCCATTTCAACAGGATTTAAGTGCCTAAGTACTTTTGCAGATTTGGGCTCATACATTTGCAGGATTAGGTCCCACTTTTAAGGTTTACCATAACTAGGTATAACAAACAAGGGAGTGGGGTGAAATAGAAAAAAGATGATTGCAAGACTGCTGCACATTCGCAAGACAGTTAAAAGGTAATGTGGACAAAAACAATAATTAGCTTTTCAAATATTGACTGCTGGTCTGAAAAAATGTGCATACTCTTAGAAGTCAGATCAAGGGTTAAATGATAGAAAGCCCTATTCTGGGGACTTGAGTGAGACTTAAACAGTAGGTGATATTGCTACTGGCCTTCACAAAAGACCTGAATTGTGACCTTCAAAGAATAACATAAAACTTCAGAAGAGGTATAAAAAAATATTTCTGTGCAGAATATTTCAAAGTTTTAGATTTTATTGGTTATTATGGTGAGGACAATTATATCTTGGGGATATAACGTAGTTAAAAAAATAGGTTTGGATAGGCTAAGATATCAAGGGCTGGGTTATATATATAACCCAGCTCCCAAAAAACCTCTATCAGGTTTGTAACTTCATGTCTGCTGAACATTATAAAATCAGAAAATTAAGACATCTTTGTTTCCAGTGTAGAAGCCTGATCCTGCAGACTCGCAAGGATATTTATGCACTGTGAGTGGACCCACTGGCTACAGACCAGGCACATCTATACATGCATATTATTAATATGATGCAATAGACTCCAGCACTTATAGTGTCAGAGTCTATTGATTCTGGACACTGCATTTATATGTGCACCCAGGGCCACAGCACATTGAGCTGGGTCAGAATAGCCCCAGCTGGCAGGAGGCTGCGGGGTGGAAATCAGCCTGCCAGAGCAGGGCTACTTTGACCTAGCTCAATGTGCTGCAGAAGGGCTGACAGGGATACCAGTGTGCTCCAGTGTGGTGCTGGCAGGTAGGCAGCTTGCACACTGTAGCACCCTTATGCCCTGGACAACCCCATCAGCATCTACACGTGCATTGCTGAGGACTAAAGAACTCCACAGCAGGGTAATACTTGTATTTACAAATACTACCCTGCTGTGGAGTTTTAGTTTACTCCAGCCTAAAGGTCCTGCATGTGTAGATGCCAAGACATTTACTGCAGAACTAGTTAGTCTACTCTGCAGTAAATGGTTAATGTAGACATGCTCACTGACACCTAAATCAAGAGAAGATACTTTAAGATGGTATTAAAAGTACAATCAATTTGGTGGGGCAAAGGCAAAAGACAAGAGTGAAAATATTAGGAACTGAGGTTAGCAGATGTTTTTAGTTAAATGAACAATAAAAGGCTTAAAAAGTTTTAATCTATTTGCTTTTTAATAGAAAACAGACTGAAGGAGGGAATAAAAGAATATTGAGGAAATTCTTAATATAATTCTTAATATATCACAAACTCAGCCCTGAGAGAATTTTGAGTTAGACTGTAGATGTGAAATGAGATATTATTAGATATTATTCTCCAAAAAACTGGGGAAGGGTTTGTATGTTGGGCATGTGTTCAACTCCACGTGTCCATTTATACAGAATTTCTTTTTTGGTATCTCTAACCAGAACTGGGTGACGATTGTTCACCAAAACAATTGTTGTTGAAAAAGCCACAAAAAAGTTAAAGAAAAGGATCAAGATAGATTTCCTATTTGAAAACATTTTGAAATTGCTATAATATCATTTCTCAATATTTCCTAAATAAAAAATTCTACTTTTTGGTTCAAAATTACTTTTTGTTTTGAAATTTAAGGTAACATAGAGAGAGAGAAGGTAAAAAACCGAACCAAAGGAAAAAAAAAGAGAAAAAAGTGTTTACATTTACTAAACAAAACATTCTGATTAACCAGAATAGATTTTTTTAAATGTATTTTTAGCGTGCAAATATTTTCAAAATGTTGATGTTCTGTCTTTGTTTGGGGAAAATAAATATTTGAAAAATCTCCCCAGGACAGGAAACCATTTTCCACTATGTTTTATTTCATAGTACATAGGCATCTGAAATATTGCCAGTAGTTCTCTAGGTGCCTATAGTTCAACTTTGCATGGTTAGGAACATCTTAGTCATGTCAGACCTGAGCAGTTTTGAATTGAGCAGCTTGGAACTTACCTCATGCTAAAAGTCATTAAGTATTTTCCTACTTTTATAACCTAAGAGGTCAACTCCATATACATCCAGGACCAGTCCCCATTCAGTTCACAGAAACAGCTGCTGCTAAGTTTAAAACAATGGCTGGAGGGTGTGTAGGTGCTGTCTCTCTTTTATACCAAGCCTAACACTTAGAGCAGGAATTTAGGATGTAGGAAACCCAGGCTTACTTGCCTCTTGAACCTGAGTGGGATTCAAACCCACATCTCCCACCTTCCAGTACCTTGTCTACATCAATAGTCTATTATAGGCTGCTCTAAGGTGGGGTTACTTGCTTCCTCTTGTGTTGAAGTTGCTATAGAACACAAGAGGGAGTCTGACTTGAGACTAGCGGTTAGGGCTGACTGGGTGCATCTACACATGCACCGGACTTCACAGTTGTTACTGCACAGTCATTTAGTACTTGCTTATGGAAGTTGCTGCACATTTCCAATGTTACTGTGCAGTCCTGATGCCACACAGGTCATTTCCAATGCTACTGCACAGTAGTGTCAGCGTCATGGTTCATGCCTTCTGGCACTATGTCGCTGGAGCAATGAGCTACAGTGACATAGCTTGTTGTTATGACAATGTAGCATCTCATGTAGACATGCCCACTGAAGTGCAGGGAGGTCTGGGTTCTGCTTCCTACTCCAAGGACTGTTTGTGCATTTGATACACATATCCTTCCAGGAGTATGCCTTAACCACTAGGCCTGAGAGGTACATTCAATCTTTCTGTGCCAATTAATCTTTCATTCTTCTCTGCCCAGTACAACTGCAGGCACACCAGATGTTAGGGTAAGGATCCAGGATGACCTTGACAGACTTGTTCTATGGGCTAATTGGAATCAGGTGAGGTTCAACCGGGAAAAGTGCCAGGTCCTTCATTTGGATAGAAAGAATCTTCACCACAACTATAGGACAGGTGGCGGCCCACAGCATCTGAATGGGACCTGATCACAATTGATCAGAAGATGAGCCAACAGTGAATCACAAAATAATAAAGGGAAGATTTAGGCTGGACATAAAACTTCTTCTCCTTAAGGGTAACTAGAACCTGGAACATGCTCCTGGCAAAGGAGGTGCAGTTGCCATCCTTGGAGCTGTTCAAGAGGAGGCTGGATAAGCACCTCATTAAGTTAGTTTCAGCTCTTTAACCTCCTGCCTATAGCAGGGGATTGGACTTGACAGGATAAAACCCTGATTTTGTGAACTCATCTTAATAGCTAGCAGAAACCATCCCATTTCAACCAGCCAGTGTAACTTACACTCAGAAATCTTAGTTTTCTGCTCACTTCAAAACCTAAATTAAAAATCTCAGCCACCTGCAAACAAAGACACTGAAAAATTTACTACAGTGTTAGAGGCTACATTGTGGGGGAGGGAGAACCATTAGCTTTTATGCTCTATGGTTTTTGAAATCTGCATCTTCACACAGCTGATGGCTGTACAAATCACAATTGAAAAGATGTATTCTAAGTAGTGCTGTGAACTGGGTCTGAATTACAAAGACTCCTGTCTTAATATAGCATAATATAGCATACTATATTAAGACAGGACTCTTTTCAATTCAGACCCAGTTCACAGCACTACTTAGTGTGTGCATAATATAGTATAAAGGTCCAAACAGACCATTATGTTCAAGGAATATGCCTTGTGGTATGTACATGTCTCTATATGAATTCCGGCAAGAGAAAGAGGTAGAAGAAAATGTGACCTTGAGTTGTTTGGTGAATACTGTCCATATAGCTAGAAAATGAGGCCACAACAGAGCTCTTCATCTTTGCTCATTTTTCAGTGCTTTATTTTTACACAACTTTCACACACAGCACTATTTGGTCAGTCATGATGAATGAAGATTAAACTGGTATTGTCAAGCACCTTTTCAAGCACTTCCTAATTGCCAAAGCGGAATGAGTAGCACTTCAAAGTCTGTGAGTACCAAATGCTCTATTTACAGCGTAAGCACTCCGTAAGTACCCATGCAAGTATTTTTTTTTAGTACAATTGCACTGGATGTGTATTAAGACACTGTCCAATTGTACTGTTCAACCTGGTGATCTTAATAGAAATCAGGAAACAATGATAAGATAGAAATATGCCCATTATAAGCCTAGTTTACAAAGGATCAAAAGAATTGCTAGTCCAGGTCAGATAAGTGGTCCATCACATTCAGTACCCCATCCCAGACAGCACCAGAAAGAGAGCTGAGGCAGTTACGGAATAGCATGCCAATAGACACAATTGCTTCCTACCACTGTCACTTAGGTGGTGATGTGGGCCCTGAAGCATTAGGTTTTATTCCCTTAATTTTCTGTTACCCTATCTAATATTGGATTAATTATCAGAGTTCAGTTGACATTTTTGGTCATGTAATTACAGTGAAAATAGTTTGCGTGTTTCAGCAAATATTAGATTGTGCAGATGCCAAACAGTAGAAGATGCATAGGTTTCTATAACTGAGCACATTTAGAAGAGGGATACAACAGATTGTAGATTAAATAGTCTAGTAAATAACTAACATATTTCAGACAGTTTAGGTGCTTATATGGGCTATGATTTCATGGAATGACTAAGTTCTTTGGTAGGGTTACCCTTTTTTTTGGTCCTGTGATTTTAAAGCACCTATCACAACGCTAGGTATTATATGTACATGACTAGTGCTTTTTGGTACTGTCCCAGTGCAAATAACAAAACTAATATGCTACTGGGAAAAAAGTCTTTTACTTCTATATGTACCATTTTGAGAGCCTTGTAGGAAAAGCATTATAAAAGTGTTAATTTATCAATCATTATTTTGAATATGAACAACTGGCTTCTAGTGTGGAATATGCTCATAATTTAAGATTTAAATAATTACTTAATATTGGTTCCATTTTGCTGACCAGCTCCTCAAACTCCCCAAACCCCACAAGCCTTCAGTGACCATTAATGACATATGGCTCCTTGTACTGTTGTCAGGGGAGCTTCATCCATGAAACTTCAAATGTTTCCTGAGACTTTTCTAGGCAGGAGGTCTCTCCAGCTGGCTGCTGCATACAAATTAATTGCCAAGTAGGTCTGGAACACACTAAAACCATATTGAATTTAATATAGTTTTAAAGTGTTGATTATGGGCATAATGTTTTCATAAAACAGAGACAGCTGACTTCTAAACCTGAATTTTTTAAAAGAGAATGAGAATTTGGCCATGTAGGGGTCCAGGATTCAAGCTACAAATGCCAGTCACCCTGTTACAGATTCCATAGTTAATTCAGAAATTTATTTTATGTCAAGTTAATATATGGTTCATTTCACTTAAAAATAAACTATCATGTGGCATTGTAAGTGCTAGTGTTTAGTGGTAGAACAGTAATGGCATTTTGGTATGATTCCAGAGACCTGGCTTCAAACCTTGTTGTCTACTGATGCCAGAGCTGCCCATAGCTGACCTTGCTGTAAAAAGAGAACTACGGGCATTCAGGCTGACAAATCAGAAGTAGAATCATAGAAAACTGGGGTTGGAAGGGACCTCAGGAGGTCATCTTGTCCAACCCACTGCTCAAAGCAGGACCATTCCCTACTAGAGCACCCCCAGCCAAGGCTTTGCCTAGCCAGGTCTTAAAAACCTCCTCGGATGGAGAATCTACAACCTTTCTGGGCAACCTGTTCCAGTGTTTTACTACCCTCCCAGTGAGAAAATTCTTCCCAATATCTAACCCAAACTTCCCTTGTTGCAATTTGAGACTGTTGTTTTTTGTTCTGTCATCTGCCACCATTGAGAACAGTTTAGTTCCATCCTTTTTGGAACCACCCTTCAAACAATTAAAGACTGCTATCAACTTCCCTCTCAGTCTTCAGCAGACTAAATAAACCCAGTTCCCTCAGCCTCTCCTCATAAGTCACGTGTCTCAACCCCAAATCATTTTTTTTTGCTTTCTGCTGCACTGTCTCCAACTTGTCCACATTCTTTCTATTGGGTCGGGGCCGTTCAAATCTAGAGACAGTTCTCTAAATGTGGTCTCACCAGTGCAGAACAAGGCAGAAAAATATTTCCCTTGACCTGCTGGCAACACTCCTAGCAATGCAGCCCAGTATGCCATTAGCCTTCTTGGCAACAAGGGCACACTGTTGGCTCATTGTCTACTGTAGCTTATTGTCTACTGTAAACCCCAGGTCCTTTTCTACAGACTTGCTGCCCAGCCAGTCAGCCCTCAGCCTGTACCAGTGCATGGGATTATTTCATCCTAAGTACAGGACTTTGCACTTGCCCTTGTAGAACCCCAGGAAATTTCTTTTGGCCCAATTCTTCAATTTGTCTAGGTTATTCTGAATTCTAGCCCTAACCTCCAACCTATCTACTACTTCCCCCAGTTTGGTGTCACCTGCAAACTTACTCCATGCCATCTTCCAGGTCATTGATGAAAATATTGAACAAGACTGGCCCCAGGACCAGCCTGTGGTGCAGTCCACTTGAAACTGGCTGCTTATCACTCCCTTGTGTTCTGCTGCCATGCCTTATACTGTTGCCCTGAGGGGTCAGGCCAATGTTCAGGATCTCAATATTGCACGGTTAAACAGGAGGGCATGGTGTACACTTGCACATGTACACATAAAAAAAAATCAATTAAGCACACATACACCCCCACTAGGCATACACCCTCACACTAACAACTCAGATAGAGTGGTTATTTTGAACATGTGTATATGTTCATGCACACCTATCACCAGTTTAAGCCCATACATGCTACACACACCAAATTTACACAGAATCAGTTACCAACACCTACACATCCAATACACATACGTGGATTACTAATTCATATACCACACACACAATTATATCTATATGTGTATTCACTAATTCACACACATATCACCCACTTACACACACACAGGTGAGTTCCTACGTTGGGTGTTGTGATGTGTATGTATGAATATATGTGCTTGGTGTACTTGGGATACCTGGGGAAAGGTTAAGGTAAGAAAGTAAAAGTGTAGGGAGTGATAGTTGCTGGTAGTAAAAGTTACCAGGACCTGGATTAGAACTGATAGACTAGAGGGGCTTGGGCTGAAGAACTGAGGCTTGGGGGTAACTTTAGGTTAATTGATCTTAATTGATTAAAAGACAACACCCAGAGCCTGCAGAACAGGGGAGTGATGCCAGCACAGAGACTGGGACTGGAACCAGAGCTAAGGGGGAGCTGAAAAGGTAGGTGGGGAGAGGGAAAATGGGACTAAGGGAAAGTGTGGGTGTTAAAGAGGGGTTCTGGGTGTGGGGAGCCAGAGGATGGCTCTGGGGCAGCTAGAGAAGCTGCAGGGAGCGGCAGTAGGTGCTGGGATCTGGAGAAAGGCTCCAACTACTAGAGAAAACTGCAGGACAGGCATGAGGAGCTGGGAAGCTGCAGGGGGAGGACTACAGGAGGTGTGGGGGAAGCCTGAAAACAGAGAGACGGACAGCAGAAAAATCATAGGAAAAGTGGCAGGAGAGACTGAAAGGTGGCAGGGCAGTGGAAAAGCAGGGAGAGGCAGCAGAGAGTCATAGGGGAAAGGCAGTAGCTGGCATGGGAGGCTAAAAGGCAGCAGTGACAGCTTGAAAGCAAGGAGAGGCTGAAAGGTGGCGGAAAAGGAGAGGCAGAATTGGGAGGAGATTGGGAAACTAGCAGAAGTGGGGGCGGAAATGGAGCCGAGAGAGAGAAAGAGAGAGAGAGAGAGAGATAATGAGGCTGGGAAGAGGTTGGGATTCAATAAAACACGACCCAACTCGGGGTTGCAAATGACAGTGGTTTTACTGAACAGGGGAGATGGTGACACAATGTCTTATTGGTTCACTTGTACCCACCCACCGACAAAATGGCAGCAGGGTTTAGAGAGGCTTGATGCAGGGGCTGAAGTCCACTGAAGTCCAGGAGAAGAGAGAGAGTCCAAATTGTAGAAGGAGGTATGCAGGTATGCAGGTAATATCTACCTATCCCAGGCTAGAAGTTGATCCTTGATGGCAAGTCAGGATCTTCTTCAGCTCGGTGTTGTCCAGAGGGGGTTGCCAGCAAGGCCTCTGGGGTGGATAGGTGATGTGAAGCTGGTCTGGTCCGGATGGAAATGGCATTCCCACTGGGTCTGTCTTCACTGCCCCTTTTTATAGGGGCAGACCTTGTGTGACCCTAGTGACAGGAGGCATGACCAGGCAAGGTCAGCCCCTGGAGTACTGAGCATGTGTGCTCCAAGCAGGATATGCAGTTTCAAGTGTTTGTAATGGTGGGGTACAATGGTAGAGTTGCTGGTTCTGCAGGGTCTTTTTTCTTTCAAATGCTGGGTTCTTGTCTCTGTTCCTGGATGAGGTCCCTGGTTCCTGGATGAATCAATGCGAGGTGATGGCCCAGTCATTACAGGCCATTCAGTAGAGGCCTGCTACCATTGTATTTCAATCATTCCCAATCACTCTCATTCATTTGGGGACTAATTTACATGGGAGGGATACAATGAATCATACAGTTGCAACACAGGGGATGCCTGGGCAGAGGACACAAGATGGAGGCTTGACATATAAAATGGAAACTTGACATGACTTTGGTTAACTTACAAACACAGGCCTAAACCATATATATGGTTTAGCCATATATATGGTTTAAACCATCTATATGAAACAATAAAAATCAATACAAAAATGATAATAATACAATACACAACAGCAAAATCTATAGAAATCTAATAATTATACAATATAAAACAGTGGATATCCAAAACCAAAAACTTGCTACCAAAATAAAAGTGTTAAAGCTTATCCTAAGTCTGAGCTTGCTTATGCTTGTCTATAGAGAATAGAGCAGGAGAGAAAGAAAAGCTACAAATAATTGGGGAAAGGAAGGGAATGCATATCTATCATATAGTTATGTATTTATTAAAAAATAAAAACTGGGGGTTTTGCTACAATACCTGCCAGTCTACTGGGCCATCAGCCTTGGTGGGAGCTTTGGCTTTAGAACAAAACAATGGTGAAGTAGAAAATGCAATACTGTTATTACTAATTTTTTTATACCACTTGATGTATATTAGTCCTGCCAAGGAAGACACATACAAAATAGCTCTTCCTTGAAGAGCTTGTAATTTAATTGATGAACATAATTAAGCATGGATATACCAGAAAGTGAAGAGTCAAGGAAGGACATGGATTATGGAAATAATACAATATATACAACAGGCAAAAATTATGGTGGTGGAAACTGACATACATTCAGAGAAAAGAAAATCAGAGGGAGAGATTTCAGACTGCTGGTATAAGTAAGACAAAGCACACAAAAGAAACTCCCCCAAATTAATTCTTGTTTGATTAAATTATGTTTTAGTTCATTCATCTCAGTGCAGCCCTACTGACTGGTACCAGCTGGGAGTTTAGCCCATTTACTCATGCTTTTGAGTTTTGCTTTTTTTCTTAATGACAGTGTTAACACACTCCTTGTTGGGAGCACATCATTATTAACACGAAGTTTTGATTTGCCTCCACCTCACTAGCTTTCTACTTCAGATCTGTGGCAGAAGGAACAATAGCTACGATGGTACTATGAAAGATGAAGGTGGGCATCTGGTCTAGATGCAAAGAATAGAAGGAAATGGAGTGATTTCTTATGCTGAAATGGTTTTGGCTCACAACCCCAGTGTTTTACACATCACAGGTTCTTAAAGTTGCATGTTGGAGTGATATAAGTAGATGTATCTTCTTTCCAAAGCATTCAAACATAGCATTCAGACTGCCCCAGCCAGCCAGAAGGAGACAACCCTCTGGTCTAGCCTGCTACACCCACTGTCATGCTTTTCTTTTTTAGTTTCTTTGGAGTATCCTCGGTATCATCTTCTATCCCAGTTGCTGATATGTCAACAAAGCTTTTTAAGTCCTGTTGATGCTGGTGCTCCCTCTTGTCCTGTGCACCTCTATGTGCCTCTTGCTTCACTGTCTCTTTAATGCTTTCTTTCCCTCCTGGCGGGGGAGCTGAGGCATAGGATATTATTACAACATAACACAGAAATATTACAAGAAACCCCATAGTCCAAAACAGGGTCATGAAACTATTCCCTAGTTTCTGAATTGAAAAGTTCATTGTGTAACCATCCCTATATTTGGATCACAATCAGTGTCAGTTTACACAACACATTTGACTCATGGCTCATTATTAGAGATTAACTTCATACATTTCTACCAGTCTGAAAGTGTTTCTTCTTCTATCCTCCAATCCCCATCCTCCATCCTAATTATGTTCGCAGTGTTTAATTATCTATATTTTCATAGGATTACATGTCAATAGTTTTATTCAGAGATGATGAAATTCAACAAAATTATTCCACAATACAGTATTCACCTCTCATGCATACACAGCAGTGGGAGGGTAGCCCTTTCTGAAACTACTCTAGGGACTCTGTGTCAGATGTTCATCTGATACAAAATGATTAGCTTTGTTCAGTAAATGGAGCCTGCTGAATAATGCTGTGGTACCTAAGGCATATAGTCAAGTGTTATGCACAACTGCACAAAGCACAAGAAGCAAAACAATCCCCCTGTGAAAGGATTATAAAGACCTGTAGGGATTGTCTGTAAATATCTGTGATTATCTGTGGGATATTCCATCAACCACAGCTTTACAGGATTTCTGTAAATTTTTCTATTATTTTTCTCATTGAGCATCTATATATGAGAACATAAGTGTTAGACAAAAGAAAGGTTATTTAAAACATATACATCAAACTGAACAAGTAGTAAAAGTTAACACTTTACAACCTAGGCAACTTTCTTAAAGAGCTGCAAAACACAACCTGATAAGTATTATTTTGTCCATGGAAAAGTAAATTATAGTATGTTATGTTGCTTTAGATGCAAAACATTTATAGTTTGGTTGATGATTTTGCATTTTCTTTCTTGATACAAAGCTAAAACCATTCCATGTAAATAATATAGTTTAAAGGCTGTTCAGATACAGTAAACATTCCCTCAGAATTTCCCACACTTCACATCTACTCATATACTTTGCATGAAGGAGTATATTTTTAAACTGTACAGTATATAACGCTTATTAATGTTTTTCTAAACTCAGGTTTTCAAATCCTTCTTCACCTCCTTCTTCTTCTTCTATTAGTACTACTATTACCACTTCCACCACCTAAAGGCCACAGGTGAGATTAGGATCTTGGCTTTAATGGAACTACAAGCTGAAGTAACTTCCTGATTTGTGACCAGACATTGTCTGATTAACCAAGGTTACACACTAAATGTGTGAAAGAGCAAAATAAGTATCTGTTCATGAGTAAAACAAGATCTATTTGTCAATCTGATGTTTTCCTATTAAACAAAGATGCAGTACAAATGAAAGACTCCGGCTACTGTTTTATAAACAGAGCTCTGTGCAGTGATACAGGGACTCCATTTGGGTCATTCTTGTCTCTAAACACAAATCTAGGAAGCCACTGAGACAATCTGCTTTATGCTGGAACAACCCTAGCAAGTCAGGAATCAGTGAGGCATGAAGAAGCTCTAGCCACACCCCTTGCTATCAGCAGCAGGGATGGGACGGTATACAATAAATAGAGACCTACCCAAATCAAGGATGTAAAAGGAGGTAAAAGGCTGATTTAGTGAGCAGATTATGGACCCAGTTGTCTTTTTCCAAGGCTTATTGTGGATCCCCCACCCCCCCATGCCTCCAAGGGACCCCGGTTGCCCCACCCCTCACCACTTGTTAGCTAAGGGGGCTGTCCATCATTTGGGTCCACCCCTCATCACTGACTGGCAGAGAACGGCAGGGCCACATAACAGGCAGCATCCTCAGCCAATCAGCGGCAAGGAGCGGGAGTGGCAGCCATCTCAGCAGCTCCCCTTTGTACCAGTAGCCCACCCCACCCTGTACCAGGATGTGCAACCAGGCTGCAGGGGCCATGAAAAACTCTTACTAATAATATTTTTTTCCTCCAAGGACTTCATGGACATTGCCTGATTTCACAGATAATGTTGGATTCCACGATTTACACAAAATCAACAAACATCGCAAATTGAGTAGGTTACTGTTAGGGACCTCTCACCTCATTGGAGGACATTTCTCCATACTGAAGTAATTTTCCTATGACTGAAGAAAAAAATCAGGCTTACAAGCAGAATCTGCAGGTGTTGTAATATAAAGTGACTACTCTGCCTCTGGACCTGGTTTTCTGTTTTTAATTTGATTTCTCCAGTAACCAAATTGTGCTTTCTGTTGCTGTTGTTCATCACATCTTCATAACATTTTTAAAAGAACAACACATTTAAAACCAGTGAAATTCTGACCTTTTGATTCTTTTCTGAAACTGAATATTAGCTTTTTATTTATTTCTAAAAAACATAAAATGCTTCTGTTCTGTGTGGACAAACATGACTTATTTAAATGAGTACCAATGTTCATATTTACAAAGCTCCCTATGTACCAAAAATAAAACTCTCCCCAGAATCTCAGTCATTTCTACTCCAACATCTGCATAGAAAGGAAAATGAGGTAAGGTTTAATAGGTTTGGAAGATGCATCTTTTTGAGTTCTGTTAGATTCAGATGGGGGGAGCAAATCTCAAAGACCCCTCATTAATCATGCCCATCAATCCCACTTCCTAAGCTTATTATGTTGTTGTAACAGAAAAAGAAGGGTGGTCTTTTAAAAAGCCAATCTTCAACTCTTCAGAACTGTGTAGGTTCTGCAAGTGCTTTGAAATCTGACTTTGCACTTAGAAACAAAATGGAAAGCAAACTAGGCATATGGCTGCCTTATCACTTTTTGGGTAACCTCTTAAGAAAATACACAAATTACCTTACCATCTTTGAAGACACTTAATGTTCCTCTATGGCAGTCTTTTTGGAGAATTTGAAAACATCCTGTTTATATACTCTCACCCAGTCAAATATTACAAGTGCTAACACTTTATTCAATGGATGAGTAATCTGTGGGTATTGAAAAAAGCTGGCATTTCTATTTCTATCTATTTCTATCTTAGCCTGATTTTTCTCAGTTCTGTATGTTCTAATCCAGCCCTCATTTCTTTGTCATAAGATATTTTTAGATACCTGGCTTTGGAATCTAAATCCTGTTTCACACACTGCAGCCTCACATAGTTTGCAGGTGCTGCCTGTGGACCTGTCTGTGCAGACCTGTATACAGTCTCTTTCCCAGTTGTGTAACAAAAAGGGGGCAACGGGGGCACCAGCCCCGGGTGCTCATCCTGGGGCAGGGAAGGGGACAGCACACAAACAGCAGCACAGCAGTGTGCTGCCAGCCAGGCCACCTCCATGCAACCTGTCATGCAGTCACTGATACCACACTGTGTGAACTGCTGCTCAGGCCACTCAAACATCCAGTTACACCTCTTCCCTTTCCCATCAGAGGAATGGTACAATGGTCTCTGCTAGCAAATCTCAATATAACATGAGTGAAAGACTATATGTGGATGAAGGAAGGTTAACTACCAAGTGTTGCTTAAGGAATGTTAAGATATGGTATCATGGATCTCAGGCAGAGTCTGTCTTCAAGGTTTGCATGGACAGGGCCTGGCATATGTGGATACCAACAGAATATGCATTATAAAGATCTGCAGAGATAAATGTAATAATAACATGGAAAACCCAACAGTAGTAATGAAAAAAATTTGAATTATGGGGCCTCAGTGATTTATTAACAGGTCTAGCTTATTATTATTATTATTATTATTAGGTGAGCAAGTAGCAATGATATGTCACCTGGAGTTCTGCAAATAAATATGTTATTGGATGATTGCAATCAGTTTGTAGTTGGTTTATGAAACTATACAGTAGACAAAAAAATAAATCATGCTCAACACTTTGTAATATTTTTGACTAATAGCACATCTGACATACAGTAGTGCTGCTGCTCAACATGGATTACTAACAACATCAGTATCACTGGTCATCTGTAATAGTGAATAATAGCAACAGGACTATAGCCAAGGACCTGTTTGTGGCTGGCACAAAAATTAATTTACCTGCAGGTTATTTTCATGTTTATTTCATGTGAATGAAAAGAGGGAGACTTTAACCTTTTTGACATATTGTGTGCTCATGTTTTCCAGGCCCAAACTCTCTGCCAGATATCCTAATTTTGTGCAATTTTCTCCCTCTCCTCCCTCCACTTACACTGACAAGTGAATCACTGACTCTACTTGTCTACCTTCCTAGAGCAGACTGTAGCTGTGACCCTGAGGGAGAAACAAGATCTACATACGCACAAGAAGCCAACAGCAATTAGTATTTTAGTTTAGCTCTTATTATAGTAAATGGCATTACAGTAGAGTCAAAATATTTCTTTTTTTGTCAGATTCCACTTACTAGTTTCTACTTCCTAGAGTCGATACAAAAATCAATCATGTCAAAAGGAAAATTCAATGAGGCAATCTTTTATGGTATAAGCTTAATTACAAATATGTTTTATTTTGTTAAAATGTCAGAAATCTGAACATCAGAGTCCTTTACAGACTCTTTTACAATATATAAATTATCTGTATTTATGCATAAAATAATTATGAGTGAACCTTTACTTTCCTTACATAAAAAATCTGTAGGGAAGGGCTTGGAAACATTTTGTTCCTGATTAAATCACTAAGATGTCATCATAACTGTGCTGACAGAAAAGGAAAAGCATTGCAAATTAACTATGATACAGCAATATTTAAAAAAAACCCAACAAAACTTGATGTCCTTCCTGCAACATATCGATTCAGTCATTAAAGCTCACAGACAGAAACCAGTTGACAAACACATTGGGAACTGAGCTGCCCCTAGTTTCTTCAGATCTATAGAAGTTACATTTTCACTGTCTTAATTATCTAGTTAATGACCTGGTTTTGAGGATACTGCTTCATATGAGTTCTGCCAAAATATACTGTAAGTGCTGAGAATGTTTATTGTAAAGAGACAAGAGGCACTCAGCCTGAGTTACACTCTGCTTCTCTTACTGCTAAGTGTAGCTCATTCTTCAGTGGATTGACTGTACAGGTAACTATTACTCCATGTAAATTAGGGTACCAGAATTCAGTCCTAAATGAAGTATAGGTTTTTGTGAAGCTAGGATATTTTACCCTGGTTCTTAATTCACAAGAAAACAAACAATAATATAAAACAGCACAGCATACGGAAGGAGAGGTGAAGAATTCTGACGCATGAAAACGAAACATATCAGAGGGAGCAAATTCATAAGCAACACCACCAGGTCGAATACTGAATTTATTCTTAAGAATTGTTAACATTAAAGGAATCCCACCTCTTCCACTGTCATTTATTTTTCCATGCATCAGGACTATATATAAAAAAAGAAACTACTCCTACATTTTCAAAAGCAGGACCACAGCTAGGTTTTAATTGGAAAAATGTGCATTGTTACATTGAGCTAGCTATCTCAGTGCAACAACCTGCTGAAGACAGGCCATGTAATAACTTCTTTGCAGCCACAGGTGGTCAGCCTCTCACGTAGGACAGAGTTTGGATCTCAACTACCTGCACTGTATCTCCTGTAGGATCTCTCATGGAGACACCTGTGTTGATCAAACAAAAAACAATTCCTCTCCACCCCCTCAAATATTTTGATCAGCAAAGACACTGCCCTCAACTTCCAATATCATTCCTTTTATAACCACGTGTCTCTTTTAAAATGTAATAGTAAACCACTGTGTTTGCTCTGCATGTTAATAAATAAACAAATTAATTCCAAATAAACTCCATAGTAATTTGCCTAATCTCCTTTGCAAAAGACTGGAGCAGAACGCAAGCAAGAACAGATAGCTCTGCTATCTTCCACATGATATCACTGTCAGTAAATAACAGAGTGTAAATCAATGGTTTTCCTTAAGGGAAAACGGAGGAACTCAATACCTAATTAATTTGTGTCTTTCTGTTGCCGTAATTGCAAGCAATGCTGGATTCTATATTCTCTACATTTTAAATAAATTGTTGTGTGTTTTGTTCTTTCTACCTTCCAGCTCCCCCATTCTTGCACTATTTCTGCCTTTTTGATATTTCCTTTTATACCTCAAGCTTTATATTATATTATTTTACTGATAACCTCCAGCGGCGTTTACAAAATGACAAGTTCTATACTACTTTCCATCAGCCAAACCTCATTATTAACTAACACATACTATGAAATGCTGCCAGTCAAACCAAGCTCTGGTCTCAACAAATGCTCATGCATTACCCTCAGAGAGATCCTCAGTAAATAAGAACTTTGTACACATCCTTGGAAGGCCAGCCTTGGGGGTCTTTCAAACCAAAAGAGAGAGAGAGAGAAGCAAGACTTCTCAGAGGATGACTTGTTAGTGTCTTCCTTCTCCGCTTCCTTCCTGGTTCTTGTACAATCATGCAGCACAATTTTCAGTTATTAGTTTATATACATTGCTTTCAGCTGGAAAGTGTTGGCAAACATACAGCTTCAGCAACTCACATAGGGAACTCCACAGAGGATCTATGAATTTCCATTGAAAAGCTATTAAATCTACCAATATCCCTTCTGGGTCCTGCAGTCACAACTGCTGAGAGTATCTGCATGCTGTTTAACTGACTCCACCCTGAACATCCTGTGTATGCTCATTTCTAAGTAAAGTAGCAAATGTCTCCTTCCTTTATACACATAGGGCCAGTCTTGCTTCCCCTGACATAAACAGAGGAACTCCCAGCTTCTCACACTTGAACTGAGTGTGATGTTCTGAAGGCTACTACTTTCTGAAAAATCACTCCTCTGGCTTAGTGGGGAGGTGCTTGTGGTTCAGTACCTGCATACACCAAGACACCTCAAATCATCAGTCACTTTTGAAAATCCTGGCTCTGTATATATTGGGGCCCATCCCCCATTACTGAGAAGGGGAGGAGGGGTGCAAGTTCCAGGGCCCACCAGCCAGACAAGCCCCAATACCGACTTAATGGTGGAAAAGACAATCAAACACTTACCACAGAGCAGCAACATCAAGGCTCAGAGGCTTGCATAAAAACCACACAGGTCTCAGCAGCACGAGGCCTCCCTGAGGCTGTTCCACCAAGCCAAATCAATAAACTACCTGTGGCAGCTCTGGGAAGCAGGTGAATAGTAGGGCCAGTGAGCTATATAAATACAGCTGGAGGTCATAAGGTTGTGAAACCTATTAATGTTTTGTATCACCTTCCCTATAGAAGTACCCATTGTCTGCAACATCTCAATTGAGATTCAAACAAGTCTGTGGGTTGTTTGTACTCTCTGTCTATTGATAGCCATGGGAATATGCTTGTAGTTGTAATGATAAAAGTTATACTTTAAAGACATTCCCTAATTTAGGAGAGTGGGAATTGGGAGATGGTCCCTCAGTTAGGTTGTAGTTGTTGATAAGTTGGACACAGCCAAATGGTCTGCAGAGGTTGCCTAGTGCTCTACTACAATAAAGTCCATTGTTTAGTTTTTCTCATTCACGTTTGCCTGTGTTTACTGAACCCAGTGATCAATATAGCAGTGTCCAATATTTTCCAGGTTTTCTCTCTCTCTCTCTCTCTTTTCATTGAGAAGTCTGACTTGCTGTTCTAATTTGCCTCTTTATTATCTCGTTGCTCAACAACCCCTTCTACCTTTGAATTTCTGTTTTCCATTTCTTTCCTGCCACTGGCTAAATCAGTGTGAGAACTCATTATATTAATTTTCTGTGCAATTCTTTCTTCCAGCTGGCTGCACTTTGCTTCCAGCACTACTGTAAGATTTGAAGCAATTTCTGCAACTATTTTTCTGGTGACTGGAGTTGTGGAAGGCCCTTCTCCTTAGAGGTCATTTCTGGGTTGTACTTGCTTTCTTTTTGATTGGTTTCTGTTCTCAGTTACTCAGGACTGCCAAAAATTCTGGCAGTGACATGATTAAATTTCTGAGGCACTGTTCTCAGTCTACTTAATTCCCCATTTTGGCTGCACGTGTTAAAGCTACACATTTATGTCACAACCACAAGATATTAGATGTATGCACTGTGACTTGTTACATATTAGAATTGAATGCAGGTGTTGTGGGAAAAGCAATCTGTGAGTGAATTTGGGTAGCAGCATGTATAGAAAGCAAGGCATGTAAACTGAAGCTCTTATGGATGTTGAAGTTGATATAACTGTGGGTTTACAGATATTTAGTGATTATGCTGAGAGGAAGTGTCATCTTAAAGGAATAGTTGCGTATGTGGGATATCAAGAAAAAAAAAATCAATGATCAGAGGAGCCTATACAGTATCCAGAATGGTCCAATGAACCAGTCCCCACTGTATTTTACATTTGGAAAAAACAGCCTTCTGTCAATTTAGATATACTGATTGTGACACACTGACAGCTTGCAAAAAACTAAGAATTACTTCTCCTAATGAAGAAATACAGAAACTATTCTTCCAAAATGATAAGCCACAAATAAAAAAGAAAGTATCAAAATAAATCCTTCACCTGACAACCTGTCACCCACATTCAAACAACTCTGACAACACCTGCTGAGGCAAACCTGAATGTGCTAACAGTATTCAACATTCAACAGCTCTCCATGTGACTCATATATCTTTAGTAAAATAGTGTCTATGCAAAATTCATCATTAATCTTCTTTAAGAACCTTGTATTGTAGAAATAGTAAGCATAATAATATTTAAGTGGAACCACTGGATAATCAGGTTTAACTGAGAGAGGATGGATTTTTTTTAACTCACTTAAGGCTCCACCTCTGATGAGTCCTGGTCCTTCCTCCTACATCATAACGGTGCATAAAAGCAGTGACTGAAATCCTGACTTTCTATCTTGTAGAAACTATAATAGTTCTGCCGGGTCTAACATTAGACTGCACTTGTCTGAGCTGCTGCAATGCTTCTTGTTTTTCATAATTTGCATGCCTCTGGATCTTATTCTCTTTTGGGGAGTGGACTACATGTCACCTGACGCATCTTGGTCATTGGACTTCAATGATTTACAATACAGAGGGAATCCAGAGGAAGTTGAACATTGTACTGATATAAATTAAATGTCATAATTTAGTTAGACAAGTGGTTCTCAACCTTTTTAGACTCAAGGCATCCTTTATAACTTTTGTGAACTGAACAGTATCCCATTAAAAAAATGAAAATATTACAGTGCTTACTTCCTTGCAGAGGGGGCAGGCAGTGCAGGCAGGACAGCAGCCACACAAGTAGGTGTTTGGGCCTGCACTTACCTCCTCACACTTGACAGCACCCTTCAAAAGTTCTTACACTCTGGTTGAAAATCCCTGGGTTAGACTCATAATGGAACCTGCTAACTGTGATGCAACTGTGCGTGTTTCCAAAAAAATATACATATATCTGCTTCTGTGACCGTAGGAGGAATCACACAAAAGAGACATTTTCCATGTTTAAAATTCAGAGCCCCGTTCAGCCAGCACTTTGTCCAAAGGCTCTAGACTTCATCAGAACTATGTTATCAGTGTCTGTATCTACATGAGATGCTGACTACACAGTTGTTACTGCACAGTCATTTAGTACTTGCCTACAAAAGTAACTCTGTGCGCAGTAGCGTCACCGAATGGTTTTTAGGAGACACTGACTGTGCAGTACCTTGTTACTTTTGTGCAGCAGCATTACATCACACTTCGTGACACATGACGCTACTGTGCAACAGTAACGAGCTACTGTGCAGTCATCATCTTGTGTAGACTCAGCCAGCTTCTTTCTAAGTTGTGCCTGGCTTTCTGATCCTTCTCTGTGGCCACATCTCTGGTGTTTCCCTGACCAGTCTCACTCACACTTGCAGTCCCTCGACTCAAAGCAATCTCCAGCAAAACCTCTTGGACTATATGTGATTTGATCCTGCTACTCTCTGCACCCTTCTATCCCCACAGCTTTCTAGTGCTTGGCAAATCTTTTTCTTACCAAGAGTTAGACAGCATCTACCATCTAGCCCAGATCACTGAAATTGCTGCTTGAACTCCTGCTGTCATTTTGCTAGTGTCATGGGACATTTGTGGCACAGTTTGATCCTTTTGTGAGTCCAACCATCAGCTTTCAGGGAAAGCGGGGAAACCTGTGGCCTCACTGGTCACACCCTCTTCTACTGCCAAAAAATCAGGAAACCAAGTTCTGAGACAGGAACCAAGAAGGAGAGTTAGACGGCCCTCTGTCCCCGACAAGGAAGAGTAAGTCTAGGGAATCCAGCCCTGAGAGGAGGAAATCAGCATTATGTCTTCAGAGAGAGCCTTTCAATGCAGACAGGACAGGGACAAGTAAGAAAGGGCATAGGAAAAACAACCTGAGTATCGGGAACTTCAGGGGAGGTTTTTCAAGGAGTCATTTTAGAGCTAGATGTGGCCAGTGAGGCAAGCTAGGGCTCAGGAAAGATACTGGTGTACAAAAGTAAAAAGAGACCTACTGTGGTTACCAACTGCAGAGCTCTGGAAGACTAAAGAGAGGCTAGTCATACATCAAGAATATGCAAGGGAAGTGCCCAGCTCTTGAGTAATGACAGTCAGAAGGCCAGACTTCCCTTAGGGAGGGGATATTTTGAATTTTCACCAGAAAAATGGCAAGGCAAAGAGTGAGGGGATAGCTGTCCTGAAAACACAGGCTAGGGACAGACATTACACATAAAAGGATTTAAGTGACCAGAAAATGGTTTAAACTTGTAAGAGAACATATGTTCAGTGCACATAAACTAGTTTCAAAGTGGCTGAAACTGGTTTGAGATAAACCTGATTGAATGTAGTATCAGACTTAACTGATCTGGATCAAACCATTTTACGGTACTTGTGTCCTAGACCTCTTCCTGGTTTAAGTTAAATCAGAGTACCCCAGTATCCCAGCATGCTTTTTAGCCTTGGGCTAGGCTGTGCTGTCTGCTCCAGAGACCAGGGCTGGTCATGTCCCTCTCCTTCCTAGATGGAGCTCTAGCTGGCTGAGAAGGAGGCAGAGACTGCAGGCACAGCAGCATCCGCCTGACTTCCCTCTGCCCCAACCTACCATCGCAGCTTGCTGCTCAAGCAGGAATCCCTCCCTCCCCCAATCCCTCCCTCTTCCACAGCACAGACCCCAGCTACATGGACTCTGGCAGCATCTGGTCATAGTCATGCCACCCCTATGCTAGCTAATGCTGAGAGGTGACAATCTGTATTGTGTATCTCCAATTTGACTGGAACAAAGGCAGACAGAATGATGTTCACTTATGGCTTTTTGGAATTAATCATCAGGTCAGCTGGTAATGTCCCTCCGTTCTTCCTTACAAATGTCTTGGAAAAAGCTATTTTTTGTTTTCTTGATGGGCTGATAAGCTTTGAGTTCTGATAAGCTGCCTGCTGGATGCTGGCTTGTTTCAGAGACTGCAGTCTGACACACTTCAAGAGGGGGCAGAAAGAAGTGTGAGAAATGACCTGGTTTGCAATGCATGGGACCTGTGAGTGCCATCATTTTCTACAGATAGAATGAAGAAGCGTGGAAAGGGAGACAGAAAATGCTCAGTATCATCAACAGATGCATGCACTCCATGCAAGCAGTCCTCCCTCCCCCCACCTCTTTGCCTCCAAGTTTTATCTGAGTGTGACTGCCAACTCCAGCCCCAAGTTATGCTAAGATCCCCCCAAAATGGAGTTTGGGACAGTGGCATGCTAGGAGCAGCACCATCAGTCCTAAGCGAGAGGGTCACGTACACTGGTTGTTTACAGAAAAGCACAGGGATAACTCAAGGTGTGAGATACAAGATGATTGAATAATCTCCCCGGAGATGGGAGTGACACCGCCCCCTATTGCCAGACCAAGAAAATTAATCAGTGATGGTATCGACAGAAAATGCCTTGTTAACGCACTAGGCATAAAAGTCCTTCGGTTTAGTCAGCAATTTGTAGTGCAGAGACAGTCCTAGCTGGCCTGGAAACTCTCGCAGCCTACCTGGTGTGACAGGGGATGCCTGCACCGTGATGGACAGAGCTAGTCAAGCACTCTGCTGTGTCGAGATCCGGGGGTAAGAATCAAAACCATATGCTTGAGTGTGCATGATCACAATTGAAACTGACATCGAATTTAAGTCGTTGTTGTTTTGATTCCTCTTTCTGTTTTAACCTTTCCTTCTTCCTGTTTCTTTTCTTAGATCAATCTGTAATTTTACCATGGCAAAGCTTTGATTATACTAACTATAGAATAAGTTATATATACTAACAATATTGATCAGGGTTTTGTGTACTTTGATCAATCCTTGTAATAAAAACTTAGTATAGAATCCTCTCGTCTCGAGTCCCTGAATTTGGATCACCAGAACCTGGCCCTAGTGGGCTGTAACACTGAGGGCCAGGGTCTGGCAATACTCCCAGCCGCTTAAGCAGCAAGTAGGAGTAGGGGAGGGAGTCTGGTGAGGACTGCTTCCCCATCCCTCTCCAGGCACATCTGAACTGGGGACTGTGCAGGCCAGGGTGGGGGATGCTATCATCCTGCCAGGGCCTCACCATGCCCCCACCAGCTCAGCACTGTCGAATGGAAGAGAGGGCATGCTCTAGTGCCCCCCAGCTTCTGGCCTGAGACACTGCAGGCATATGCCTGCAGTTCCTGAATCAATGTCAATGTTTATCTACTTGCACATTGGTTCAATCTCTGCAGGTTAGACTAACCTGCAAGGAATGAGTCAATTCAGGCTCAGGTAAGCAGTCTGCTTGAACTTTTTTTTGAGCCTAACTCACATACAAGGAACTTTTTTACCCAGAGGGAACTATATCTTTTTATTCTCCTGTGCATTATGACTTTTCATTTCCACCTAGGAAAAATATTACAATCTGTGCTTTCTCCTTTGCCTAAGGAAGGGCACATGAGCCCAAAAGCTTGCAAATAAAGAATTGTTTTTGCAACTATTTTGGTAGTCTAATAAAAGGTATCACCTCTGCCAAAAGTTCTGCATATTTTTTGTCCTTAGCCACAGGCACCAAAGTATCAAATCCTTGTTTTGGATGGAGGATATTTTTTGTATTTTTTTAATTTCAAAATGTGTTTTGTATGGAGCAGCCTGTTGACCCATGATTCTAACCATCAGGGCCTACGGTTATTACCTTACTGTTATTATGGGAACTGTTATGATTCAGTTGCATCTTAGCATTCTTTGATGTTGTTTACTGTAGCATTTATTGATCTACAATACATTCTAAACAACACATCTTTTATCTGTCAAACAGCAATGGTTATTTCTTGCTCAATTATTGCGGCATGTGGACAGAGTTCTTTGGTCAATCCACTGTGTTTCAGATATGCATATAAATCCAGATTGTATTCTATCCACCGTTTTTACCCAAATCCAAGACAACTTTGAATTTAAGATGACCCACCACAATAATTAGATTATATACATGAAAAGTTATAAATTTGTTATAATTTTCCATGCATAGAACCTAATTATTAGAAGGTCATCTTAAAATTGTCCCCAACCATGGGGTGGGGAGAGAGAGGAAATAGATAGCCTGACCCCCACACCTTGCTCCCCCATGACTTGCTCCCCCATGTCTGCACCCCTGCTGCCTGTTTCTCTTCCCTCCTACCACTTGCTCCTCCTGTTTGCACCCCTGTTGCCTGTTCCCCCCAGTCCTGCATGTGTGCTGTGGCTGCATCCCTTGACTCATGCTGCTGCCCAGTCAGCATCAACATGTCAGGGGATGGGACAGCAGCATATGCTGCAGACTGCTGATCTGGCAGGGGATTGGGATACTGCACAGGTCAGGGAATGGGGCAGTAGCATATGCTGCTGCTGCATCCCACAGTTCATTGCCTCTTCATCCTGACCCATGCTGTTGTCCAATTCCCCATGTATACTGCTACTGCATCACCTTATCCACACTGCTGCCCAATCAGGAGCATGGGTCAGGGTATGGGGCAGCAGCACAGATCAAGGGATAGTGCAGAAGCATGCACTGCTGCCCTACCCCCCAGCCGAATGTGCTGCTGCTCCATTCCCAACATATTCTCTGACCTGAGCTACTGCCTGATACCTTACCTGATCCCAGTAGGTCCTGCTGCCCCATCCCTCATTTGATCCATGATCCCTGGTGCCTCCCAATCCCAGACCCTAGCCCTGGCCTCTGATGCACACTCACTGCTCTGCTGCTGACTTCAAACAGCAGAGGCAGCCCTGGCAGCCCAAGGCCCAGGCCCAGATCCCCGCCAGATTGCTGAGGCTTGAATCCAAAATGAGGTTTGTTTTTCCCCATGTTAAATGAGGGGAAAAAAACCTGTCTTGGATCTAAGTAAATATATTATATTAGATGTCTATGGCCATTATATTTCACCTTATTCAATTTTTGAAAATCTATTAACGCAACTACTTTTGTAACATGCCACTTAATCCCTAAAGACTAAGTTGCAGAAAAGCAGCAATGAAGACCCATCCAGTTTCTGCATTAACTAAGCATGCTGGAATAGAATCTCACTTAGGGGCCTACGGCCAATTATATGCATAACAGATGGGAAAGAATCTGGCCTGTAATTCTCAGTGGGATTTCACACTATTACAGAAGTTGCATTCCAGGTCTGGAGGGAGACTGTCACGGCTACCAGTGCTATGGAATTTTTCTGCCCTATTATTCATACAGGTTCAGGACTACACAATGTAGGAGAAGGATCTGTTACACTATTTAGGTGTTCCTGTACTATTTACTCTGGGATATATTCCTTATTACTTATTACAATATCCTGAAAAAAATTATTAGGCCATTATTCAATAGTCATATTGCAGTAGGGCTTATGAGGCTTCAATCTGCAGGGCTCTATGTGAACAGATAGCAAGTGATAGTCTCCTTGCAGGAAAGAGACTGCTGTAAAGAAATGAGAGAGAAAAGATGGGACAGGAAAGAGACATAAAGAAGGGTACAGAGATAACCAAGACCAAGCAGTAGGGCAGTGGCAGAGCTAAAAACAGAACATCACTTTCTTGACTGTAGGTCCATTGCATAGCTATTAAACTACTGTCACCAATATGATTCATGATCTTTCAGTTGTGTTCTAATTACACCATAAAATATTTTGACACCAAGAACTTATTTTTCCCTTTTAACCTTGTTCTACCCTGCCCTGGCAAACATTCAGTGCTGTTTGTCTATGGTTTTGGATAAATTCTTGCTCTTGGACAAATACTCTTACCATTAATAGATGTGATTTCTATTACCATTTCTACTAACAGAGATAAGAGATGATTTCTTTTTGGAAGCAACCTTAGTTAATTTGCAGTCTGGGTACCAAATGTATTTTAGATAGTTCTCCTTTTTCATAATGGCCATGTAACTATGGTTTTGATTGTTTTTACTTTCTAAATATGAAATATGACTGTGACATCAGAAGGACCTAAATTTTGCCTATGTGCACGCAAAGTGCATAAGTCTACTGATTAATATGCTGGTCCTTTAAGAGAACTTGGTATGTAATAGTGGTAGGCTGTATCTGATGAGATAATCAGAGACTCACTCATGGAGATAATAGACACACCACACATATGAGCAATTACTGTCTGAACCCAAATTAATTCTACAGAAATGTTATCTAAATTTACTGTGCTGGGCTAGAAGATAAAACACAGTAATTGCTCAGAGGACAACAGATCACATCCAAGCATTTATTTCATTAACAATCCACACATCAGACTGCAGCAATGGTTAGATGCATGATGGTGGTAAATAAAGTACAGCTCTTATATCTAGGAAACATCATGCCACTGAGCATCCTCCACTACATAAAACAAAGTCCTGTGCTGTCATGGACCTATGCTGCTCATAGCTGCCTACAAAGGACTGCAAGGAACACTCAGGATCACTGCAATAGAAAGACAAAACATGCAACTTAATTATGTATTTCTTGTTCCAAAAATAAATACTCCTCAGGTTGCTTTTCCTGATGCTTTATAGATAATCTATAGCGTTTTGAGTATTACTTTGATTAATATGCTTAGCTGCCTTAGTAATAAGTACAGTGTCAATTAAGGCAATTAATAAAAATAAATACGTGCAGTTTGTCACTTGTCGTTCATGAATCACTTTGCCTTAGAGGGCAACCAGTTCCTCTGCACTGATGCAAAAAACTGGGCTGGTGGCATCAATTCTTTTTAAGCTGCTTGCCCAGCACTTAAGATGATCCATTTCAGGAAGCCCCAGCAGCTCTTCAAGTAGAATTTGCACAAAATCAGCCTGAGGCTGGTCCCTCCCAGTTAATGCTAAAAATAGAACTAGTGGGGAATTATTTACTGTTGAAAGTGTTCATTAGATGGTTTTCATTTATATAATTTTTTTCTTTATTTTCCCTCTTTTTCACTAAAAATCTCCTCCAAGTGAGAACTTTCCAGTTTTCAAAAACTGGAACTGAGGTAGGAGGGGAGGCTGGCACGAAATGTTTGGTTTTCAGCTGCAAAAACCAATCAACTCTAGCTTTCAGATTTTCGATGAAAACCCAAACATTTTTTAATGAAAATGAGTCATTTGATTAAAAAAAATCTTCTGACAAAATATTTTAGTGGAATATTGTTGATCAGCTCTGAAATTTCCACTGAATTCAAATTGAGTAGAGTTACATCAATGCTAAATGACTTTAAAACCCTTATTTTTGGTTTATTTGAAAAATGGAGGTTCTGAATATGATTGCCTTGATTCACTGGTTGTGCATGAAGCTTTATTTGTCTGTGGGGCTCTGTATTATGAAGACTGACACATCGCTCCTGAAATGAATATTCTTCCTACTTTAAACTTACCAGTTTTTATTGGATGCATATCTCCCAGACTTGCACATAATGACTGTTTGTTTAACCTCTGCCTACATTCCTCACAGATAATCTAAGACACTGAGCAGTGCAATCTCATTCGTACGTAAAGGAAACAACAGAAAAAAGTGACTTCCGTTCACCAGAAACTCAGATGCTTATATTTGTCTGCTTGGAAGCAGCTAAAAGGTTCTTCTTCTTCTGTTTATGCCTCTGCATCACATTTAACCATTGTGTTACATGTGCTTGTGATTGTTAACTGTACTTGGCAAGATCTGTCATTGTACATATGCCTTCAACTAGTGGGCATTGCATCAAGTGTTGCATAGTCTGAGGCTCTGTGTCACAGTCACAGGTGGTTGAACCAGTGGAATAGCCCCACTTCTTCATTAGTTCCTTAGAGCATTCAACCCCAGTATGTAGGTGATTGAGACATCACTACCTTTGCCATGGCTCATCAGACCCTGGTGGTAAGGACTCAGATACTGGAATGTCCTTTTTTTTGCTGTCAAGTATTTTCTTCAGCCTCTTGTTCCACATATGTAGTCATGTCTCCTTGGGTGTGGCATTGAGATGTCAAAGTCAATGTTTTGGGTTGTTACACACTGGTCATTTGCATATATGAAACATTTTGTTTCCAAAACTATTGGTTGGTCATTTTATAGATATTATAAAACAGCACTACAAGTACACTTCTTTGGGGGAGGCCATTGATCTGTCACCTCCATCTGTTTCGCTTCCCATCTAGTTTGACTGTGACGGCGCCGGGCCGTCCCTAGGGACCCGAGAGGGACCCCAGGGGGCGAAGGAAGAGGCAGCAGACTCACCGGGGACGGGAGAACTGGACGGT
>JAGPOW010000261.1:123501630-123521540 GCA_030014935.1 Caiman crocodilus
CTCCTTGGTTATAGAGTATCTTTAAATTACAACTTCTGTTGTTGCCCAGCCTAGGGCCTAATGCAGCAGGTGAACAAGCAAACCCAAGAGTCTAAATGGCAGCAGTGATATTTCTGAAAATTCAAGTACACACAGAGCTTGTATGAGTAGAAAGCACAAAGTGATCTTACCGAACATTCCTGGCCAACAGCAGTACAAGGTCCAATAGAACTAGAAGCGGGGGTGAGGCAGTGCTCTACAAGAAAGTGCACCCTATACATGCCTTGGAAAGAAGTTTTGAGTGCCTGAAGGACACTGCTATATTCATCTAGGATTTACATAGGGGGTGTGAGATAAGAGTAGCAACCAGTACTGCAGGGGTAACTGTATCCCCTACTTCCAGGCTTCCCTCCATGGGGTAGGCAGACATACTGCTGGGGAGTTTTTTAAGTTCCTGAATCAGGTAAGAATCCGTTCTCTCCCTTTTGTCACTCTCTCCTTTCTCCTCCATGTTCAGCATCTCCCTTGCCTGCCCATCTCCTCCTCTTCTCCCCATTCCCCCACCACACACACTTGTACCTCTGAATGCAGGGAGACTTATCCACTGTTACCACAGTCCTGGCTACTTCTGCCCCTCTCCAGGCAGACTGCAAGGCAAGCTGGGCTCAGACAGGGAGAGAAGTGGCAATTGTGGTGGGCAGTTTTCCCTGCCCATGTGCCCAACAGAGACCACTGAAGGAGAATGGGCAGGGAAGAACCACCCACCCACTGTCACTGCTGCTGCTGTGCCTGGCTAAGCCTGGCTCCTATGCATCCCAATTGGAGAGGAGCATCAGTGTCTCATTTCTACCACCACTGCAGCAGCTGATGGTAGCTAGGGACGGGTGAGCAGCAGAAGAGGTGGGCAGGCGAGGGAGGAAATGGCATGTGACAGGCAGGAGGGGACCTGCTGCTCTGTATGGGAAAGGAGGGAGTACTCGGGGGGCACATTTTTACCCACTTTGGGGAGCTAAAAAAAGTGCCAAAAGCAGGGTACAACTGCAACACTGCATCCCCTCTGAATCTACCCCTGGCTACATTTGAAAAGGAGCATGCAGCTCTCTTCTCTGTTCCCTGCCTTCCTACTAACATGATTCTGTGGCTTTCCTTTTTTATCATCCCTCCCCCACAGATCAAAGGGGTCATCCTAGGATATGCCAGATGGTTTGCAGCTCAGATTGCCCTTTACAAAGGTGTGAATTCCTGAAAGTTAACCAGCAGTTGAGAACCTGTTGTATTACTGATCCTCAGAGCCTTGTATTTACTAAGGAAAAAATGGGGAACTTCTAATGAATCTTAGCAAATCCCTGGGAAAAGCTTAATGAAGACAAGTCAGTTGCAACTTTTATCTGTCAGCTGATAGAAAAAAGCTCATGGCCACAGTATATCTCCACAATCTAGTATAGGCAGTGTCTCATTTTTTTTATGACTTTTGGAGGTCACAACAGTAAACAAGTCCTGCAATCTTTTGTGTCTAAACTGAGCCCTGATTAGAAGGGAAGGAATTCTGATTTTTTAAAGCAGACATTTTTTCACCAATCATTTTCAATAATTGTTTCTGGGCTAGTGTGAGAGAAATGTTTCTACTTCAGTAGGATGGAACTTCAGTTCCATCCTCAGGATTGGAGTCACACAAGCAAAGGCATTGACTTTACTAGGTACATTGGAAATCAATAAAGTTATTACAGGTTGGGATTTGATTCGCAATCCCAACAAGCATGTCCTACTGTGCCATACATGCATGGCAGGATGCGTGATTACTGAAATCAGGGATGGATCTCAAGTGAATGACCACTGGCAGCCCTGGCCAGGTTTCCAGGCATGGTGGATTGTAGTCTCCCTGAGAGAGAACCAGGGGCTTGTTTGACCAGGAGCCTTTGATCTCCTGTTCCTAGCAGCCCTGGCTGGGACCCTGGCATGGGGTTTAAATTTCCTGGGTGGGGGAACCCTTTAGTTTTTCCTATGTTCCTCCCAACCTTATTTACTGCATGCAATCCCAACCCAGCACTGAATGCAAATGTTTGAGAGTCTTGTGAACAGATTCTCTTCCCTTTTTCTCTCTGCCTAGTTTAGAAGCATGTTTCCCTCACCCCCATAATGTATGTGGAACATTTTTATGTTGGTTTGTCATCTTATGGCAACTTAAATTGGGTGTATGTGTAGCTGCATTGTAGGCCTGTGCAAAGTGGAAAGTATTCACTTTGGATTCAGATTTGGCCGATGCAGAGGACAGTGATTTGATCTGGAGATTTGAAACACTGTCCTGATTTGATTCAGCCTAATTAGATCCAAAAGATTTGGTGCCACTTCAGAGATTCAGTCATACACTAAAAAGACTGCTGACAGAACTGCCTCCAGCTGGTAAGTCTGTTGGGGTTGGGGGTGCAGGGAGGGAGGGGCCATGGGGGAGAGAGGGATTGGGGCTGGGGCAAGTTACCCAGCCGGGGCGAGGAGGGCATGTTACTCAGGGAGGAGGGATGGGGTGCATGGTGCGGGTGTGGCAGCACTCATAGAAGGGACTCTACCCTGCTGCCGCTTGTTCAGCTGGCATGCAGGAGGGGGCACAATGCAGGTGTGGCTTGCTCCAGGTGGAAGGGGGCAAGCAGCAGCAAAACATAGCCCCTGCTCCCAGCACTGCTGTGCCCACATCTCATGCCTCCCCTGTGCTAGCTGGCAAGCAGCAGCAAGGCAGAGTCTCTGCTTCCAGCACTAATGCAGGTGCGACAGCGCTGGGAGCAGAGGCTATGCCCTGCTGTCACTTTCCCCCTTTCACCTGGAGGAAGTCGCATCTGCATTTCGTCCTCCCTGCCGTCTCCACCACATCAGCTGGGCAAACAGAAGTAGAGCAGAGCCCCCGCTCCAAGCACTGCTGCATCCATATCAGCACTGGGAGCAGGGACTCTGCACTGCCACCACTTGCCAGCTGGCATGCAAGGGCATGGGGGGGAGGGGTGGGCACTGTTGCTGCTTGCCAGCCAGTATGGGATGTGGGCATGGCAGCTCTAGGAGCAGGGGCCCTGCTGCCACTTGCCCCCTTCCACCCAGTGTGAGCTGTGCTTGCATATCCCCCTCCCCTGCATCAGCTGGGCAAGCAGCAGCAGGGCATAGCCCCCACTCCAAGTGCTGCCACACCCGCATCTTGCACCCCCTTGCTCCCCTCCCCAAGTCTTGTGCCCCCTGCCCTGGCTGGACAGCTTGTCCCAGCCTCGGTCCCAATCCCTCCCTCCCCCAACCCTCAACCCCAACAGACTTACCAGCTGGAGGCAGCTGTCAGCTGCCTGTTTAGTCTATGCTTAATCTTTTCCAAATTGATTCGGATGCTTTGAATTGATTCAGAGCTTTTAACTGGGCTTCCGATTTGATTTGGATTTGGAGATTTGGTCCCTGAATCAGGCCGAATCTTCTCCAAATTGAATTGGCTACCAAAGCTTTGCACAGCCCTACTGCATTGCCATTTATGGTGTGATTCACATGTTAATTATACCAGACATGCATTGTGTGCCAGAGACAAGAAGATACTTTAGCTAGGAATTAAGAATAAGATTTTGTGACTTATGCTACCAATGTCTCAGAGGATGTGGGGGCGGGCAAGGAAACATATGCTTCATGACTGGACAGAGAGAAAAAGGAAAAAGAGTGCCACTAAGTTTTACAAGGCTCTCAAAGTTACATTCAGTGCTGGACTCTGACTGCATGCAATAAATAAGGCTTGGACAAACACATTTTAGTCTATTGAGTTTCTATTCATGGTAAAGATGAGGACAAAAAGAAATATTGAATAACTGTCTCATTTAATATTCCCTGTCCTTTATAGACACTCATTCAAGTAAAGGGACTCTGAGGGAAACAGTGAGAGTTCAAGATCAGCTGGAAACCTTCTATGTTCCTGACATATTTTGTCGAAGGAAACAGAGCAGCTTTCCTGTGATGTCAACATCTTAAATTCAATTCCTGGCTAGCATCATCATCAATTTTCTGACTCTAGGGAAAAACAAAAGCAGGTACAACCTGCCCATTTGAGTGGACTCAAGAACTACCTTGATTCTGGAAGGGCAGATATGAGAAGAGAGAAGAGCAGGACAATGGACAAAGAAGTAACAAAAAAAAATAAAGTTAGGGTCACAAGGGTCTACTTAGAAGATGATGACAGAGAGAGATTAAAGTTAAATGCCTTCTTGATTCCCCCTTCTTTATGTCTATGTTCTGAGGCAGTCTGTAATTATATAATCACATGGTTTTTTTTCTTGACAAGACCTGTCTCATGCAGTGCACAAGAGGGACAATGCCCACTGCATGGCCAGCTATTGTCATTCTTCAGTATGTGGCCCAAGACTTCATTTACAACACACCATGAAAGCACTGATCTGAACACAGAATCATTTATTTCCTCATAGCCTTTGCTAAGTCATTTCACATTCCTTAAGACCTGGTTGCAATCAGTCATTCTGACAATGCTTCTGTGAGGTGAGTTCATATTATCCCCACTTCACAGACAAGAAACTGAGACCCAGATACTAAAGTCAAAAGTGCCCATTAATTTTGGGTGCCAATTTCCAATGCCTGGGCCATGTTTATTGCAGCATATTTAAGACTCCATTTTGAGTTCAAAGTGTGGCTCCCCTTTGCTTGAAGTTGCAGATGTTAATGCTCATCCCTTTTGCAAACAAGATCCCAAATCAGGACCCCAGAATTAAGAAATGTACAATTAGTGAGGGGCTTTGGAGGGGGAGGGGAAGAAAGAAGGGTTTAAAGTGACTTGGTTAACAACACATGGAACTCTGTAGCAGAGGCTAGGTTGGCATCCAGCTCTCCAGGGTGACACTGAGCTGCCTTAATCATGAAACTAGGCTTACTGTTCCTGCAGTGTCCCTTTTCATTTGATAAGTGGTTGCTAGTTTTTCTTACCTTCTAGTTTCTCCACTAAAGAGACAGGGAACCTGCACACAACACACTACTTGACAAAACATTTCCAGACAAACATCTGCCAAATGAGACAAGATCTTGTGCAACGATAATAGGTAAGCAAATAATTAAAGATTGAACACTTATGTGAGAGGCCAAAGTAATGTTGCTGGGAGCAATAACCTAAATTCCAGTTTTTCCTATATTTTGAGTGCTTGCCTTTGCAGCATTTACATTCCTTTAAATTGCAATTTTGTCTGCAAAATATACAATAGGCTGGCACATGTAAGTGAGAGAGATTTACCAAATCAGTTAAGATTTCTTCTCTAAAAAGCTGGGTACTTATGAATAAGCCATGTGGCCAAGGGATCTAAATATAGATGAGAACAACTTAAGATAAGAAAAACCAGGTCAGTGAATTGAGACATTTTCTCTCTATACAATGGAAGGATATAGACATAGATACAAAGGCTATTGGAGCAGGGAGATGTGGATTAGATTTCTGATGTAATAATACTCTTCATTTTATTATGGATATATCTTTAAACTCCTAGCAGAGTGACTAATGATGTAACCCCAAATCCCACCTCTTCAAAACTCTGATTAAGATAATAAAGTATCCTCTTCCCCTCCCTACCCACTAATTTGGAATATTATGTAGAAAATAATGTTGGAGTGATGTTGTAGCCACGATGGCCCAGGAACTATATGAGAGGCAAAGATCCTTGTGGGTGACATCTTTTATTGGACCAATTGCATGGTTGGGATAAAGTTCAACTACGTTTTGAATTAAAGGCATTGTTTATCAGAAAAGCAAATCTGTTTAGAAAGCTTAGAGTGAATTTTGCCAGTGCATATGGAGACTGCAACAATAAAACATTTGGAGTTGCAACGATAAAAAATGGAGTTCCAAAGACACTTGACAATGTCAATCTATTATGATGAATATGCTCCTGTCATGAACGCTGTGTGCCCGCGGAGGTGGCTGCGTTGTTGGCAGCAAGAACATCATGGCAGCAAGTGGGGAGCTCTTGCAGGCAGCCACAGTGCTTTTGGAGGCGGGGGGGCGAGCGGGGTAGCTAGCACTGACCAGCGATCGGTGACTACCCACAGACACCACTGGCAGCAGTGGTGGCGGCCAGTGGCAATCATGGACTGCCCACAGACCCCACCAATATTATCGGCAAAGCAGGGTGGTGGTGAGCAGTGACCACCCACAGGCACTGCTGACACTTCCGGAGGTGCCTTTTCACAGGGGGAGTGTACTGCCACACTCCAGGGGTACACATGTACCTGCATTCAACCTCAACATGTCACCAATGCTTCCTGTTTATAAATATAAATAGGAATAAATATAAACAGGGTTGGTTAATGGTATGGCAGCACAGTAAATATAATCCACAGTTAAAGCAATTGAAATTAATATCAAATAAATGCATTTAATAGCATTTTTCGACATTGATTCAAATGTTGTTTTTTAAAATCTAAAAAGAAGTTAAAATTATTTAAAATGTTTTAAATGAAAAATATAAAGACCATAAACAGTGTAATGTCATATTGGTGACTTGTTGATTTTATCTGCATCATTTTGGGATAGCAAAAAATTACAATGTTTAAATAGGATTATATTGAGGAACAGTTAGGAAAGCCTATTCTAGAACAAAATTTATAGTGTTTAAGGCTCCAAGACTCATTGAGCAAGGAGCAAAGCTTGCAGATGATGGAAACCTTGCATGAAAGCTTAGCCCCACCAAAGAAAAAAAGGGTTTTTTCTATTGAATTTGACAGAGGCAGGGTCTCATCAATGTAAAGAGTTCATAAAATATTCATTTAAAGACAGCTTCATGCAGAGGCATGGGTAAGAAGTTAATTCGCTTTGAATTTGCTACTCTTGCTGGGATTTCAAGACAAGGTCCCTGGACAGATAAACATACACTCTGGTGTAATTAATACTCATTTTACATATAACATCAGGAAGAGAGACAAGCAATTTTCCCAGGGAAAGTAGGTGATTACTGTACCTCAGGATGAATGTGGACAGATGGAGCCCATATAGGTGTAATTTATAGCACTTGAGCTTTACCCCTGATTCTTTCAGGTGGAAATCTCTACCACATTGGACAAAGTTAACCCAGTTTGGATGGCTGCCATTATCAGTCTGTTTTATCTTGGCATAGTGCTGTCTAGGGTTAGGGCCTGAACTTCACTATGATAAAATGGAACAGAGAGAATAAAGAAGAAAAAATTAAAAAATAAATGACAAAAGGTCTTTCTCAGTATTAAAAATCAGAGGGTAGAAAATGTAACGTGACTGTGATAGCTCAAATCATGCAATCCATACTGTAGACAGGACTTGCTGACTCCATGCATAATCCAATTGACTTAAATGTGGCTTGACATGGATACAGCTATTTTCTTCCATGCAGCTCAGTACAGGATCAGGAATGCAATCAGAAGGGAGCACTATTTTGGCTACTAACTTCAAAATGACACTTCCCAAACCTGGGGGGAGGGAGTTTTTTCATTTAAATTGTAGGTATCCACTACAAAAGCTTTCAGTTTTACCAATTTTCACCCATACTCCTAGATCTGTAATCAGGTAAAATTTGGGAGAATGTGAAAAATGGGTGAAAAAATTCTGAACAATTTTGTGGTGAAAGCATTTTAATGTTTCACCTAGCCAAAACTGCACTGATTCTAGTGCATAAAATAGGTAGACTCTTAAGAGATTTCCAGGGGGGAGAACATAATGGAGAAGTTGATTAAATACTTATATCAAAATAAGCATTAATACTACCTACAATTTTCCAAGTTTTCTAATATCTTTCTCTTCCTCTGGAGAGATGCATATTTATTTTAGCTCTTAACATAATCCCTTCTCTCTCTGCTCTTTGCCTCTTGAGAGTCTTCCTAGTTTATTTTCCCTTATGAGCTCTTTTTTCAGGTTTAAGAGTTCTGTTAGTAGCTGAACATTACTGGGTATTTTTCCCGACTTATTTACATGTCTTTTTTATTATGGTAGTGGGTTGGGGCAGGGGGAGAGCAGGGTGGTAGAACTTTATATGAGACAAAGACAGCAGCTCCAGATACTGCTGAAAAATAGAGAATGCACAGGTTCAGGATGCTATGAATAAAGATAGGCAAAACAGAGTGCAGCTGGGTTTGCCAGCTGGGTTTTTCTCTTTGTAGAACCAAAATCAAGTGTGATTTGAAGTTGGATACTATATTTTCCAAACCCCCAACGTCCTGGATGGGGTCTGAAAGTTAGAGATAGTTCCAAATTACAACTATTTATCCATAAATAATCACCATCTGTAGACAGCCAGCAGTGATCTAATAATTTACACACTGGAGAAAGGGATAAAGATTTGCCTTCATGTTCTTAGAGCCAGTTAACTCTTCACAGTATGTGGTGCTTCTCACTCATCTAATAAAACTTCAGAAATTATTAGGGTTTTGCATCTCAGCCACAACTTCCATGAGAACTGGTAAGTGTTGAGGGCAATAGAAGATCTTCAACTAGGAGTCAGATTGTATCTTTCCAAGCATTTATTTGCAAAATAAGAAATTTGTCTTCTATGTTAGGTTTAACACATGTACACAATGTATCCTTAAGCATATAGATTATTCATGTATTGTTAACTGAAACACTGACATTCATGCCTTAAGGTGCCTTAACATAGCTTGCTGGGGAAATGCATTGGCAGCCTGCCCTGGTCAGCACCCTGGACAGCCCTCAGAAGCCCATGGCAGCATAGCCGGGTGGTGCAGCCCAGTGCCAGCAGAAGGGGTGGGAACATTCAGTCCTCCCAGACACGATTGGCCCAGCCCCAGCCACAAATCTAACCCTCTCCTCATGTTCTTGTTTTCCCAGTGCTGGATGACAGTGGGCAAGAGCTGGGCACTGCCAAGAAGAACTCATAGCGGGTGCTATTCTGCCAGGCACAGACGCCAGAGCTGGAGAGGCAGTTCTGGCAGCAGTGGTCCCTGTCAGTGTACCAACTGACTTGGGACTAGGTTGGGAGATGGGGCAGGAGATGTGAGGGCTCCTGTCAAAACACAAGGGAAAGGCTCCCCCGCAACTCCCTGCAGGGGAAATGGGCAGTGCAGAATAGGCAGGACCTTTGCTGGTGGCTCCCCTGCACTTCTCCCTTGGGGTGGGTTTGCTGGCTGGGCAATGCAACTGTGCAGGGGTGGGACACTTTGCTGCCTACCTGGGATTCAGGCACCCTTAGAAGACTGCACTGGGGTTCCTGCCTGGGACAGCAGGTGGGCTGGGAGTGTGTCTCCTTGAGTGCCCAGCGCGGCGTTCTCTGATCCTCCCACCTCCTTCCTGGACAAGTGCCAGGCCTCCCTGCTGGATGCTGCCCATAGGAGAGGTGATGTGAGTTCCTAGGGGATCTGCTTGGCTCAGCCCCAGAAGGCTAGGCACAACGCAGGTGGGGTCTCAGCCTGGGATCACACAGGCCAAGAAGAGAGCTGAACCCCAACCTGCATGTAGACACAAGTGTAGATCTCTGTCCTTAATAATGGCTAATGCACCTTAAATCACCATGTACAGCTGTGTACATGAGACTTTGCTGTTCTATTCTTTTCCATTCAAGGGTTTGCACTGTCCCTTCCTTTACTTTACATTATATGCAGTACCTATGTCTTTTCCTCTCTTTATTTCTGCTTTCTGTGAATATCTTCTTTTCCTGAATTGGCTTATCTATCTTTGTGCTCCATCTTCTTATCATCTTTCTGCTCCGTTATGATTCTTTTTCCTTATTCAAATCTCACAACCTGCACTCTCAAACAGGCTACCCATATTAAGTGCTATTATATACCACCTGGCTACTAGGTGATGCAGAAGACAGTTTTCAGTGAATAAAGAGCCACCTCAGATATGAAACTGATTATGGAAGCAAACACAGGACATGTTCTACCAAGTAAATTTACTACATCATAAAGTTACAACATATTTTTTCTAGGAGTAACTCTGCCCTAGATTCAAGTGATTTACTATATAGGAGGGTCATCTGCTGTGTCTACTCCACTTTTACTATCTACTAAAAAACAATTTACTGTATAGTAAATATTTCATATATCCACACCCTCCCCACATGCTCATACCAATTACTACTATACTCAGCCATATGTTTATATATAACATATAGTTCCCTTTCTCCTTAGCATCTAATGCTTCCCAATTTTTTTTAAAGACACTTCAATATTTTTTCTCTTTTCCTTCTTAGCCTGTAGGAGAAACAAAGAACAAAGTTTGTTTGTTTGTTTTTAATATATGTCAGTACTTAGTGTGTAAGCTTTTGAGAGAAAGTAGAGAGCCAGAGATTTGAAATTTGTACTTGAGTGGTTACTTGTGTTTATCACTCTCATCTCTTTTGGGAGTGTGATGCATAGCCTTGATCTGGCTCTATTGAAAGCTCTATCATGGGCATTTATAAGATTCTGCTATCTATGGAAAATATCTGTCCTGGGAAGTTAGTCTCTCTAGTTGCTAAGTCTATTCCATTTTTCCATTTCATAAGCCTAAGGCAGGGAGACTGTTTCCTACACCCCATTCTCCTTTGGGTAGACATCTTAGAAACCAAATAATGAACCAACATTGACATTAATGTTTACCAGGGCTCATGACATCAGGCAGCACTTCTAAAACTCTGTCAACACAACACAATGGCTTCTTGTGGCCTTGTATTCCAAAGACACTGCGACAGGGCGAGCACCCTGGGGCCGCACTCTATGGCCCGCCCACCTGTCTCGGTGGGCCAACCGCCTGCCTGTTCTCACCCGCCACGACTTGATCTTAATTAGTTCAGTAATTGATGTTAATAAGTGGTAGGCTGCCCACCTGTGCCCTAATGCCAGGGGGCACTTTCTGCGGCTCCTTCCATCCCCATACCACGGCCCAAGCCTCGCAGATGGCATCTTGGTGTTACTCTAATCACCGACCCTATGCTGGGCCCCCGAGTCATCCATACTGGACCCTTCTATGATCCTTCCGGTCAGGCGGCCACCCCGCTGTCATCTGGGCTACCTAGCCCGCCCAGAGTCATCTTCCCCTTTTGGGTGTGGTCCCCCCAGGACCTTCAGCAACTTGCCCTAGCCCACCTCCAGGCCAGTCGGGACTCCAGGTCCCTGGCTCTTGGGCGTCCCTCACAGTGGGCTCCCGGCCCTTTTGGCCTTCTTGGCCCTGGCCCCAGCTTGGGCCAGTTGAGGGTCCTCTCTCGGCTCGGGCTGGTCTCTAGCCCCTCACTCTCTCTCACTGGGTCCACCCTCTGGGCCCTTCACAAACACAGGGTTATCCACCCGGTGGTGAGGTCAAAGGGGTTATGGCACCTTAACCCGCCTTTCACTGGGGTGATAACTGGCCTGGTATTTCCTGGGCGCTGCCGCGCCACTGAGAGCCCCACCAGGCCACCCACTCCCAGCAGGGTTCAATTTCAGGTCATGCCCAGGACCAGTAGAGCCTCCTTGCCACCCCTACAGCTCCCCCTTAACTCCAGGTGTTCTTTTCAGCAGATCTCTGGCCAATGTTGCTGCCTGACCCCCAGCAGCCAAACTGCCCAGTTTATACAGGCATCCCTCGCCACAAAATCGCTGCCCTCATCAGGCACCTGGAGGCTGCCAGCTCCGGGGCCTTAAATGGGCAGGCACCCCTGATGCCCTGCCATGATCTTCACCCATGGCAGGCACACTCCATGCCGCGCTCTCCTCACCAGTGGCAGGAAGGCTTAGCGCTCTGCCGCGCTCTCACCAGTGGCAGGCAGGCTCAGTGCCCTGTTGCGCTCTCACCAGCAGCAGGCAGGCTCAGCTCCTTGCTGCGATCCTCACCAGCGGCAGTGGGCTCAGCGCCCCGCTGTGCTCTCCACCATAGCAGCAGGCAGGCTCAGCACCTGCCGCTCACTCCTCACCAGTGGCGGGCAGACTCAGTGCCCTGCTGCACTCTCCACAAGTGGTGGGCATGCTCAGTGCCCGGCCTCACACCTTCCCCCCTCAGAGAGTGGTGGGCACACACAGTGCCCAGCCACACCGCACTCTCTCTGGGGCTCTCTTCTCTGCCCTGCTTTCTCAGGACTCCCATCACCACCCCACTCTCTCAGGTGCTCTCTCCACCATAGCCCCTCTCTGGGCGTCTCTCCTCCACTGTAGCCCCTCTTGGGCATCTCTCCAATGCAGCCCCTCTCTGGGCCACTCTCCAATGCAGCCCCTCACAGGCCTCTCCCATGCAGCCCCATGCGGGCTCCTCTCCAATGTCGCCCCCTCGTGGGCCTCAGCCACTGGCGGGCACGGCCAGTGCCCCGCCACAGACATGTCTATTTTACTTAAATGGTATTTAATTTCATCTGTGACCTAAGTTTGCAGCCCTCTGATTTAATAAAATGTTCCCAATTTCTCCTAAAAGGGGACCAACTGAAAAACAAACAAAAAGACCATCACAAAATGGATTAATTTGACTATGGTCTTCATAATTTTGAACACGTCAGTAAAGTTCTTCCATCCCTTTTCCTTCTCTGGCTAGATAATCTTGGTCTATTTCTCATCACATGCAAATCTTAACTTCTCTCTGGAGACAACTCATGGAAAGCACAACGACATAGCTTTTGTGCTAATCCAAACCTTTTCCCAGCAGGACTGAACATACTTTTGGCAGATCAGCACTATTTATTGTGTAGATTTACATTCTGTTGTCCTCACTCTCTTCCTTGCCTTTTGGCAGGTTGTCAAATATCATTAGGACGATCTTGGTGATGTCGCATTGTACATTTAGTTTTGCTTTTTCTTTACTTAGGGAAATAAAATCACATCAGGGATATGATTTGCATGAAAACTGTTTTAGAACCTAATTATTTTTTCCTTTTTTGTACTGGGATGCTTATAGAGTGTGTATGCATGCCCCACACATACAACCCTCCCCCATCCTCAGTGCCCCCACACACATACACACAAGGGAACTGTGAATGGATTGGATCCTCATTTGCAGCTGGGGTGGGCTCAGCATTCCTCATGAGTTGAGTAATCCAGAGGTTATATGGATGACTTGATGTTGTCTGTGGCCAGGCCTTAACCTGAGAAATTGGGAATTTAATTAGCGGCAACAGGGCTTCTGATCTTCATTACACTGATTGTATATTGACTCCTATTTACTTCTGTGAGGTTTCTACTTTTCTACCTTCACCCACATCAAGGAGGTCAGAATTATACCCCAGGCATTTGAAAGCCTGTAGGATTGTAGAGTCTTAACATGATCATCGGTAGGAACACTTTTCACAAAACCACCACTCCCTCCCTGATTTCACAATCCTCATTCTAAAGGGTAATCTACAGAACACCTTTCAAAGGATGGGCCTGGGAACAAAAATTTGTAACCTTACTAGGCACTAAAAACAATGGATTAAACACAGACAATTACTTTATGGCTCAATACCATCTATCCCAGATTCACAGAAGTTCAGGGGCTGGAAGGGACCTCATGAAACTAATTATAGCTGCCAACTTCTCTTGGTTATTCCTTCAATTGCTTTTCCCTTGTTTTGAAATTACTTCTGATCACTTCTCTTTGTTCCCATTTCATTATCATCCTCTGTACCTGAATTGATTATTTTTTCTGTTGTTTAGATTAACCTGTTTCTGCTTCTTTCCTAGACCTGAAGAAGGGCATTTCATGTCCCAACATTTTTCCAGCCTCCCTCCTAACCATACAGTTGGTCCAATTAAAATAAAAAAATCCCTTAGTTCTTATACATTTCTTGGACCATCAGGCATTTATACACATGCTCCAGGATTTGTCAGGGGGCACTTTAATTAGAGCAGTTCTGAGAACAGTTCCAATTAAAATGGCTGGAGTGTCATGTGCATCTGTGTCCTTGTACTGAAAAATGGCAGTGGGGGAGTGTGGCAGGGCACTACTGGTGCCTGCCACTTTAAGGAATCAGCCAAGCAGCCAGCAGGTGCTTGATTGTGGCAGCCATTTTAGATCTCTGGTCACACATATAAGCAGAGCAGTTTGCTGCTGGCAGAGTAGGCAGTAGCATTGCCTAACTGCTTGGAACACCCTTGAAGGTAAGGGCAGGAACTGTAGGGGATGTCTAGGAGGCTCCTTGTTCTGGGCATGACTTAAAACAGCACCCTGCCTGGAATAGGTGGCCTGGTGAGGCTCTCAGTGGTGTGGGAGCCCACAGGAAATGCCAGGCCATATACCACCCCAGTGAAAGGTGGTTGGGGTATCTTAATACCCCAGCTCCCACAACTGGGTGGGTTACCCCCTTGTAGGGTCTGGAAGGGAGACCCCAGGGAGAGAGTATGGCTATAGACTCAGAAACTTGTCTTTTAAATCCCCTGACTGGTTAATGTTGGGGCCAGGACTGGAAGGGTCAAAGGGCCAGGGGCCCACCACGAGGGACGCTGAGAGCTGAGGGCCTGGGGTTCCAACTGGCCTAGAGGTGAGGCCAGGACCAGTGTAGCCAAAGGTCCCTTTTAGTTAATGTGCCCCCACCACCACTTTTCAGTATGGGGATGCTGATGCATACAACACTAGAGTCTGCTGGAGTATGGTAATTACTTGAGTCTGCTGTGATTAATTGAGCTTGCTCTGACATCTGGTTCTGGGCGCCGCACTTCAGGAGGGATGTGGCCAATATGGAGAGGGTCCAAAGGAGGGCCACCCGCATGATCAGGGGTCAGCAGAGCAGGCCCTATGAGGAGAGGCTGAGTGACCTGAACATGTTCAGCCACCACAAGAGAAGCCTGAGAGGGGAATCTAGTGGCAGCCTACAAACTAGTCAAGGGGGACCAGCAGACATTGGGAGAGTCCCTGTTTCCCCAAGCAATCCCGGGAGTTACAAGAAACAATGGACACAAGCTAATGGAGCGCAGTTTCAGGCTGAACATTAGGAAGTGCTATTTTGCTGTGAGGGTGACTAGGACCTGGAACCAACTGCCAAAAGAAGTGGTGCTGGCTCCTACCCGGGGGGGGGGGGGGGCGGGCGTGTCTTTAAAAGGAGGTTGGATGAACATCTGGCCGGGGTCATTTGACCCCAGTACTCTTTTCTGCCACAGCAGGGGTTGGACTTGATGATCTCCTCAGGTCCCTTCTGATCCTACCAGCTATGAAACTATGACATGCTATAACTGCAGTGTGTTGGAGCAGCCTTACTGCACATATATAGGTGCCATTATATCTATTACACTTCACTATTTCATTTGACACTATCGAAAGTTTTTGCAATTTGTACATATTTGAATGACTTAAAAAATCAAACTAAAAATATTAAAATAAAAGTTGTTGGGAAATTCCCAAATACTTGAGTTTCACCAAAACTGGGATCTTTTCTAATGAAAGTTTAGTGCAAACAATATTGCCCAGCTCTATGTTAATGTAGGTAAAATACCTTCCATTTCTCCTGACTGCCTAATGGACTGTGTCCATTTCCTGTGTGGTGTAACTTGGTTATTAATAATGCCAAGAAAAGGAAAGAAACCAGACTGTGCAAAAATGTTTCTGAATTCCAGAAAATCACATGCACGTTTGCGAACTTTTTGGCTTGTCCCTTAAGCCACCATCCCATTTTATCACACAACCTCTATTACAGACTTAGTTTGAACAACTTTTCATTGTCAATTTACATAAAGCCGGGCTCCCTTAGGTCATCATTAGCTTTGGAGTTCATTGGCAAATGTAGTGACCCTTACAATTAAATCATGACATTACAAGAGAGATTTTCACAGGAAACTTCACACCACCATCTTGGTTCCACCAACATTACACATTTTATTGGAACATACTTGACAGAAGCACAACCAAAGTCCTTCACCGTGAAAGGAAACCCTAATCATATTACTAAATCCTACTATAAGTTTGTCCAGTCTTTAAGAGGCTGAGGGCTACATGCCATGTAGGCTACACAAGCATGAGCAATACCCCCCATCTCCTTTTCCCTGATGGTACCACATGTGTGGATTCCTGAGCCTCACCCTCACCTCCACAACCATAGGCTCCCTCAGCAACACAGGGTGGTGGCAAGAAGTGAAAGCCAGAGGAGATAAGGAGACCTGGCTGCTGCTGCAGCTGGAACTATGGGCAGAGTGGCAGCTGAGTGAGAGCTCAGGTGCCACAAATTAACCCCATGGGCTGCCACTTAGACAGCCTTGCCTTACTATAACATTGGATAAAGATAGGCTTTAGTCTGGTCAAAATGAATGTCCTATCTTGTGATGAAAGAGACCAAGTGGGCTGAGTTCTAGCCTGAGGTTTTTATTGGGAACACTTGGGGTGGGGGTGCTCAGTGTGAACATATGTTGATATAAACAGTTGCTGTAAATAGTTTCATAAGAAGAACTGTTAAAGCTCTTATTCCAAGGTCAGACAGCTATCTAGTCCTGACAGCAGGCTACAGAAACTGCTCTCTGATTGGCTTCCCATGACTTAATGTTTTATTTAATTGGGGAATGTTGTCCCCAGGTTTTAATACTAGAGTTTAGTAACTACAGTATTTTGTTGCAAGTGTGACTGAATGGTCTTGAGGAGAAAGAGAGAGGCTCTGAGAGAGTGAAGAAAATGTAGTCCCAGGGAGGACAGAGGGAATAGGAGTAGCATAATACAAACTATCCCTGCTGTTCCTAGGAGCTGAGCAAAAAGAAGGATCTCTCTGAGCTGAGGGTGCAACACTGATTGCTGGGGAAGCCAGAGATTGAAAAGACCTGGGGGTCTCCAAGCCAGAGTCTTGCCCCTTGTGAAGGTATGCCAGGGCTGGCTTCAGTGGTCCTCTCAGGAGAGGGGGACTGAACAAGGTTGCTTCTTGAGAAACCCCAAGGCAGAGCTTTCTGTCAAGAGTGGTGTCAGTCCTGTGACATATCTAAAGTACAAAGGGGTGCAGTGGCATAGTGATTAGAGAATTTCATTTCAAGCCCAGAGGCATGAGCTTAATCCCAAATTGGTTCAGTTGTAAACAAGTATCAGGTCACTTATATTGGGGAATGAAAGGTGGTCAGACATGATGTTAGAAACATCATTCCTTTGTACATTGATAACTACAAAAACTAGCATGCCTTAGCCCTGCCAGGTTTATGGGATACTACACTTAGGAAGAAGACCTTTGATCTACACTATAAAACCATGATTTAAATGTTTAGTGCTGCTGGGACTAGAGTACTGTAATTGGTTGCTCAGGCATTGCTATATTTATAGTTATATTATATCTGGGGGCCTAGATCTCTACAGGGCAGGCAGTGTCAATTCCACCCTTTTCAGTTCAGATGTCAGACAAAATGAAAAAGAGAGACAGAAAGAAGAAAAAGACTGACTTCTGTCACTGTGACTTCAGCACACTGAAAATCAAGCCCTGGAATATAGGGCTGTGCAAAACAGCACTGTTTCATTTCAACTTCCGTTTCTCCATTTCCAACAATGTTTCGTTTTGAAATCAGTGTTTCGTTTCATCAAAATTCTTACTGTTTCAATGTTTTGCCCATAGGCTATAATGGGGAAGCATAAAACTGCCTATAACTTTGTCATTTTTTAGCAGAGTTGGATGAAAACAGCAGAGAGCGTAGAGCCTTCTGAGGGCACGAAGCATGCAGAGTTTCAAGGAAATAGGTGCAGGGGTTTCTGGGAAAATGCATCTCAAGCTTCTGACAAGCAGAAATGTTTTGACTGCCCTCATTTAGTTTTGAGGCTGTTTCGAAGCCCTTTGTTTCATTTCTGTTTCGCTGTTTCAAGCTTGAAACGCGTCAAAACAGTGTCACAACAAAACAGCTGGTGAAATTTCGCACAGCCCTAATGAATACATCATTTGATCTAGCTGCAACAAAAAGTCCCTTGTCAAGTGATTTGTCTTGTGGAGATTAACTGCTGTCCCTCGCCCTCAAACAAAAGATTCAAATGAAGAATTTTTTATAAACAGGGAAAGCCCAATTGTCATATCAGAGGCTTTTCATCCTCAGACTAGCAGGGCTCTGATTTTTTTAGATAGCCCTTGTTTTCTTCAGATTTCCTGGCACTGGTGCTTTATTTGTCTCTTTTTTTTTATAATTCTGGTCAGCTGAGCAGGAGGTAATCTCTCTGCCCAAAAGGGCTTTCATGGTGACCCTCTGACACTGATGTAATAGTGACATCACAGTGTTTTCTCTGTAAATGCACCTGTTACTTCATTATCAGTTGCTCTGTGAAAATCTAACAAGTAGATTTCATACTTATTCTAGATTCCTTTCTCTTACACATGAGGGAAGTAGGCAAATTATCTTAATTTGTGTTTATTTTGAATGATTGTTAGGGCTTGCCATACCCATTTTTCAGTCTGCCAAAAGATCATTTTTATAACCAGTAGACACCTCAGAGACCTGAAAAATTAAGTTGTTTCCTCCCTTCTTATTATTCCATCACCCCTACCAAAGATTTTGTAATTAGGCCCTGATTCTAAAAGCAGTTGTGCCCAAATGTGTCTTCATTAAATTAGCCGGTGGAAGTCTGTTTGGGTTCAAGCCTGTGTGGTACAATCAGGATCCTAGCATTTATCAGACCGTTCCACTCCTGATAAAGGTGGTCTAGTATCATTTTGTTTGCTTTGTCCTGGATGTACTGCCTCTGCAATGCTACCAGTAGTAATTAAAAAAACAAAACAAAAACAAAACAAAAAAAAATGTTTGTCGAAAAATGAGCAGCTATACTTTCATTCACAGGAGGAAGATGTTATAGGCACTCCTCACTTAATGTCACCCTGGTTAACATTGTTTTGTTATTATGTTGCTGATCTATTAGAGAACATACTTATTTAAAGTCTCACGATGTTTGGTTATAATGTTGTTTGGCTGCTGCCTGCTAGTAGATAACTACTGTGACATAATTGGATTCGCTTAACATCATTTCACTTAAATTTACATTTTTCAAGACCATAACTACAAAGTTAAGTGAGGAGTAGCTGTATTTAGGAGATGACTTTCTCTGGGTGCAAGTGCAGCTTACTCTTCTTTTTCCCATGGCAGTTTTCAATCAGGTATTCTTAATTATTCCCTTATCCTTAATTACTGTAATTGTGCTTTTCTCCTGTTAAGTCATGCTTCACTTTTGAATTTCATTTTAGCCTTAGCAACAAAAAAGCCACAGCCCTTTGAATCACTGGGCCTCCTGAGCTGTTTTCTTTATTCCTGTGATGGCAAAGTGTTCAACCGCTCTTTATGTTGAGGTTGGTCCCTCACTGGCTGTGAGGGGTTTATATATTTTCCAGTCCACCTAGCACAAAAAGCATACAAAAGCCAATGATGTTGAATAAAACTGATTAGGTCATTAGTAGATTTGTATTTTCCTGGGCAGACAAACTAAAACACAAGAAATAGTGTTTGGAAAGGGGAAAAAGTGTTAATGTGAACAAATCAATGTCAGCAGTCATGTGGCTCCTGCCGGCTGTTGTATTAAGAAGAGAACTTACACAGTAACATGTCTCTCTCTCTCCAACACAAAGTAGCTAAGCTCTGAACTGGCTGGCAGAAGTTTCCTATCTGCCATCCAAACTGCAAAATTGTCACATATATTTCCTTAGAACATTATAGGAAGATTTCTGGCAAGCAATCTAAAGACTCCAGTGCATGCCAATAGCCTAGATACCAACAGAGCTACCCCTCAAGTGCCAAGAGAGAATCCATTCATCCAGCAGTGGCTGTATCTGTTTGCAAATTAATTTACTTGAATATATTCCCATTACCCAAAAAACAAATTCACAGAAGAATGTGTGCCCTGTAGATAATCCAAACAAAGCGTGTTTTACAGATGGGAGATTAACTAGTAAAATCTGTGATAATGCTGTCTCGGCACCAGCCTAGAATATTCGTATGCATCCCCTTCATACAAATTAATACAGAAAACAATTACAAGAATTGAAGCTCTGCCTCCCTTCCATGGACTGGAAGGTGGCCAATGTGGTTCCCATCTTTAAGAAGGGGAGGAAAGAGGACCCAGAGAACTACAGGCCTGTCAGTCTCACCTCGGTCCCGGGAAA
>JAGPOW010000261.1:123525487-123538796 GCA_030014935.1 Caiman crocodilus
CCAGTGCCCTCAAACCCGACTGTCTTCCCCACTGTCATGGGACCTCTTCCCTTTTCTTTGAATTTAGAAGTAATACTCTTCAGCCCCTGAGAGGCTTCCTGGGGCAGAGTATTGTTCCAGGCAATCCCCGGAGACCAAGCCTTCTGCGACCTCCCAGGCTCCGGGTGCCCAACTTGGTCGCTGGGCAGAGAGAGTGCTGCCTGCCTGTGAGGCAGCCTCCAGTGGAGCCACAGCACCCTGATCGTGCTGCCTGCCTGCTCCCTTTCCTTCCCTCTCTCCCCCGCTGCAAGGCTTGCCAGGGCTTTTAAACTTTTTCACAGCAGCCATGCTGACTGCTGCGATTGGCTCCGCCGTTCCCCTTGCCAGGAACAGCTGTTTAAATACCCGGCACAGCAGTGGCTCACACGGCTGTAATGGCAGCAGCCGCTGCTGCCATCGCATTTCCAGCTCCAGCACTGGTGACCCTCCGGGAGGTAAGTGGGTTGCCTCGGGGTCCCCTCGAGGGTCTGCTGGTCCCCTGTGACCCTCCTCCTGCTTTCCCGGCGCCCATGATGGCTGCATGCCGCCGTCACAGTTTGCTAACATGGCTCCCAGAACTGGCAAACATGTACACAAGGGGGATCCAATTTACATGCATGTTATTTAAAGTAACCCTTGTGACCATAGATTAGGTCCTGTAAAAGTGTGCACATAGCCTTTCTGAGTTCTTTGGAACAGAAGAATTCTTCTATTTTTTTTCCAGAGTAAAAAAACAAGTGAAAGCTACAAGGGGAGTTTTAAGCCCAGTTAGGGATGCTTTGAGTCTAATGAGGGGTACTTTGAGTCTCAAAGATTGAGAACCCTTGTTCTAATAACTCATAAGAGTATTTTTCAAAGGTGCCTCTTAAATTGGATGAAGCGAATGGCTTGCCTTGCCAGATCAACTCACTGTTACCCTGGTCACATTAGGAAGTCATCATGGATTAATTAACTGCAGAGTTTTGTACTGTGGCAAGAGAAAATGAAGTACATGTTGCTCACACATGCTGATACCCTTGGGTGTACAACCATTATGTGACTTCAGCTCCCTTCCTTTTTCTAATCATTTATGGAAATCTTGAGTTTCCTTAGTTCTCTAACTGCATTCAGGTTTGTAGATTTGGGCTATGTGGATCGATTCTTCTTTTCAATGTAATGACTGAACAGATAAAAGAAGACAGATAACCAGTCTGCCAATGCCCATTCCTGTAGGCCAGGGGACATTGATATCCATTGCAGCACACTAACAAATACAATGTTGAAACAAATATTTGGAAAAGCATGGCTATCTTCGTATTGGCTTGCTCTTTCACTTCCTCCTCTTGTTATGTAGGCATCAGCTTTTTGATAGCTACTGTGCTATTTTTTTCTCAGCTTGCCTTTGGGGGACATGGAAAGATGGCACTAGCTTTGGTGACAGTGGTGTGTTGATCCTCCACAAGGGGAATAAACACCACCATGTCGAGCCTTCACATCCACCTCATCTTTAATACTCCCAACAAAACTCTTCATATCCATTGTGCCAGGATGGGGTAGAGAAAGCATAGGGCATATGAAGTTATATTTATGGAAATCTTATCCCACAGAAGTCTACAAGGGTTTTGCCATTGAGTTCAATACAGTGAGATTTAACTGTTTTATTTCAGTAGTACTATCTGCAAGCCATACTCTGTATATGAATACTATTCATTAACTTATGTTCTTGGTGTAGAGAACTGATGAAATACTAATAATTAATTGATAGCACCTCCACTGTGTGTGCACATCCATAGAGAAACTTTGTATTATCATAAGTTAATGTAATCAAAAGGGAGGCAACAAATAAACAAAAAACAACCCTGGGAATTACATTATGGGAAAGCCCGACAAATAATTAAATATATAAGCGCTGGTTTTCTAAAGCTGTGAAATGTTGCTTGATGTACTAAATCAATTAATGTGTGTTTTGGGTTGGGGTTTTTTTTGGCCTCCAGCCATTGCTGTCTTATCTGAAGTTTGACTAAGACGAAATGTATGGATCCAGCAAAGAATGGCTCAGAGTGGCAAAAACATTTCATAATCTTAACTTTACAAATGAGACAGCAGTCATGATGAAAACACACAGCAAAGATTATTTTCCAGGAGCTAGCTGATCCAAGTCTCAATCCATGCATCTTCACCCATATTAGCTTAAGGAGTGATTAGCAGCCATGGGGACAGTTCCCCAAAAAGGGGGTTTAGGATCTTGAAATCCTAACATATTGCAGTCTGTGGTAAAACTCCCATTGACTTTACCAAGGGTCAGAATTCCCATCCATCTTGTAATTCTGTCACTATTTCCAAACACGTGAATCAAAGCCTAAGGATGATTATACAACACAGTGGCTTAAACAGTTATAAGAGGATGTCGTATTTTTTGAGGTGAAAAATATCCAACCACCATTACATACTAGCACCTTATATGAGAATATTTGGTAGATAGAGACTTTTCTCAAGGATGGCAAAGTACACTACTTGATTATTGTCATCTAGTAAAATGTTCTTTGGTTAAACTACAGAATACAATTAATGCCTCTATTTTCTATTCTGTTCAATGACCCACAGCACATTGCCAGTGTGACACATACTGAAGCTCCAGGGATAAATTGGGCTCACCCGTCTCCCAAGTGTGTACTGTTGTCAGACATAATAGGTAAATAATGATGCTAGATAATGGATTTTTGTATTTGTTATGTGTTAAATATTACAGGCCTTTTTTGAGAGAGAGAGTTGGCAGCTGTCTTGTGAATGAAAATATTTTTGTTAGAAATTTTCATTTTTAAAATTCAAACTGTTTGGGATAAATTGTTAACACGGGTGAAATTTCTTGTGAAAAACAATGTGGTTTTGGTTATACAAGCACTCATTGACTTAGACTTTAAGTTACGATGAACGGCACTTACGACCTTTATAAATTTACAGTCTGTTTTGAGGTTCTGATGCAGGTTTCGACTTTATGACACTTGACACAGCTGCCTCCAGCTGGTAAGTCCCTTGTGATGGGGGGAGGGAAGAGGCATGGGGGGCAGATCAATGTCGCCATAGTGAGGGAGGGACTGGGGCTGGGACAGAGGCTGAGGCAATCACTGCCCAGCTGAGGGGAGGGGCATGGGAAGGGCAGGGCTGCTCCTGCCACGGCATGCCACCAGTCTAGAAACTGCTTATCTGGTGGCTCTCACTGCTGCTCCCACTGCCGGTCAGGGAGGGGATGGGTGGGGGGTCATGTGCCCCTGGATCTGCACGGGGCAGGAGTAGTGGTGAGAGCCACCAGATGAGCAGCTCCTGGACTGACAATGTGCAGCGGCAGAAGCTGCTCCAACCCTTCCCTGAACCCCTTTGCCTTGGCTGGGCAGCGCTTGCCCCAGGCCCTGTCCCAGCCCAAATCCCTCCCTTGCAGTGGTGGCGTTAATCTGCCCCCCACCATGTCCCTTCCCTCCCCACTCCCCTTCCACTTCAACAGACTTACCAGCTAGATGCACCTGTGCCGAGCATCGGAAAGGAACCAATCTTCCTTTTAAAACATTCCTATGGGAAATTGGTCTGATGTACGGTGTTTCAACTTAAGATGTAGTTTTCAGGAGCCAACTATGTCGCAATTCTGAGGACTGCCTGTAAAAAAGAACAAACAAAAAACACAAAAACAAAAAAAAATTTTATGACAACTTCCCCTCCCCCCCTAAAAATTATTGTTTTGATTTTAAAAGAGAAAATATTTTTAATGTTTTCAGAACAAGTTTGATTTTTGTTTTAAAGCTAGAAACAGAAAAAAAATGAATGGTAGATTTGAAAAACTTATTTTGCTCCATATTGGGAAGATTTGTGTTAGAAATGAGGTATACTAGCCTGATACAGTCAATAGCTTGGTGGTCAGGGCATGCCCATGGGATGTAAAATACCAAGATGAAAATCCCTGTTTCTAAGGATTCAGACCACAGACTTAAGTCTTTCTTCCACATGCTAGGTGAGTGCCGTAAGTCACCAGGCTATAGATTTCATAGACATTAGGATTGAAAGGGACCCCATAAGATCATCGGGTCCAGCCCCCTGCCCAAGGGGCAGGAAGTCAGCTAGGGTCAAAGCAGTGATGACACGTAGTGGGTGCATGTGCACCCCCTGAGAGCACTGATGCACCCTCTGACCAGCAGTGTTCGCCACTTAGGTGACGGACAGGGGAGCAGGTGGGAGTGCTGGTGACTTCTCTGCAAGTGCTGCCCAGGGAGTAGAGCGCTGTGGCACTCCCAGAAGCATCTGCAGCCACTTTTGGAAGTGGCTGCAGCAATCAATCACAAGTTTTTCCTTATGTCCAGCCTAAAACAGTCTTGCAGGAGTTTGTGACCATTGGACCTCGTCATCTCCTGGCGTGCTCTGGTGAACAGGTATTCCTTCAGATCCTGATGGCTGCCACCAAGTCACCCCTGAGCCTGCACTTCTCGAGGCTGAAGAGTCCCATGACTAGCAGCCTCTCTTCATAATACCTGTTCTCATGCCCTCTGATTATGTGCATGCCTTTCCTCTAGAGTCTCTCAAGCCTTCCTGGTAGAGTTGTTCCTCTTAGTGAAGTGATTAAATATTGATTGGGCCACAGAGAGAAAGAAACTTACTCCATAGCCAGAGGTTAGGAAACTCAGAGAGAATGCAAGAAATCTCATTTCAGCCATTATTGAAAGTATGGGAAGCCCTTATCAGGAGGCCACTGAGTATTCAGGGGAATGGGAGAGGCACACCTTCTATTCATCCTGCACCACCAAGAAATTCCATCCTGCACCTGAGACTTAGTACATACACTTCTCCAAAAGAAGCGTTGGTTTCAATAAATTGTGATTTTCTAACCAAACTTCTAACATCAGAAAGTTCGCAACCAGATCTATTAAAAAGTGCATTCACTTCAAATACTTCAAAATTAAATGGACTTCATGCTTTTTGAAAAGGTAGATTTTAATTTCTCAGTCAGTTCCATTTGTTGCATTTTCTGTATCACCAACCTTGTGTGTCAACAGACAAATTTAGGACAATGCAAGTGCAGGGATGTACTCTCACATGCACATGGTTGCCAGGCAGCCTGGAGAGCAGCTCCCACTGGTAAGTCTGGCAGAGGGAGAAGGGGGATTGAGGCCCCCAAAGGGAGGGAAGGAGTCAATTGGGAAGGGCTGAGGCTGAGGCTGCTGCCCAGCTGGATCAGGGGATGAGGCATGGGATGGAACTGCATTTGCATTATCTTAAATTTGTCTGTTGACACACGGGTTGGTGACATGGAAAATGCAAAGACAGCATCGAATCTTCAGATCTGGATTCGGATGAATCAAATCGGGGACAGTGATCTGAATCAATGTATTAAATCACTGTCCCTGATTTGAGCTGAATCCAAATTGAATAGGGCCTGTTTCACACAACCGTATTAAGCAGTCATCCCTGTATCACACAGTGTTGATGTGACTGTGTGTCCTGGAAGGAATATCAAAATACCTCTACAGCTTTTGTCTGCGAGTGCTAAGTGTTGCTATTCAGATTCCAGTATGGCTCATGATCTGGCCTCCAACTCCAACTTCTCTGCTTCCCAGGAGCACTTGTACTAATGTGCCCATTGCTCTCTGGTCACTATGGCACCCTTGCAACACCACTGTGGAAGCAGGATGTTCCAAAGGAGCTGGGCTGGCTGGTAGCTGTGCTGTCTCTAACAGGGAGCACTAAAAATCACTGCCAGTACAACCAAATGTCTGGAAGCTCCTCTTGTTTTTTTCCCACTGTGTGTCTGGCACCTGCTGTCAAAACTCGAGGTCCTCCACCTTTCACACCCATAGTCAAGCCAAACACAAGGAGATGAATACAGCAGAAATGTGCTAAATATAGATCATACTCATAATAAACATAAGCAATGTCTTGGATAGTCAAGTATCAAAAAGCAAATCACATGCTCATCACATTCTGTACCTGTGAACAAAGGTGTTAACCGAGGTTTAAATATTTTTCTTGTCAGCAACAACAAGCAGTATAAATCCAGATAATGAACTCATCAAGTTTAGCCCTGACATTAATAGGAAGTGAAAATTACCTCTAGACCTATCAAAATGTACAATAGAATGCTATGAATTTAAAGTATCGGTAACAATGATTCCTTTTAGCAGAAGAAAAGCGTAAACATCAGGTTTATAGCTGGCACTGTGAAATAACTTGGTCTCACTGACAAGAGTCGGTATCCATAAGCTAACATCATTCTAAACAGAAGCTGGGTACCTCTCAGCACTGACTGATATTGCGTAAGTACCTGCATGAATAATATTAACATTATTGATATGAAAAACCATATTGCAAAGTTGATTCAGTTCTCTCAAGGCCTGGGCAAGATTCCTAGGGTCAACATAGTGCAGCTACAAGAAGTCAATGCAAATACATAGTAATAAGTGCAGTAAGATCTCAAGAACAGGGCAGTATAGTAAAGCACAGTCCTGCAATGGGAAATTATAGCACACTACTAAAACTGTAAAATCCTTGGCAAACTATTTCAAGCTGCAAGGTGAGAAGGAGGTTCTCTTCTGACTCATCATAGCATCAAATACTTTTTAAGTTGCAAAGAAATTTCAGTTCCTTTGCCTAAATGATACACAATAGAGAATTTATGCATTTGTGGACAAATTAAAGAAAAGCCATCAGCACCTACTGGCATTGGGAATTCTTCGCTACTCAAGGACAGCAGCTATCAGTCATCCCTGCATTTTTTGCTCTACAGGCAGAAAAGTGTTTTTTAAAAGAAATGTTGCTGATTAGAAATCTGCAAGGTTTTCATCAGGAAAAATGCATTGTTTGGATATTTTGCCAAGTAAGAGCAATATTGTGAAATTAGATACCAAAATGTCTGCATGCTGAAAAGCAAATTGTTCCCACCATAGTTGTGGCCTAACTCAGCTGAAGGCTGGTAAGTTTGGAACCACTATTTGGCCAAATTCTGAACTTGTGCATATCAATATACCTTCACTTTGGAGACATGTCGAATTATAACAGTTTGTATTTGATTGCTATCTATACGGGATCTCTGTAGGAAGTAGAAGGACAATCAGTACCTATTGATAAAGTAGCAATAAAAGAAAAATAGGCCTAATTATTGATTAGATGGGGGAGACAGATGCCCCCAAATATCATGAGGTTCACTTGCTACTAGATTGACTCTGCAGAAGAATAATTGTAAGATACTTAAAACTGGCAAATTGTGGAGCTTAGATCTTAGGTAGTTTCTTTGACTCTCATGGCACAATTGACAGTTCTAAGTCTAGATCCTAGCAGTGTCTCCCAGGAAGGAGCCAATTTTAACCATTTCTAAAGAGTACACACTTTCTTTATAATGTCCATGCAATACTGCCATCTTTGACTGGTACTAAACCAGTAATAGATATCAGGACTCCTGAGAGCTTATGAAGGTGTCAACCGAGACCCTGGGACCACCCTTTAACCATGCAAAATGGATCCAACAAATAATGTGGTGTAGTCATGAGGTGCGAGGGAGAAGCTAATAATGGGTTGGGTATCATCTGCAAGTAGACAGCACTGACATCTTTAAAATGCTTCCCTTTTGAGACATGTTAGCACATCAGATACAATACGGAATATTAAGTGTGACAGGGATTGCTGAGTTTCTGAAGTCAGAACTAGATTTGTACCACTGGGATTAGACAGCCCTAAAAAAACAAAGTGAGTATGTGAGAGAGAACATAAACAGAGCTATAAACTTTCAATAAATCTCAAAGCTTTCCATCAGCAGCAGTGGCAACTGCCAGTTCACAGAAGATTATTCTGATGGCTGCCTATAGTATGTGTTTTTGTAAAATTATTGGCGGGAGGATACAAGACTTATCTGTGACCAAAAAGATTATAGCGAGCACGACACTAGTATATGACACATCCTCTGTGGATGCTTCCAAGAACAGAGATTTTCTAGAAAAACTAATGTATTTTTTCTTCTCACAAAATTCCACCCCCTCCCTACAACCCCAACCATATGACCTTCCAAGAAATAACACCCAGCAGATGTTTCCTCCACAAGAGAAATAACTTTCCTCTCCCTGTGGATAATCCCATGAAGAGACCTGGTGTGAAAAGAGTTTCTCATGACTGTGCCCCTATTGCTTAAGGACACAGCCTAAGAGATAAAGAACTGCTTTGTTTTGCTTTCCCAAGGTGCTTGTTTTATCATTTGGCCCTCTCCCCTTACAACAACCCAAGCTCAGTCTTCTTGTCTCAAAAAACACAAGCATTAGTATTGAGACAAAGAAAAGAAATGTGATGTCAGAAGGCAACATTTTTTTCAAGTGATCAGTTTTCTGAGCCATCTTGGAAGACTGTTATTTATCTGGGTTTCTCTGAGATAAATAAGAAGTGAAGTTAATATATATATTAAGTTAATATATATAATTAGTCAATACATATATTAAGTTAATATATTAATTTGCCATTATGAGAATATTTTGTTGCACTTTTTCAGCTCTTCAGAAATGTCTCGCCTCTAAGAACTATAGCGCACTTTTTAGGCACATGAATAGAATTTCTTGAGGTGCTACTTTGGCTTTATTGCTGGTGCTGCTTGCAAGCTCCTGTAGTTTTGGGACCAAAGTTCCCAGCCAGATGGTCAACATGTTGTAAATCAGTATTGTTCCCCTGAAACTGATAGACTTATGCGTTTGAAGCTGTAGTTTGGAGTCAAGTCACTAGAATGCAGCCCAAACAAAGGAAGTCATTACTTTCAACTAAAAAGAGTGGATTGACCTAAATGCAAACAGATTTGTGACAGAGGAAGGGTAACACTTTACACTTAGTGGGTCTGCTTTTGCTTTCAGTTCTATTTGTGCAGCACTAGCAACATCAGAACAGCTTCATGAATTAAAGGTATTATTTTGCTTGCTGTATGGGATATATAGCATTTTGTCATTCAGTGCTGTCATTATTTACAGGAACTGCCCAACGTAACTATGAAGTAGATAAATATTTTAATATCCATTTCACAGATGGCTAGGTTACAGTATAAACAAACTAAAGCCCAAATTTTCTTCTGGAGATTCAGATGTTGTGTGCCTCACACAAACTAACTCCATGATTTTTTCAAAGGTACTCATCTCCCAAAACTTGAGGTGATGTCAACTCCAAAATTCAGAATGAAGGCTGTTAAAGTTGGGTTATCTAAAATTAGAGGCTACTTTTGATAGTTTGGTTCTGACTGACACCAAATCCCAGAGTAAGTCAATAACAGAATGAGGAATTTAAACCTAAAAACTCGACTCCTTCATTTCAAATGAACACCAAGAAGAAGGAGGAATCATTAAGCATGGTAGAAGGGTATAAACTTAGAATAACCAGGTGAAGTAAAAAAAAAAAAGCTGAATTTAGCATGCATATTAGGAAAAGTAGTGAGAGATTCATTTATCTGGAGTGTAATTATTAAAGGATGTGGTAGAAATTTATCTGTTTGAAGAAAGGTAGAATTCCTATCCATATGCATTGAGGCTGCTCCAATGTGCTGTAATTACAGTGTGTCAGAGCAGAGTTGATTAATCAAGTCTGCTAGAGCCTGGTAATTACCAGGCTCCAGCAGACTCCAGCGCCACATTTATCAGTGTCCCCATGCTGAAAAATGGCAGCGGAAGTGCTTTAACTGAAGCTCGTTCAACAAGCTTTAATTAAAGTGCCTCCACCACCATTTTTCAGCACATGGATGCTGATACACATGATATTCTAGGCGCTTTAATTACAGCAGCTCAAAGCCACTCTAATTAAAAGCACCCCCTCCCCTGCCCCCACTTCCTGGAGCATGTCTATAAATGTCCATAGACACCATTTTTCACTGGCTAAGAAAGGAGTGATGGTATGGATGTATTCTACTAGGTCTTCTCTCTCTGCAGAGATGTTGTGTCGGTCTATGTTTCTGTGTTCAAACCAGTAGACTAAATAGTTCCTCCCCTATAACAGAAAAAAAAATTTTTGAAATCATTACTTGTGGAATGGTAAGTTCAGAAGGGGTTCATGCATGCATATGTGTGTGTGTTCATGTGTGCGTGTAACAGAGTTTAATGTTTTGGTTAGCTGTGGTGGCCAGAACCAGAGGGGTTACTATCATGAGCAATAAATATATGCTCTTGGAGACACCCAGACAATTGTCTAGCAGTTAAGATTAACCAATGCAAAGCTTGTAAATTTGCAACCCACAAGTAGAATTTGTCTGTCACAATTTAACCAAAGTGTTGAATCTAACTGTTTGCATTGATCATGGGATTGACTGTGCCCCAAAAATAAACAAACTACAAGATTAGCTGATCTAACAGGTTTTTTAAAGGTCAGCCATAACAAGGTCTGACCACCTAATATAATTTGCACATTCCAAGGAATAAGAAACCAAGGGGTTGAGCTTGGGCAGAGTAATGCTAATTTCAAACCTCAAAGTAAATAATTTGATTATTGGGTGAACCCACGTTCAGGCAGTAACCTTTCATGATAATTTCTAACACCTTTTAATCCCATAGGATAACAGCTCTAGGGCAAGATTGTGAGTGGCTCTAAAGCCAACAGATTAGCATAAAATAAGGCATAAAGGAACTGTCGCAGGGCACCTTGCTGCCCTGCTCCTAGAGAGGGGAAGCTGCTGGGGAGAAGCCCTAGCAGTTGATAAGGAGCACAGCTGCAGGTTGCCAGGGTTGCTGCAGGCAAAAAATGACTGCACCTGACGGCGGTCAGTTGGCGGTAAGGGGCATGGCCTGGCTCTTATAAAGCCCAGAGCTAAGGGCAGGCGGGCAGTTCCCTGCTAGCAGCTGGAGAGGCAGGAGCTCCTGGAGCAAAGATGTGAGATCTGCAGACTGAAGGATGGCAGCTCCGGGTCATGGGAGCAATGTTGTTATAGTCAGGCAATCTTAAGTTAAGTTATAGTCAGGAGGCTTGTGTTTGTTTTGTTAGTGTTTAGACACCGGTGGTTTGGGTGAGGCTAGTAGGGGTTGGAGGAGGCCTCATAGGGGCCCACAGGGGTGTGGAGCCCTAGCACCAGTAAGGGCACAACTTGTGGGGTGTGTAGATCCCAGCCCAGAGAGGGGCATTTGAAGAGCCCAGGTATGGGCATGGTGAGCCCCATACAGGGGGCAGCATTTTAAGGAGCCCAAGTGTGGGCACGGCAAGCCCCAGAAAGGGGGCAACATGTGAGAAGCCCAAGTGTGGGTATAGCAAGCCCCAGGTGGGGTACTTTTGAAGAGAAGCCCTAGCGCAGGCACAGCAAGCCCCAGTGAGGGGGCAGTGTTATTAGGGAGCCCAGGCACAGTGAGCCCCAGACAAGGGGCAGTATTATTAAGAAGCCCAACGTGGGCACAGCGTGCCCCAGAGAGGGGGTGGTCTGACTAGGAACCCCAGAGTGGGCCCAGCAAGCCCCAGAGGGGGCACTGTTGAGAAGCCCCAGTGCGGGCGTGAAGAGCCCCAGGAGAGGCACTACTGAGAAGCCCAGTGCAGGCGAGGGCAAGTCCCAGGGGCGACATTACAGGGAAGGCCCTGAGTGGGCTCAAAGAGCCCCAAGGGAGGGGTAGCATTCTTGAGAGAGCCCAGATTGGGCACTGGGAGCCCCAGGGGGGGTGGTAGTACAGAGGTGTACAGGGAAGGCCTGAGATGGGGCAACGGTACAGAGGAAGGCCTTAGAGGAGGACCGAGTGTATTTTGATCAAACAACGTCAATCCCATCTGTGAGGCTTGGGGCATGGTATCAGGGGTGGTAGGAGCCACGTGTAGCCCATAAGGTTAGGGTGCCTGGGAAGCACCCCATCATACAGGGAGACCCCGGTGGGTCCGGGAAAACACGGGTACAGAGGTCTCAACTAACCATGCCCAAGGAGACATGAGGCAGCCTCCCAACTTTACCTAGACATCCAAGATGTGGCAGGTGAGAATTAGAGGGTGCCCTTGGGCTGATTTGGCACAGGTAGGAGGCCTTAAAGAGATCACGCCCTCCTGCAGGACCCTGCCGTGACAGGAACATACATGTCAAGTAACCAGTTTGACGGACGGGACAGAAGGACCATCTTTGTACCAAGCCTGGACCCCAGACTCGCAGTGTGAGTGAGGACCAGATCCTGACGAAGGGACCTTCCCAGTGACCCCTCAGACAGCATTGATTGGGGACACCTGACTTCACTGGAACAACTTGGCGTGCACCTGGCATAGAGGGCCTGCCGATAAGTTGCCAACCCCATGTGGGAATGCTTTGTCATTTTGTCTATCTGTTATTATTTACTATTAGCTCTTTATTATTGTACTATTTGTTTGTCGCATTAACGTTTCCGTTAACTGTTGTATGCTAAGCTATAAGTAAATTTGCCTTTCATTCACTCCCGACTTGCCTCCTTAAACCTGAACCCAGTAGCCTAACAGCTGATACACTCAAAGCGCCTAGCCAGCCTGTGACAGTTAGCAGGCAGGTCTTAAGTGAATAAAGAAATAGACCAGCAAGAAGTGATTAAATAAACTGATAAATCAGTTGAAAGAAATTCAGAAGGCTTCAGTCACCTGTTACATATATGTGGATTACTAAAAAAGAAAAACCATGGGCGGACAGAAGCATGCAGATCAGAAGGAGAGAAGGTGCCCAGTTTGATTTTATTATTATAATGGTAACCTAACAAAAGATGGAAATTATCAGGGGTGAACTTCAAGGGGCAACCAGGTCTTTTTGCAGTGGTATAATTAATGCACATTAGTCATCTAACTCTAAAATCCTAGTGGAAACAAATTACCTGAAGTTATTTTTTTTCTTTACTGCTTGGATCAACAATACCTCTCACCATCCTTGGTGTATTTTGCCTGACTTACCTGGTGATAAAAAATTACAAACCTACACTGAGGGTGCAAAGAGAAGTTACCTATTGAGCATTTGGCCCTCTGCAAGCACTCTACAGCTGTGCCCTGACAAAAGCTGAAGAGCACTTTGAAAGTCCCCAATCACATGACAAATAAACCTACATTATACGAGAGTTCAGATGAAGGCACTTCACAATGGAGTGCCTTTATTAACTTCTGTTTGCTCAGGTGGCTGAGCTGATAGAGCCTGACCCCATCCCTGGCTCTGCCTATACAATGGTGGGGTGGGAAAGAAGGGAGGGAAAAGGACAGGAGGAGAGGGAGCTTAGGCTGGAGTTGCCCAGTCTGTGCTAGAGAGTGGGCAGGTGGATTGAAGCCCCCACCCCCCACCTCAAGGGAGCTCCAACCCACCCCAACTCCAGTGCAGGCTAGGCAAACCCCAGCCTGAGCTCCCCCTTGCCCCCCCCCC
>JAGPOW010000261.1:123538896-123553603 GCA_030014935.1 Caiman crocodilus
CCCCCCCCCCACTCCTCCCATGGTGCAGACAGCACGAAATCTGGGAGAGTGGGGGCAGGGCTGGGGGAGACAAGTTGCAGATATACAGCTCTTCAGCTGGATCAGCTCCAAAGCACAGCTAAATGCCCTACCCTCCCAAGCCAACAGCAAATGTCTGTTGGGTCAGGAGGGTTTGTCTGAACAACTCATGATGCTCTGTGAAGCACCATGAGTTGGAGTGGGAAGCAGCACATCTGTCAGTGCTCTAGGACTTTACAGGAGGACAGTTAACATGCACTAGTTGTCACAGCAAATCCCACATTTTTTTTTTGGCACTGAAAGTAAGGCTTCAATGCAACTCCGCTCTTCGTTCCTGCAGTGCCTGTAGGTCTAAAATACCCAACTCCTGGCTTCTTTCCATCGTCTTCCACTGCAGCAGATTCTCAAAGCCCTGGTTTACATAGCTTCATGCAGCTCCTCTGACTGATTCATGAAGGTTGGGAAGCATTCTATTCAATAATGCTTTGATCTCTTTTTCTCTGTGTACCTTCCAAGAATGCAAGGAAATGGATGGCCAGCCCTCTGCTGCTGCCCTGTATATAGTAAACTAAGCCTGATCCAAAGAGCCCTTAAGTCAAGAGTAAATGTCTTATTGATGGAAAATGTTGACTCTTCCAGTGGCCCTTTCAACATTTAAGAAAGGGGTAAGAGAAAGCTGACCAGAGCCTGGGGGTCCCTCTTCCTTCTACAAGTGGAAAAGTGACTGAAAATAGAACCATGTAAGCAGTGCTCAGTTTTCAGAACAGAAACAAGCCTTATTATGTAGAACAGGGGTGTCAAACATATGGCCAGATCTAGCTTTCTGGTCATCCTATCTGGCTCAGTTAGGGAGGTGTGGCATGCTGCAGAATTTGGATCCTGTTGGGTCTTGAAGGATATGGCTCTCGTGGCAGGGCCCCCATATGCTTGCCCCACCTCCTCTGTCACTGACTTTGCACAGGAACCAGCGCTATACCTGGAACTACCACCATCACTGGGCCAGAACCACCACTGCCACCTGCCCTGAGACAGAGCAACCCTGAGCTGGGGCCAGGGCAAGGACCCCTGTGGTCCAGATCTGGCCCAGGGCAAGAGCTGATTTTGACACCCCTGATGCAGAGCACACCACTGTTTGTTCACGTACTGTCAAATATTTATATCTTGACCCACATGGAGAAATGCTTTACTATGTTAAGTAGCCTACTGATTCCAAGGTCTCAGGCACTCATTTTCAAGAGCTTCAAATTGTTAATCAAGGATAGCTCTAATTTTTTGGACATTGCGCTTGATACCAGCCAGATCCTCCACCCCAAATGAAGCTTAGCCTGAAGTCAAACTAATACTCCTGTTTTTAAAAGATGTTCAGAATAAGATTGTGAGGTTATGATATTATTCTTGCCCTCATGTTTCATTTGTCTGTCTCAACTGATTTACAAACTCATGCATTCTCACTCCCAAAAATTCAGAAATGGCAATCCTAAACATTTTCTTGAGACTCATTTTTAATGATAAGTTTGCAAACAGGTCACCTACCAGGAGGGAAACAACATGAGTATAATCCTCCTCATTTACTTTAATTTGAAGTCAATATGATTTTTTTTTTAAATTAATATTAGAACGTCTAAATCCTGTTAGGTGTATGTGGGCATTAAGCACTCCCAGCATTTTTGAAGGATGAGAGATTTGCCCAGGTGTCAATTATATAAGTTTCCTTCTGCTTTAGTTATCTGTTCTCCTGCTGGGTAGGGATGGTGACACTTAAATAGTGGATAAAAACAGATAGAAATAAAAGAGATGAAGTCAAATAGCAGTATTAAATACAAACACCAAGGTTAAAGAACTGGGATTGATTTTATCTGGAGTTAGTTTCCTTGTCTTTTATTAAAGAGATCTAAATTTGAATCCTGAGAGTAGTATAAGGTGATTTCTCCTTTATGAAGGCAAGATGTATTTTCAACAAATACCTAAGCCAATTTTGACATCTTGCAAACTCTGGCCATAACTCAGCATTTCATGCTTCTGCTACCCATTCAAATGTTTTCATCTGAAAGACGGTGTAGAAATCTCTCACAAATACCCCAGACATTTATATGGTCACACATGAATATTAACTCTATGGTCCTGACTGCATGATCATTCTCTTTGGGCTTGCTGTACCTCTACTGAAGTACGTGGAAAGATTTCTCACTGACCTTAATCGGATTGGATCAGACCATAGTGAGCTACTCCATTTGTAATGGGTCAGAAATAATTACACAGGGTAATTACTACATCGACCTTCTAAAAATTCTATTCTCTCCTTCTCCATAATGAAAACTTTTTTTTTCTAAGTATCATTACTTCCCTGCTCACTCCCTGTATGAATATCTCCATAAAAGTCGTGGGTGGGGGAGAGAAAGTAACAAGCAGTACATTTTCATGGCAGTAATACAAGGATTACATTTAGTTTGTCTGTCTATTTTATAATCTACTCAAAAGACAAGAATAGAAGCCACTCTGAAATGTTCATTCAAGTAATGTCGAATGCAGAACAGGTTTCCATGGTAAAGTGCTAAGGAGGATTACCCACCCTTTGGCTAATTTTCTTCTTCCTTTTTCACATGTAACATGTTGGGTTTTTTGGTTGTGTTTGGTTTTTTGTTGGTTTTTTTTTTTACATTTGGATAACTCCTCCTCACCCCCACTTAAACAAAATAAGTACTGGTGTTTTGCTGTCCCTTTTCCTCCTACTCCAATTTACTCGATTGTTAAATGGCCCATACGCTTGCTGCTCTATGAAAGATACAGAAGTGTTCTAACATCATGCAGTTAAGCAATTGGCTGGCTCTACAGGCAGCTGTGTTGATGGCTTCTGTCCAGTCTACCCAAAGTGGACGGCTTGTTTTCTGTGAAGCTATTTCCTTTTGACCCATTTTTAATTTTAGAGAACTGGCACACAACCTTTCTTTTTTAAAGTCAAGTTCCACGAAAAGTTAGCCGTCAAACTGACACAAGCCCTTTTTACAACAGATTTTTTTCTGTTTTTAGAAATACATACACACACGTTATTATCCTAAAATACACATATACATATATACTTTAGGATAATTCTCATCTAAGGCATGAAGGATACACAGTCAAGTTGTCCAATACGTAGATCACTGATCATTATGCAGGAAAAATTATTTGAAAATTAAAACCTCATCCTTTTTCAGTTGTCCAATTGCTTTAAATACCTTGACTTGCATCATTGCCGGAGCCAGATCTGCAGCCGAAATTGTCCTCAAACTTCCTCTTCTGAAATGTTTAGTCAACTTAATTAAGGATCCAGTGGTGGCAGCCACCATCTTCCCTTTGACAATCTATTTATTCTACTCCTTCACTGTCTAAAGAAAACATTGAGTAACAAAAACATTTCCCTCAACCCCTTCCAGTAAAAACCAAAACAGAACAAAATACCTTATTCACCCTCTCCCTCTTCTGAAGTCTACCCACATCTACCAGAATGTATAATTTTATATACTCATACTTTTATTTTAAAGTGCTGCTAGAAGCTAAAAAGCTAGCCATAAACACAGGTCCTAATTAGCAAGCATAAAGTATTGGAAAGTAGTAGGGGGAAAAATGGAATCAATCTGGTGGTTCTGATATTTTCCATCTATATTACTTGTGGCTGTTTCCCATGAAAGCTGTTTGTTAACTGTTCATACTGGTGTCAGAAAAACAGAGGACTCTTCCATTCAGTCAATTCACTTAACTAGGGAGGAAAAGAATCTGAACTAGATTTTTGTATCGACTTTGTAAGAACTGTGGCTATGCCTCGGGCAATGTACTATAGATGAGTTTATAGATATAGTGGTTGGTTTCTTTTATATTCATGTACTACTCCCTATTCATACCAATGTCATTCAAATAAATAGGGCAAAACTTTTCTAGTAATGAAAGGGAGAGAGGAAAACTTATGTCATTATTCTTACTGTAACAGCTTGAAAATTGACTTTATTATACATGCTTATTGGGTGATACCACATTTCCCTGCTAAATAGACTGCAATATTTTTTAGTCTTCTTTCATATCATTTTTCCCCAAAATGTCTATCTTTGTAATGTGTCGATCATTAGAATAATGCATATTTAATGAAAACTTGCAATAAATAACATTTTGGACATCATTCTAGTCACTGAGTGATGTGCATATTATTTTGCCTCCTGTATTTAACTGATGTGTCTCAATTTTTCCAATATCTCAAGACCATGTATGGCATAGGAAAGGAGAATCAACCAATCCATTTTCAGATTCTCTTGAAAAAATGAAAGATTCATTAAGCTACAATTCTTTAAGAGGAAAAACAGAATGTAATTCACTGGCAACTACAAGTGCACCAAGTTTCAAATGCATTCAGTGTCACTAGCATATACAGTATATCAGATAAGATGCTGGTACTGAGCCCACATAAGAAGAGTTGGAAACAGCATCAGTTCACTCACAATGAAAGGTGCATAATTGTATGCAACTAAGGCTTAAAAATTTGTTGGTCACTGAGGGTATGTATAGCCATTCATTGCACCCAGTCTATGTTCATATAGCTCACTTTTTAAGCTGAGTGAAGGTAAATTGGAAGCAGCATGTGCAGCTTTTTGCCAATGTCAGAAGCCATGCAGGGACCCTAGTGTAAATTTGGAGTGGGGGGTAGCGGGCAGGAAAGAGGGGGAGAGAAGCAGGTAGGATCAGGGTATACTAGTGGATCCACAGGAGGGGGTTGGTGAGATTGATGGGTCTGGACTGGGTGGGGGTGCCTGGTTGTGCAGGAGGGTAAGGGAGTTTAAAAGGGGGTCCCACCCCCAACCAACTAGCCAAGTTAGGGTCGGAGTGGAAATAGCACAGCCTTGAGGCTGGGGTGAGCAGCTGAGCTTTCCCAGCCCTGAGGCTGTGCTGAAAATGTGTATAGGTACTTGAGAGATTGGGTTAACTCTTTCATAGATTGAATAAACTAACAGATCTGGCATACCATTTTTTGGGTGATTTCAGCCCTCTGCATGCCTGTATGATTGGGCATTTAGATCAACCCTGGTTAGGCTGATCAAAATTCAATGCCTGTACATGCCCCAAGAGGCTCATCCCTTTCATCAGTTTTCATGGGATATGAATAACTCCTCAGCAGCAAAAGAATTTTTCATGGAGTGACATAAAGAGGACAGAGCGCATGGGGACATATTTGCCATGGATTTGCACTGTACCATGCAGTTGACATTTGTTAGGGAACCTGTCAAGTTTAGTAGTGATGTTAGTATGTGACTCTTCTTTTCTCACTGAGCAGCAGGTTTGGTCTTTAGATGAAGCAGTTTTGACTGGCTCATGAAAGGCCTTCTACATGGTCACTGAAGTTAAAGGACTAAGAACTTTACAGATCAGGACTAAATGGTCTCTTACTCAATATAACAGAGCTCATGTGGATGAGAGTCATAACTATTAGACTCACTTTGTTGCACCATGAATTGGCTTTGCAGACTAAACATCAAAGACTTAATGGACATGTTCCAGGTTAGGTAATACTTCTGGATATTACATTATTTCATCAGCTTGCAAAAGAATGTAAATGACTGATACTCATGGGCTTTCTTTTTTTAAAAAAAAATTCTGTTTCCTAAAAAGCCTCATTTACCTGCGTGATCTGCAAAGATAATACAGCAGCATCTTGACAATAACAAAAAGAGGGAGCTTTCAGATATTTTGTTTTAAAGAGAAAGGAAATAATAGGCGATTTTTTAACTGAAAGGGAGTAATATCCCATCTAGTGTTCCAAATCAATTAACTGCAGTGGCTGAATCCCATGTTGCCAAAGCAAACCAAAGCAAAGCCTGAGTGCTGGCTCTGGGTCTCTAAAGTTGTGGAAAAGAAAGAAGCCTTCCAAACCGACATATCTGTGGGTTTAAGATGAGGGAAGTTTGGGTGCATCTACACATGCATTTACGCCAGTTTAAATTTACTGTGCAGTAATTTTCTGCACAGTAAACAGGAATAGGCTGGCATCTACATGTGCAGATGTTAAAGTACATTAATGCTGTATGCAGAATGACTTGGACTTCAGTCCCAAGTTGTTCCACATGCACAGTGATACTGCGCAGTAAGACATCTACATGCATATTACTGCACAGTAACTAATCAGGCACAAATTTGATACTTACTTTACGCAGGTATCAAATTTATGCTCAAGTTTATGTATGTCTCCATATTTACTGTGTAGTATCGGAGTGTATGTGTAGACTCGTGCCTGTACTATGCAGTAATTTAAATTACTGTGCAGTGAATGTACATGGGTAGACGCACCCTTTTAATATTTGGTCATTTTGGCTAGCTCCCTTCACTAAACACTAGCTGACTTTGTCACCACATGTCTTAAATCTATAAACATCAATGCCATGTATATTCTATGCTAGTACTGTTTTTCCTGATATGCCCTAAGAGGTCAGGTTGATTATAAAAGGCAAGGCAAGGGAGCTGTAATCAGGTACAAGGAGATGGCAGGGGGAGGTGTGAGGAATCAAGAAAAAGAGGATGATTTTGGTGCAAAGGTTTAACTTCCTTGAGGCAGAAATGAGGTGCAAAGGCAAGAAGATTAGTCAACCCCCCCATGAAATTGATGCCAAAGCATAATACAGTACTCATACACTATAAACAAATTTGGTGTAGGATTTGATAAGGATTAACCTGAGACATGAGTTCGGGATATATGTTCCTGACAGCTATGCCTAGACAGTAAACTTGATGGGCCCAGCCGTGACACCCTCAAACATGCTGCACTACTCTGCATGGCCATCATCCTAAGCTGGAAACAGCAGATCTGCAACTGCATAATATGAAGGAGTGCTAATGAGCCGGTAGGCTAACTGGCCATGTCAACCAAAAGTATTAATTGACCAGAAGCACTGTGCAGACATGGATACACTGCTTCTGGTTTCAGAAGCACCTAATCCAGGGGCCTGGAAGGCTTTCATGTTGAACTTCGTAAGATCAGTGTGTAGAGAGGCTTAAGAGTGAGATCTCCAGAATCTCCTGCACATTCCTAGGACTGTGTCAATGACCTTCTCTGCCCCCCTGCCCCTTAATCAATTTCACCAGCTCCTTGATACATAACTGCCTAGCTTGGCATCTTGGGCACTTCCACCAAGACACTGTCAAAAATACAGTTCTTTATTATATTTGATTTCAATGCACAAATGCAAAGTAAGCCCTTAGAACTGGGGCGTGGAAATTGAGTCTTTGATGTTCTCTTATATAATGATTGCCAAAACTTGCAAAATATTCTGCCTTCAAGGAATGTCACACTCTAAATTGCTGAATGAGTTGGAAGAACAGTGTAGAAAAAGACTAATTTTGATCAAATCCAGTCATCGCTCTTTCTATCAACTGTCTCAAAAAAGCAAACCATAACTTGGAGGCACGGCCATTATATGAAGTACCATGCCCTAGGCTGTTGTTTGTCATAAAAGCAAAGCTGAAATAAATATACCATAGGGGACTGTAAGCTGTGAAGCACAGATGTATTAACCCATGTTATGATAACCATTACTTGGCGTAATTTTATTTCCATTGGTAAAGGACTTTATCAAAGGGAAAATGTTTATTTTTTGCATTGGAAGAAGTTGGTAGTTTAAATTGCTAATAGGAAATTTCAAATTGATCCGTGAGGTTTACATAAAGGAGATTAATCTGCTCCTTTATAATGTTCATTAACCAATGAAACTGTTCTGTCAATAAATGAAATGTTAAGCCTTTACTATTAATTACCATGTATTAGTCTCTACTTTATAAAGCAAAGCAAACAAATGCTTAGCTTCTCCTTCCAAAGATTCCTCAGAGAGCTCTGATGAATACTAGTGCCAGACACTACTTACTTGTATTCATAGGCAGAGCAGGAATAAATACATTTCCTCTTACCCAATTCAACAAGTCTTTTAAGTGCAATTCACCTAATGAGGAAAGTAACCTAGGCCCTTGGCAGGCAGCTGCCTTCACCACTTGTTTGATTGTGGAGGTACCACCAGCTGAGAACCACAGTTGGTGCTTCCTCAGCTTATCTCAGTGCTTCTCAACCAAGTTATGCTGCTTCCAGATTAAACTGTCCTATGTGCCTGCTGCACAGTCATTCTGGAGAGGGCTATGCCATGCGTACATGCTCCTGTATTAGGTCTGCTTTACACTATTTAGAGAAACAGCAAAGCTGTGTCATGCTGTATAGACCTTCCTGGTCCTGTAGCCCTTCCTGTGTAGCCCCTCTTATGCACCTCTTGGGAACAGATGTGGATGGGACAGTTCCACCCATGCCTCTTTCTGGGAGGATATGGGTACCAGATCAGGAAAGCCTACATAGGATGAGACTGATTAGAGAGCCCTAATACATGTGTGGAGCAGTTTTACGAGGCTGTTGTCACTGTGGCACCCCTGAAGGAGCCTCTGAGGTGCTGTGACACCCCAGCTGAGAACCACTGGCCTATACTGACCATTTCTCTTAATGCTATGATTGATTGCAAGTTCAGCCTTTGGACTCCTAAAGAAATAGGTGTTCAAAGCTCATGGCTTATCAAGCAGTCGTGATCCCCACTTTGCTGTACAGAGCTGAAACATGGACAACATACAGGAGACATCTAAATATGTTGAAGAAGTACCATCAACACTGCCTGCAGAAGACCATCTGAATCCAGGGAGAAGACAGACGCACCAACATTGTCATCCTTCTGAAAGCAAACACCACAAGTACTGAGACAATGATCGTCCAACATCAATTTTGTTGGGCTGGCCATGTCAACCGAATGTCCTACTCTACACCCCCCCCAGCAAATTTTATTTTCTCAGCTCAGCCAAGGTGTACACGCAAGAGGAAGGCAAAGAAAGTGCTTCAGGGACAACCTCATAGAAACACATGTCTGAGTAGCAGTAGAGTCTGTTGATCCCAGACAGACCTCATCAGCCATCTTCAGACACAGAGGTAAGATCATCATGGGAAACAATCATCCTTGATTATAAGGGATTGCCAAAGAAGAAGATGAGGTAGATAAAGTATATGCTCTCAGAGTTGTAATACTATTTCTGGCCTGCAGAGTTGACTCCAGTGGTCTTTGAATTATGACTCAAATCCTGCCCTTCAGAATACATATTGAAAAGGTAAAAGTGTCCTATTTATAGGCACTGAGGCCCATTGGGGCAGTGGAGGCAGGGCTCCAGTGTTTCTTTAACCTCAGCAAGAGACGGAGGTGCTGTCAGCACCTCACTCTAGCTGCCTTTATCCCTACATAGCTCCTTGTACCTATTGGATAGGAGGTTGGGTGACTGTCAGGGCTATGCTGAAATTGGAAATGATTTCTGGAAACCCACCACCCTCACCTGGGCTTAAATCCAGCTCCTTCCAGCACATAGCTAGTCACTCCTACTGACTGAGCTATGCAGCTCTGGAAATACATGTCATGCTGCTGGTAAACTAATAAACATGAACTCTTTGGTGCAGTATACAATTTGGGGACTATACGGTGGAGCTGGCTGGGGGAGGGGAGAAAGGGTAAAACTGCAGGATATAGCACAACTCACGCACTCTCCCCAAAATGGGCAAATGCTTTGCTTGTATGAGTAATTTTGAGAAGAAGGGCTTGAGCCTAGGTCTCTGACATACCAGATGAGTTCTGACTACTAGGTTGTTAGCTGTTCCTACATTTCTTTCTCCCTTGGTGAAGAACTTTGAAATGTCTGCATTTCTTCCACCAGAAACAAGAAAAGTTTTTAGATATCAAAAAACAGAAGACCCCCATGCACAACATTTCTGGTCTTAGTTTATGCCTCATCTGTTGTTATTTTATGTTATTTTGGTTCAGTTCACTATGGGGGAAAAATTCAAAAGTTTCAGGTCAGACAAATTTAATAGCTGAAATATTTTATAACCAAGGTTGATATTTCTAAGGATTCTTTTTTGTGGACTATTTAGAATTTTGTGCATCTTTTTCATTCATATGAATATTCAAAACAGCTGTAGAAATGTAGTAATCTGTTTGTGGAAAAAGAACATGTTATTTTCCTTCAAGTGATTTTGCCACTCTGAGCATCAGGTTGCTGGTTAAATTTGAGGGAATGTTTTTCCAACAGAATCATGAAAAAAAAATCATGAAAGGCTAGTTTTGTACTAAATTTCAAGGGAGGAAGTGGGATAGTGGTTATATTTGAAGTGTTTCATTTTGTGGAGATAAAAAAATGGGGAGAGGGGAAGGAGAAGAAAAGAATAATTGTCAAAGGACCTGGAAGAGTGCATCCACGGTTCAAAGATATTTAGCCTCAAAAGGGGTCTTGTGATGTCAGGTTACATACACTGAATTTGTGAAGGATGTTAGCTATGGACCAGTTCCATGTGTTGGACATTTTGACACAATGAATGCACACGCTAGGAATCTTTCTAGAGAAACGTGCACCTCTAGCACAGAATGTACCTTGCAGCGAGAATGTCTTCTGGGCTGATTTCCAACCATGATTCCTGCCTGTGATTTTTACATCGTAGCCAAGGCCTTAGTGGATTTTTCTTGTTCAGGCTTTGTGCTACACACACACACATTCTCCATCGACTGAAGATTATCAAATGAAAGATTTCCACAATAGCATCAGGCAAGGGTAGCAAATTACCTGAGTTTTCTCCAGCAGAATACCGGAGATGTTTCAGAGAATACCAATGATTTTATTGCAGATCACATATTCATTATAAGAAAGATGAGGGAAAATAGAGCCACTCTCACCTGGGAGAGGACATTTTTTTAGATAGAAATGAGCTGCAAAATGCAACTGCTGCTCAACTATAGGAACATAGGAGTGGAAAGAATCTCCTGAGCCACTGAGCCTGTTTACCTACAGCTCATAGGCAAGTAGCAACTAGCCGAATCCACAAAATGACCACTTCAAACCCTCACCTATACCTATACCTACATGAAACAATTTCTGAAACACTAAGTACACATTAAAACATACCAGGAGTAAAAGCAGAGGAAACAAGGGTACCACCAACATTCTTTTGTTGCATCAGCAGGGAAGTTGTTGGTCAATACTATATTTACTCATATACTACACTTGAAAAAAAGAGGACGTATCAGCAAACAACTGCTACCAGGAGTGGGGTACTACATGCACCTTTTCCCCAAAATCATCCCCCCAAAATTGGGGTAGGTGTCTTAAGCAGGAAAGCATACTTTCTTCATCAGAACATCACAGTGTGGCAGCACAGATGGCTAAAGATACGACTGCCAGCTTCTCTGTCTGTTCTAGGAAGCAGGAGGAGGTGCAGTCCAGAGTTAATCCTTTCACAGTCACTCTCAAATTGGTACCAGTTTTTGGCAAGTTTTATTCCATAAAAAGTATATAGGAAATATGTAGTTCTGAGATGGCATCCACCACATGCCTATCTAACACATGGAGAAGTTCCTTCTTCCCGAAGTCTGGTGATCAGTAAGCACATCTACACGCGGCTATACAGCACCGTTGTTAGCACACCATCATTTAATACTTCCTTTTGGAAGTGCTAAAAGACAGTGAAGTAACAGCATGTACTGCACCATGCTGGCTGTGCAATGTTATTTTTGGTTGCTACATTGCCTTAGCAATGCACTATAACAAGGGAGCATGTTGCTACGGCGATGTAGTGGCAGTGTCATGGTTTTTGCCAACAGACGTTAGGATGCCTGAACACATTGCTACGGTGATATAGTGTCTTGTGTAGAAGTGTCTAGCATGACCCTGAACAGAACAGGAAAACACTGTATCTGGGAGGTTTTCTAGTATTGGCAGGAGCACCAGCACATGCCATTCAAAATTCCCCATCTTTAGCTATAGGTGGTATCACAATGACTCAATGGAAAGTGAATTTAAAAACCTCCCAGAAACCAGAAGCATTCATAAAAGAAAAACAAAATACTTCCTGGTCCTAAACAGTGACTAGCAAAAACCAGAATGTCTTCCCCATTACAAGCACTACAAGAACTACAGAGGTTTTGGCTTTGGACTGATGGACTCTCAGAGTGCAGAGCATTTTACCCTTTCTAAATTTCCTCCGCATAGTTGTGAAACTCAAAGTGAAATAATACCCTTTGCTTCCCCTTGAGGCATTTCTTCTTCTACGACTACAAAGGGAATTAAACATTTAAACAAACAAATGTACTAAACAGACAACCTCCAGCCTTAAACAAGCCAGGCTAAATACAAAGCTTTCCTTAAACTGACTTCCCTGGTGTCAAACTATCCACAATAAACTAGCCGCTCAGCATTGGAAATCTACCTACTACATGATAGGCATACACTTTATGTAGAAAGTATGCAGAGAATTGATGGAAGTTGCATTCATGTAAATGAGGGTTGAGTTTAGCCTATGATAAAGAGGAGATAAGAAAAACAGCTATTCTCCAGAGTAAACACACCTTTTTGAAAAAAGAAGTGCACAACAAGACAGGAAAAATGGCACTTAAATGCTACTTAGAGTTCCAATTTGAAAAGATCAGCGCGCTTTAAAAATAATGAACAAAACATTAGAAAACACCTTTGAAGCCAGGGTTGTTATTTCTAGTTTACAGATGTGGAAACGGGAGAATTTGGGGGGTGGGCACAGAACATAAGAACTACCATTTACTGGGTCAGTATCCTGTGTCTCAGTGGCAGAGACTCGATGCTGAAAAAAGGGAGAGTGAACTGGGTATTGCCACTGGATTTTTTCCCCCCACTATTTCTCTCTCACCTGCAGCCTCCAGAATTTAAAGATCAAGGAAGTTCCAATTCAGAGACTATATTCCTAGCTCCCATGCTCATGAACTATATATAAAGTTCAGCTTCCTGTGTAGGCAGACACCCAAAATTGTGCACTATCCGAACCGATAGGACTTTCCATGTAGCCTCAGAGCTCTGAATTCTGCCCCGCTACCCCCTCAAAAAATTCTCATCAACAAACCTTAACTCGGTCTCTCTGTAACCACTCCCATGTCAACACAGTCTTGCTATTGTCACCCAGCATCTCTGGAGGGCAGCAGGTTTTACATGTGTGAAAATTAGAAAGATTAAGTGGATATTTCTCCTGCTATTTACTGTCATGTTGATACCTTTGTTGTGAGCACAGAAGGTACAGTGTAAATTAAAAAACCCCAAGAATCTTGTCAGGGGATTAAGCACAACACTGCGTTTATTGGAACATAAAACATGCAACATGAAAAAAATAAAGAACAGTATGATTATCTGCTTCACTCATTCCCATGCATATTCATTCAGCCATTCATTCATTCATAGGAGACAAGAATACACACAGAAGTTAGACAGTCCTGCAAAGGTCAAGGTGTTACCAAGTTTTAAAGTTGCTCAGGTCAGTCTGGTGGCTGGCCAGGCTGACTAGAGTGATGAAGTCAGGTCTTGTTGGATGCGCCCAAAACTCTTTCTTGCATGTGGAAAAAGACTCAAAAGCTTTTTCTTTGTGTTCATTTTTTATAGTGATAGCTGTCCATGCAAGCCTATGGATTCTGCCAACTCAGATGCAAAGGTCATCCTCCTTGTCCTGTTGGCAGGCTGGGATTGGTAGGTCATGATCTTCTGGCTTTGCGGTCTGCAATCTGCAGGGGGCCGTTGCTTGCCATCTTCAGACATCAGGGTGAAGCATGATTTAGTATTTGGCAATCCTTAATTGCTGACTCGATGTTGCTGCAGCCTTTAACCGTTAAACCACAGAAGACTATTTTCACCTGCTGCAAGAGGACTGTCTTCCTCCAAGTTGTCACATCCATCCATCATTCATTCTTTTGTTCCCTCTTTCCACATAAATCAGACATACTGCAAACCCTTACACAAGCTTTTTCCTTATGCAACAGTGTTACAGCCTGGATTAGGGTTGAGGATGTAGTATGCTTTGCTGCTGCTTGCCTAGCCAGAAGGCGGCAAGCAGCAGCATGGCATAGCCCCCGCTTCAGTGCTGCCACGCCCGCATCCTATGCCTCCCTGCCCCTCTCCCCAAGACCTACATCCCCCGTTCCTGGCTGGGCAGCTTGTCCCAGCCCCAATCCCTCCCTCCCCGACACCTTTCCCTCCCTGCTCTGTGCACCCCAACAGACTTACCAGCTGGAGGCAGCTGTGTCCAGCATGGTGAGGACTGCTGCCTATTTAATCTATGGCTAAATCTCCAAAGCAGTGCTGAATCACTGGATCCAATTTGCCGCGCCAGGAGCCTTGTTCGGGCAGGCCCCATACGTGAATCAGGTTGGACGCTAGCTTATCCCATGCTAGCTTTGGGTTTCCCCTTATCTGGCTGCTAGACCGATCAGATTTCTCAAGATCTCTTGAAACGAAGGTACTTATGAGTTATGGCTGTTAGTGGTTGTTTTTATTGAGATCGCGTTACAGCAGACAGTTAGTCACCGAAGGGAGGGGGAAGGTTCCAGGGGTGGCAGATGTTGCTGTAACCTCTCACTAAGGCTTAGTGAGCGATTTCTAGCAAAACACCCATGTCCGGCCTCTGCAAACGGCCTCCGTCCGTGGACCGTGAGAGGGAGAGCTCCGCCCAGGGTGAGCACGTGCAGGGTTTTACAGCTGGCTTTAACCTATGGGATCTAATTTCTTGTTCCATTCCTTTTTTGGCATAGAGCTGGCTTGGGACATTACGAGGGGTTTGGCTTGTTAGGTGGTGTCATGGGTCACTGCTTGCAACGTGGCTTGCACA
>JAGPOW010000261.1:123553703-123582358 GCA_030014935.1 Caiman crocodilus
CCATTCCTTTTTTGGCATAGAGCTGGCTTGGGACACTACGAGGGGTTTGGCTTGTTAGGTGGTGTCATGGGTCACTGCTTGCAACATGGCTTGCACACAATTCAGCCAAATCAAATCAGGACAGTGATTCAAGTTGCTGAATCGAATCATCGTCCCTCCGAATTGGCTGAATCTGAATCCAAAGTTAATACTTGCCACTATACATAGGCCTTCTCTTAATTGAGGATGCATAGCTGCAAAGGATAGCTCACAAATGAAGATTCTGAAGGACTAGACAGATTGATGTGCAAAGAGGTCCAATTCAATCTCATTACCACTTCCGAACTATCGATTGCTAGCATCATCTCAAACTATGTTAAAAATTTGTCAGATCCCCCAAATTATCCAAAATTTAAAAGGGGTATGACTGTTGGATAAACCATTAAATATTAGCCCATAATGACAAATGCTAAGCTAAGCTAACATTATTTGCCTTTTTTGCAGTTGCTGTCAGTGGTATCTAAACTGTCATGCAATCTTATTGAAACTCTGCTATCTTTCTGCCTCTGCTGTGCCGGTACCTATTCTAAAGATTAATAAGGCTTCATTTTTTCAGCACTGTCATGTCTTTACCTTTATAAATGTCATTTATACTTTAAAATGAAGCAGCCGGGCAAAAGAATTCGGGGCATCTGGTAGAATAGCCTTCAGGTCACAGCAAGCAATGAAGCACCTACATTCAGGTGTCCATGAGTCTAGTCAAAAAACAACAACAGTTGTGCATCTGACACCTCCAGTAAAAAAAAATTATTATAAGAATAATGATCCCTACACTCAGGCTAAGTAGACCAACTGAGTATAGTAATATCCATGACTACAGCACTGTGTATGCCAGAGACAAAGTTGACAAGTTTCATGGGTTAGTCTTGGTGAAAATATTGAATTTTACAGTTTGTCACAGATTAATGGGAAAATAATATTAAACCTGCATTTTTAAAGCAATTAAAACAAACGATTATTACAGATTATATGGTCCTTATTTAGAGGAAACTAAGAACCTAATAGCTATGAATATTAATTTATAAGCTGTGCCTTATTAATTCTGCTCACACCGCTGCAATGGTGGGTAAAGCTAAAGACAACATCTAGTATCCAGTACTTTGTGTGAAGATTGATTTTTTTTTCTTTTTTAATGCAGAATGTGAATGCAAGATGCAGGACCAGAAACCCAGTGATTTAAATTGACCTAACACAGGTTCTTACTCTGAAAGATCTGTTCTCCAAAATCAAATAAGTGAACTGAGAGGCAAAAGTAGTAGACAAAATTCATTATTTGGTAAACAGTGTAGTAGCATAACTAGGGCAGGATGATAGGGGCACTGCCCTGGGCACCAGCAAGGGTGAGGAATGGGGAAAAAAAGAGGCTTTTGGTACAGCTGTGTGGCCATAGGGGCAGCCTCACCAGGTGCACAGCCCTACTGAAATAGTGGCACTTCTGCATTTGGAGCATGTCCCACAGAGAATATGTTCAAGTGAAATATATATTTTGCTTTTCTCCCATATCTGCACTATTCACAGCAATGCATTTAACATCATGGCATTTTTATTTGCTATGTGAATATGTCACACAAAGCAGCGTTTTTGCAGCATATGTTCTCAAAAGGGACTTCAGTGCATCTTCAAGCCTTTTTGGAGTTTTCCTTCCTTTTACGGAGCAGACCAGGACACACAAAAAAGACCCAGTAAGTATTTCCAAAGAAATCCTCCCTTAAGCAGATCACCAGCTAAGAAGGATTTCAACATTTCCTTTGAAGTGCTAAGACAGAGACCCAACTAATGAAGCATGTTTTCATAACCATGACACTGAGTCTTACCAACCAGCAAGAAAAAGGAAACTTAACACACCAGCATCACTGTATCATTATTTAGATAGATGTCACGGAGAAGCAGCAGCAGAGGATAAGTCTATATCATTTCCATTCCACGCACCTTCAACCAACCATTAGAACTTATTTCAGAAAACAGACCTAACATCCATATTTTTCCAAATATCAGGTTCCCTGGAGCCAGTCATCACTCTTTTTACTATATCGTAGTTCAAATACAAACTTGCAAAATGATGTAATATATATTCCAGTCTCCATGAATAATCACATTAGCAAAGAGTTGCTTTACATTTGGAAGATTTAAAAGCTCTCATGCTTCAGAGTACCAACCAATCTCTAGCTGAATGGGTAGGAAGAATTTTTCCTTACAAAAAATACCATTTTGTATTTGCTCCCTTCAGAGATTCTTGACCTTCCATTGAAGTCTCAGGTGCAGACACTATATCATTTTGATATTTTATGGACATTCACCAAGCAATACGGGTATTTTTCCTTCTCAAACGTGATAGACCAACGATAATCTGTAGGATTACAGTAAAGTGTCATTTATTGTGGTTTTTATGTAAACTTCCCTAATCACATTGCCTTACAGTGTATCTACATGTTCATTAGTTCCAGGAGCAGTTTACTCATGAGTAAACTACTCACGAGTAAATGCTACTTGGCAGGAAGCCCTGGGACATTGCTCCCTGCCCCTGGGCTGCCTCCTGCTGGGTTGAGGACAATGTCCCCCTGCCCCAGCAGCAGGAACCTCCTAGCCCTGGCTCCCTGATCGGGGCAGGGAACTTGGGAAGAGCTGCAGGAGAGGTACAGGTCCCAGCCCCCTTCCCCAATTCACCAGTGGGGCAGCTAGTAGTGCCGGTGGAATCCCCACCCAGCCAGGGGCTTACTGCTAGCTGCCCCACAGTTTGTAATCATGAGTAAATTTGCTACTTGTATTTGCAGGTAGCAAATTTACTTGTGATTAGTAAGGTTTACAGTGTAGTAAGCATGTGCATGGGTAGCTACATAAGCTTACTGTGCAGTAAACTATGCTACTTCACAGTAAAACATCTCATGTAGATGCACCCAGCATCTGTGATAAAATGGTACTCCTCACTAGACTCAATAAAAGAATTTTTCAACAAAATATATTTTTTGTTAGAACATTGAAACAGGAATTTATGACAATAAACCTTGTGGACAACAAAAGTGTCTTCAGCAAAGGTTTGCCAGGATGGAACTTCAGGTCAAACCTTGAGAAAGAAAACACCCTGATTCAGAGGATGGAATTCAACCTCGTTGAAACATTGCCTATTCTGCAGCAAGGCTCTTTCAGTCAAACCTGTTGGAGTTGTTCCATGTTGTATAGGTATGATGGAGGTGAGACTGCATAGCCCAGTGTTTAAAGCACATAGAATTCCTGTATACCATTGCAAGTCCAGTGGTTCTGAGCACTTTAAAGTTGGCACCCCATGTCATGCTGGCTAAACATCTTAAGGCAGCTACCCCTGTAGAGCCTTTACAACTGACCTTTTTAACTAGGGGAGCAGTCTAATAAGACTCCTAGGTAAATTGGGGTATGCTCATGGAAAAGGATGTGGTTGCCTACTTCATAATTCAATGTGGTCTTAGCTCAACAATTGTCCAGGTGGAAGCATGATGACACCCACTTACTGATGCTCAATTTTAAGTGCCACTTTCGAAATGGTCAGCAATGAGTTCTGTGTAATACTCAGTGTCTTTTTCAGTTCTGTCACATCAATTCCTTGGGCTACTATGGTAACATCAGTGTATATATATCACTTAGATATTGTATGCAGGAAGTTTGAAGTATATACATTGATAAGTATTGGTGCTAGCACTGACCCCTGGAGGATTTCATTCTTCAGAGTTCATACTCTGCTTTTTTCTCCTTGGCTAGTAGTGAGTTTGAATGATCTGCTAGAGGTCATGTTCATGATGAAAGCACAGCTTGGGGTCAGGTATCATAAAGGGCAGTTTATATCTGAGGCCTTGATGCCATACAGTGTCATAGGCAGCTGTGAGGTAAATAAAGACCACACTTGTTTTCTGCCTCATTTCAAATCCATTTTCTATGTCAGATGTAAGTAATGTTACTTGGTCAGAGGTACATAGCTTTTTCTGAAAGCCAGCTTGTTCTTTTGAGAGCTGGGGATCAATTTTGTTTTCTATTTTATTCAGGATTATGTGTTCCTTGAGTCTGTACTCAATACAGAGTACTGAGATAGGTCAGTAGCTCTTTGGAGTCTCTGGTGGTTTACTGGGTTTCAGGATAGTAATGACTCAGCTTTTTCCAGTTTTCTGGAAGTTGGTTATTTTCTAGACATTTATACCTGGCTTTCTGAAGCCATCTTTTCATTGTGGTTCCAAGGTTGGTAATGAATTCTGGGAATACTTTATCTGGTCCAACAGCCTTGCCAGTCTTGATCACTTTAATAGCTGTGTTGAACTCATTCAGAGATGGGAGCAGTTAAATAAGGTTCACAATGAGCGCATCTACACTTTCATTAATGCACAGTAATTACTACACATTTAATTTAGGACTTGCTTAATGAAATACTAACTAGTAACATGAGTTACTGCACAGTAGCATATTTGCATGGATTTTGCTCAACCTGCTACTGCGCAGTGTATTAGGCTACTGAGCATTATGCGTCTCGTGTAGATGCACCCATTGGGTATTACAAGTTGTTCATGAATTGGGTGTCTAATCATTTCTGTGTGTTGCTTGCTTGGGTTACTGTAGTTGAACAATATATTCACAATGGAGTTTGCTGACACCAGGCAATATCATTTGTTGGTGCCTTTGCCTATAAGGCAATAAATGATGTATCATGCTTGATATTGTGCTCCTGTGTGGTCTGGAAGTTGGACACACTAAAAAGCTTGAAACTGTACTTATTAGTGCAGTGAGGCTTATAACAGGCTGCACAACTTACACACAGACACACATACTCCTGTTCTCTCAGGCATCAGACCAAGTGATAGAAGACAGACCCTAATATAATTACTGGCAATAGATGAAAGAGATGATGAAAATCACCTGCTCCATCAACTGTTAACTGAAGACCCAATAGATGGAGGCTCAAGAGGCTTAAAGCCATAAACCATTTTTACATGAAGCCCACAAGCTCCCGGAAGAGATTGAGGATGCTGAACCCCAGCAACAGACTGTGTCGACCACTGAGAATCCATTTCCTACAGAGTTTTATACCAACACCAAACAAGTCCCCCAAAGGACATGACCTTGACAGAGAAGTGGGAGTCAAGCTGAACAGACTGAGATCTGGATACAGATGTTTCAAAATAATGTTTCACAAGATGAACTACTTGGACAACCCCTATGTGAATGTGATACTCAACAAACAGCACAGCACTTAATTGAAAGGTGCAATTGTTCCAAATGCCCAGACAGGGTAGATGGAATCCTCACATTGAATGATAACACCTGACAGTGACCCGTAGATTTGGAAGTTGATATCTGACACCATATGAAAGACAGAATTCACCTGGTACATAAAAGGGCAGCACCTAATTCTGAACCTCATATCAAGCACTATCAGTTATTCAATGGTAAGTGCCTGTTCCTCTCTATTCCAACCTCTTCCCTCACGTTAGCAAAATAATTTTCTTTCTATGTCCATGCCTCATGTTTCCTTTTGTTTTACAAAAATAGACAATGTACAGGTTTCAATTATTGAGACCTCCCTAAAACTCTTAGGAACTCCATTTGCTGTACTCTATTAGGAGCTAATTTTATTGTGACTGTTTCAAATTCCATTCCAAAGATCTCATATGCATGTCTACTTACTTGTTGCCAATGCAATATGAAAATGATTAATAGGATTTATGCACTTGAATATTGCATTAGGCATCCTTCATAATATACCTTCATCCTGCCTAAGCACTGAGTACAAGATGATGGAGTCTAATAGGACACATTAAAACGGCAAAAAATGATAGATTTGTTTAATTATACTTGTGGTCTTAAACAAGATTAAAACAGTTCAACAGATCCTTAGCATGGACATCAGTGGTTTACAAGTCTGCTCTTGATGCTGTACTTACTACTTTTCCCCATCATTGATTTCTTCCAGAGATGTATGGAATATTAAAGCACAGGGCTTCAACAGAGCTCTTGGTCTGCTTACAGTATAACAGTAGCAGGAAACAATGTGCTGGATTTGTCTGAGTTCAATTTTCTTTTGTGGTGGGGGAGAAAAATGAGAGTGAGGAGAAAATGAAGGAGTGGGTGATAGGGTGAAGTGACAAGAAGAGCCATATGTCATTTCTCTGTGCTCCTTGATTAAATCATAACCTCTTCCAGCCTAATGCTGAAATCCACTTCTCATGAACATTTGTACCAGAGAAGTGGATCACTCTAATATTTGCATAGAGTGGACAGGGAAAGGAAGAAAACATGGGAGAAGTCATGCATCTGACTGTTTGACTAGATAGTATTTGCCTTATTGGTTCAGCACTGACAGGAGCTCAGCACCTGTTCTCCACATCAACCTCATGGTTTAGCACAAAGACTGTGAGCATCATTCATAGAGCAGTTAAATGCCATATATCCAAAACTGACCCCACTGTCCTCTCCTCATCCAGGAGAGAACTGGTCATGGGTTACTAAGATTGAAGCCAATGATTTCAAAACTGATTTATAAATTTTGGATCCCCATTTTGACATGCCACAAAGGGGACTGATCTTCAGAGGATGAAGCACTTTCTGAAAATGAAGCCTCTAGAGTAGGGGTGACCAAGATGCAGCCTGGGGGGCAGACCTGGTCTGCAACTGTCATTCAGCCTGAAGGGCTGTGGAAATTCATGCTAATGCTTCTTACCCTACCAGCAAATTTCTGGATGTTTGGGTGATATGTATCCTCCGCATGCCAAATTGAGCCCACAAGCCAGCCACACACAATGCATCAGGCCTGTGGGACCAAATGAATTGGACACCACTGCTCTAGGGATCCCAAAACTGAGCAGCCCTAAACACTAATTGCTTTTAAAAATTTGTACCAAAAGGCCCAAGTCCACCATGAGTATGTAGGTAAAACTAATGTGATATCATCAAATTCTTAGAGAGGATCTTATAGTGCCTCTAAAGCAACAGACCATTTTTGTGCAGTTGTGATGACATAGGTCACAAGGTATGGTGACACGTAATTTTAGAAACACTTAAGAAACATTTCTGAATAGCCAACCTCCCTCCTGGCAGATCAATGCCCTAAACCAGGGCTGCCCAACTCTGGATTGAGGGGCCACATCCAAATCACAGAGACTCTCACAAGGGAAGGGGGGGAATGGCAGTAGCATTAACTCCTGGGGAAGCAGACAAAGAGCTGGCACAGAAAAGGGGGAGCGGGGGTCACCCACTGCCATTGCTTTCCCTCTAGCTAAACTCAGAATTTTGTGGAGTTGCTGCCTGAGCTGGAGCACTCAGGTCAGCAGAGGACCTAGGGGCTGGGTAGTGAGCAGGCACAGGAAGCCTCGGACACTTGTCCACCACCACCGCTATTTTCAGCTGAAATTGGATCCCCAGAGCTGCTCCTACCCTGCTCTGTTGCAAGGAGAAGCTGGGTGTGGTGCCAGGCTCACTGGGGACAGCAGCAGTGGTGACAACGGTGACAGCAGTGGGAGGAAAGTCCTCCATTCTAGTGCCAGCTCCTTAGGCAGAAGCAGTCCCTTGGAGGGAGCAGGCACATGAAGGTGAAACACCCTGCTCCCCACCCCATCCCTGGCTGAGCCTGACAGCCTCTTCTGACAACAGAGGGAGGGCAGGAGCAGATCTGGGGATCTCCCTGGACCCAGGTAAGCTGGGATCCCCTTTCCTGCAACTTCTCCCTGCCCAGCCCCTTGGGGTTCCTTGCTGGCCCAGCAGCTCCAGCAGCCTCCTCTCCATGGTCTGAAACTTGTTGTTCCACACCCCCCTTTACTAAATCTGAGATCTGCCTATGGGACTTACTATTAGTGTTCTAAGTCTCTTAGAGTCAGATGGGTAAGGTTAGTATTAAATTATGGATCTTTCTATCTTACAGAGAAATGGCTGTATACCTTCTTGAAGCTGAGAGAATGATTTGTGGCAAGAAAAAAGAGGAAGACAGTTAATTTGATGCACTTACTACAAATATCAAGAACCCTAGGTGGACATTTTATTTGTTGTTGCGACTCTCTTCAGATAAACCACTACTTGCAGAAATTAGCAGTGACCAGAGAAAGAAGGTGATGCCAGCACTGAGTGCCAGTTCCTCATGACCAGATGAGGAATTCAGAATTGAAGCAGACTGGCAGGATCAGTATAATTACAGAAAATGATCACTAGCAAAACCTGCTTTTAAACAGCTGCTTCTTTCCACATTCAGGGAAGAATGTGTTTGCAAGGAATGTTAGGTTATCATTTCCTCCAGGCCAGTGGAAGGAAATGGGAAACATTTTGGAAGAGGGAAATAGAGCTAGGGTTAGCAATGCTTTTGGCCAGAGTGCCAAAAACAGCCCAACCGTGACGCATGCCTTGACTTGATGTGCTAGGGGCAGACTGCAGGGGAGCAGCAAAAGGCCTGATCCTTATTGCTGGCAGCAGCTGCACCCAAGCTCCTGGGTGGACAGTGAGGGAGGGGCCATGGCCAGGATTGCATTGCATTACCCTGGCCCCTTCCCCCCCGCAGCCCAAGGCACACATGCAGTTGCCACTAGCACAGAGCTGGTGCTGGGGCTCTAGGGCCTGGTGCAGCTGTTTGCAGCCACCTAGCTGCAGCCAGCCGGGGTTCTGTGCAGCTGCTCCCAGCATGGTGACCCAGCTGCTTGCAGCAGGGCTTGGAGCCTCCCAGATACCTGCTGTGAGCAGCCCAGACTCCATGGCCAGTGACAGTTGCCTAGAGCCCAGGCCAGCTATGGTGTGCCAAGCAAAATGTCCTTGCATGCCATGCTCTGGTATGCCTGCTCATGGCAGAGACAGACAGATTGGACAAATGGGAGGCTGCACCAGTTGGGTTCAGGAAGAGAAGAAAGCACATTCTAGCCGTGATAAAGGCATCATACAGGGTGCACATGTACAACCAACAGTAGGCCTAACAGATAACTGCATGGCTCTCCAGGTTTACAGGATTGAGCCTTAGGCTCTTTTCCTCCAAAGACTTACACACATGCTTATCAGTAAATTTAAGTACTTGCATCGTCCCAGTGACTGCAACAGAACTAATCATGTGTTTAAAGGTTTGGAGCCTTAGAATACCATTCTCTCTGGAATTAAGCTTAGCTAAAATTTACAGCATAGGTATTTCTCAAGAAAGGCACAGTCACTTGTCTAGTCCTATTTATACCAATGTTTCCTCCAGGTAGAGAAAATTCCTTTAGAACAGAAATTACTAATATTACAAAAGCCAAATGACTTTTTACAATTCTGCTGTGGCCTGCAGCCAAAATAAGGCTCTGAAGTTGACAGACCAAGAATGCTGACTTTAAACTGGATTAACATGAAAGAACATTGGGTTTGCTTCATTTGTTTTCCCCCATGATGCTCCATTTTAAGTAATCATTTAAGAGGACGGTTATTGTTTCAGAATACTAACAGAAACAAAGTACAACAAAAATAAAATAAAAACATATTCCAAATGTAATAAAAGGAAATTCAGAGATGAAATTACTTCAATGGTTTTCTGCCTTATTGTTCCATCTACATCTACACTAACACCTGTTATGAAATACAGTAATGAAAGGATATTTTTTTCAGACAGTCTATTTATTCTTTTGTAGTTTTCTTTAATGGATTTTAAAGTTGAAGAGAGCGTTTTCCCTAATTCAGTGCTTGCAAATTTCTAACATTTTCAAATCAAACTTCCACTGCTGTAGAGGTCCACATGTGTGAGACAGGTCCCAATACCCACACTTTCCATTCTGTAGCCACGAGCTGCCTGTACACATGCTTGCAGGTGGTGGAGGGACGTTTTGATGACAGCAGTTCCCAGGCAGCTGCTTTAATTAAAACACTGCAATGTCACATGTATTAAGCCCTTGCACATTTAAAAATAGCAGCAGGATGCTTTATCTAAACCTCATTTGATGCATTTTAGTTATAGTACCCTGAGGCCATTTTTAAACTTGTAGGGGCTTAACACATGTGACGCTGTGGCAATGCTGCAGTGGTCTAATTAGAATGCCAACGAGCACGTGTATAGGCAGCCATAATGTTGCCAGACCCTGTTTTTTCATGCTCATCTATATAGTACTACTTTATCCCTGTAGCAAAAAGCCTTATGTTCCATTCAATTACCTATTTATTTATTTATTAGCTTTATAACCCACCCTTCTCCAAAATTACTTATAAAACATTGAAAAAAGATAGTATATCTTCTGAAGAGCTTATTACAACTTTATTTCAGTGCCCCTGATATTCACAGGGCAAGGATTTCTTGGGGTGATACCTTTTATTGGACCAACTGTACCCAGAAATGTAAGTTATGTGGCCCTTGAACATGATGATGATGAGCTTCTGTTTCCTGGGGTAGGTGAGATGTGAAGGATTCAAAGAGGGTAATATAAAGGTCAGAGGACAAGGAAGCTCTTTCTTTCAGCAGACTGGATGACCTGAGGCAACTAGTAGGTAGCCTTAAAGCGATGTTGTAGCTGTGATGGTTCCAGGAAATGTGAAAAGTAAGGATTTCTTAGAGGGATATCTTGTATTGGACCAACTACATAGTTGGGATAGAATTAGACAAGCTTTTGAACATATCATTCCTGGACCATCACAGCTCTAACATCAGTCTAACACTACCATAACATGGAAGATATTGAAATCCGCTGTTTCTTGTGTTTAAGTGCTTGGGTCAGTTGGAAATTGGTCCTAAATAAAGACAACAAAAAATAATCCAAACCTTTAAAGCACTGGGAGACACCCGATATGGCATTGCCAAAGGACCCAAGGGGGGGGGGGGCAGGTAACATTGCCAAGTTTCCAGTAAGTAGTGCAGTTTGAAGAAGGTTTGGAAGAGGTAAGGATGTTGTTTCTAATTAGGTAAGCACAGCATTTGAGGCTAATGAAAGCAGGCATGGAGTTAAGCAGGGAAAAAATATGAAGGAAGAGCATAAATGTGATGGGAGGATCAGGTGAAAGGAGCTGTACAGGACACCCAGAAATAGTGAGCTGTCTGACTGATGTTTTTCCTATCAGGTGTGCCAGGGTTGCCTACCCCTGCTTTAGGCAGCTTAAAGTTACACCATTCCAGGGCAGGTTTATCTCTGATCTGTTACCCAGCTCATGTTCCAGTAATATGTGGCCACTCCCCATAGATGAGCTACCCAAGTTGCAGTCCTCCAGCATCTCAGGGTGCTATGTTCCCTCCCATACCCGCCTGTTCTGTGTCGACAAACTTTCCACCTGTTGAACTCTACTGCCCAGGGGACAGTTCTGGCACCAAGCTAACTCCCCCTCCTGTCCCTGGGGGTGTGACCTTCATGCAACCCCATGCAGACAGTCTGAAGAGCACACATCAGCTAGTTAGGTCACAGAGTATGGATGGGTCCAGAAGTAGGGTCTAGGGAGAGGGGGAGAACAAAATAGGGGGCCAGATTGGGTCCCCATAAGTTGGGGCTTCCTTCCCAGGGCAGGGGCAGTAGCTCCCCCAAAATGCATCTTCCTGCACTGCTCCCACACCCCAATCCCAATTTATTAAAACCTGAGACCTTCTTTAACTTACTTCCTCTTTATTGCTTTTTAAATTTAAATTGTTTTTACTGCTTTTTATTTTATCCTCCAGTGGATGACTTCCTTCATGTCATCACAGTTTCCTTTTTACCTCCCATTTCATTACCCACCTACATCCCGTTAACTCTCTGCCACTCAACTTCATGTTCTACCCTGCCTGCCTCCCCCTCACTCCAACTCATCTCTCACACACCCCTATCTAGAGCAGGGATAGAAGTCTTTCCTAGCTCACAGCTCTGTAGTGGCAACTCACAGCTATAACTCCTAGTCAGGCCCCTGCTTTCCAGCCCACTAGTGGGAAGTCACAGCTACACAGGCAGGGGTGAGTCAGAGAAGGTTTTTTGCCTTAAGGTGCAGCCTTAAGCTAAACTTGAGCAACCACTAGCATCAATCATCATTTGAGCAGCTCAAAGTGCAATGTGTAACAAGACCCTCAGATTGTATCATTATGAGAAATGGACCTGAACTTCAATAATTAATTGAGTAATCACCTTTTGGGGAGCTACCTGGCAGCTCAAACTTCATAGCATATTACAAAAGTTGCTAACCTGTGGCATGAGCAGCTTCTGTGTGCGGCGTGCAGGAGAGTGGGGAGGGAACAAGCAGCACAGCAGCAGATAGGGCAGGAAGCACAAAGCAGAACAGGAGTTTAGATAAGGAGCAGAGAGTAGCAGGGAGAAAGCAGAGCAGAAAACTGAGAAAAGGAAGAGGAAGAATGGCACTTGGGGAGGGTGCAGGGCTAATTTGTGGCATGACTGTCAAAAAGGTTGTCTCCCATTGGTATATTACAAATAATGTCTCATCTCATTCTCCATTTTGTTTATCATCAGATCCTGCAGGCCTGGAAGTCAATGAAAGTTTTACCTAAAAAGCCTAAGATTTGATCCTGTTCTATAGCTTAGGTTTTTAAGTGGACTTCACTGAAAGTGTGACCCTATCTCACCCTGATGAAGTCCCTGTAAAAATACTGACATGCCTATTTTTGCAGAATGCCAGCATTTTAGTCATAAAACTAAGTCACAAAACATGAAGAGCAGGAAGAGAGCCAACCAACCTATGCATCAGCACTTTTTCAAGGACTTGGACAGGGTGGGACAGGATCACACTTGCGTACTGAAGGGGATGGAAACAGATTACATCTTTGTGCTGCAAAAAGGCCCAAAATTTGTGGCCGCAACAGAAGCGGTAGTAGTTTCTGCTGCTTTATTGTGGCAAATATCCATTTGCTTTATGGCAAGGGAGTGCAGGCAGCCCAGAAGTACTCACACTCCCCAGCTGCTTCAGGCAGGTGCTGTCACAGCTTGAGGGGCTCAATCCTGCAGGAATTCCTGTGCAAATGAGACTCCTCAAGCCCCAGGAACACCTGCTTGACTTTCTTTCCTTTTATACAGACGCATCTCAGAGATACCCTAAGGTGCATCTCTAAAAGCAGAGGAAATCGGGGTTCTGCATGTAGAGACATACCCCAATGAATCTACTAGGCATGTCTTTAATTGGGGAAATGCAGGGTGGCCTGCTTGCAGAGACATGCCCTGGAGATTTCATAGGTCACATCTCTGTAGGTGGGAAACCCCAGGTATCCCTTCTTACAGAGATGCACACCAGGGAATCTATGAGGTTCATCTCTGTAAGCAGGGAACATGTCATCCATTGTCCTGCAGGATTGGGCCTGTACCCAAAGTGGGACAACACAGATAATAGATCATTTGCCCAATAAAGTCAGTTTTGCCAAGGCGCATCATCCCGCAGCTGATTTACTTGATTCAGCAATGTCTGCTTATACCTTAAGTCCACTGAAGCACCTAATAGGTGGAATAGGACCTGACTAGCAGTGTTTTCTGGTCTCTTGATATGCCATCTGTCATGTATGTGGTAGAAAATACTTTCTTGAAACAGCAAAAGCAAATTACATTAACAATTACTCTAGATAATTCACGTATTGTTACCTTTTCATCTGTGTGCTCTCACATGCACGTATTATATAATTGGAGAGAGGAAATACTCCCCTGCTCATTTTATTTTCCCATGCATGCAAAATCACTATTAAAATAAAATCTCAAATAAGAATTACTTTAAAAATAAACGCCAACTCACACACAAAACAACAATGCTTCACAATTTTTTTCTGATAGCATTTGAAGGTGGGTTATTGACTGCAGAAAGCTTTGTGATAAAAAATTAACATTCTCTCTCCTAAGGAGAAAGAATGTCTCATTTCTCAAACAATTTCCTCTCAATTAACACACATTAGCATGATGAAACCAACCTCCAGATCCTGGCCTCAGCAACTTGTGCCAGAGACAGTTCTGGTTGTTGAGAGCTCCTTCCCTTGATCTAGCACAGTTAATCACATAAATAAATTCCCCGGCATTTGTCAGTTCCAGTACCTTCCCACATCAGGCTTTTTGGTATCTCATTCAATGAAAAGGTAGGAAGTTCAGTCCATCTTTTTAAGTAAAACCAATAAAACTGTTGACTCCTCCACACACAGCTGGAGATCTGTCAGTCACCACAACGGTTATTTTGTCAAATCCACCAAAAGCAATTCACAATGCCCTTCACGGGATTAAAAATAAAATGCTTTCAATAGTGCCATGCAGGGATAAGCACTCCAATCAGTCTTCATGAACCTTAAAATCTTTGTTAATCATATAAAAAACATCAACAGTTGATTTGATGTACAGGAGTTACCTCTATATTTTTCACCAAAAGCTACTGAATAAACAACTTCATTATCTATTTCAAGCTTTAGATTTTCAAAATCATACATATCACTAGCTTGAGTACATCTGTCATGAGAGGGACACACATTCTATTTCTAATGTTGTTGCCAGCACTTTATTATCCCCATTAAAATAATAATATCCCTTTATTATTTTATTTATTATAGTGTCATCTCTAAACCAGGCCATAGGGGTCAGCAACCTACAGCCCACACACCAGCTACAGGTCCAGGGACATGGGCTTGCTGCAGCATTCAGCAGTGGGGGCAATTTCCATGAACACTCCCCCTGAACTGTTGCAGGGATGAATGCCAGCTGCAGCTGCACTCCCCATGCCATTGGAGTGAGAAACACCAGCTGTGGACACTTTCCTTGTGACACTGGGTAGAGAAACAGCAGTGGCAGCAGGGTTCTAGCAACCATCCTGCCACCTGCCTCCCATCCTGGATGAGTTAGTCAGGCCCACAGCTGGAAAAGTTTGCCCGACCCTACTCTAAACATTAATTTGAAAAAAATGTTTCAAGTATATCTGCTCTGTGCCATCTTCACAGTCAAGTTCTTTTGTAGTGTGAAATCCTGACTGTAACCGAGATCAAAGGTAAAAATCACATCATTTTCTATGAGGCCAGAAGTTCACCTGTGATATATACCAGCCATACTGTGACAGAAGCAAGCTTCCAGGCCTGATCTCTATATCCGCCCGTCTCCTGTCTATGGGCAAACCACCTGCCTTGCTTTCCTGCCACACCTTGTTGTAATTTAATTGAGGTGTTAATTAGGCAGGAGGCTGCCCTTTGAGTGCTCACCATTAAAGGGTGATAAGTACATGCTCCAAACTCCCCTTACACATGTCCTGTGCCTTGCAAATGTCATATGCTTGTTCCAACCCCCACTTTGGCTGGGCCAAACTCAGTGCAAAGTTCAGCCTGTTACATACTGCCCTGTTCTGGGTCACACTCATTCTGCCCCCCCCCCCCGAAGTGCCTTGCTCTCCTGATCTCACCAGGCCTCTCTCATACCTCCCACCTTGGGCCTCACTCACCCTGCCCTGCTCCTTGCTTATTCGTGACCCAGTAGGATCATCAGGCTTAGGTCTTCATTCTTTGAGTTGCCGTGGCTCAGTCTTTTGGTTCCCTCTGTGACCCTTATCTGAGCGGCTGCCAGTCAATTCACCAACTCCAGGATGTCTTCTCCCCTAACCCCTTACCGGGCCACAATGCCCCTTCCTCGGGCCAACACTCCATCCCTACTCTGAGGCCCCTGGGATTGAACATCCCTCTCAGGTGCTTCCCTGTAAGCATACATGGCCCTAACAACTCCATCCTTTCACTAGGGCTTTGTCCCCTCTTTCAGGCAACTCTCCACTATCTCACTAAGACTCAGGGTCCTCCCCCCATGCAGGCTCAGGTGCCTTCTCACAGCATGCCTGGCCCACCTCACCAGGGTCCTCCACCTCTTTAGGACTCAGGTGCCTCTATATGAGTGCCTGGTCCCCTCCTTTGCTCACACTAACCCACTGGGTAGTGGGTGCAAGGGTTATTAAGGCACCCCGACCCACATTTCACTGGGGAGGTTCACAGTCCTGGTATTTAAATGACACTGCTCTGCCACAGGCAGTCCCACTGGGTCTCTCTACCCCTAAAAGGTACAATTTTAGTTCATGCCCAGGACCAGGGGCCTCCAGCCATCCCCATATCCCTTCCCTTACCTCCAAGATGTTCCTGGAGAAGTAGCTCAGCCAGGTAATGTTTCTCCCTTGCTGGCTGGCAGTAAACTGTTGCCCCAGCCTGGAGAGCTAGGCATTAAAATGGCTGCCCTAATCAGGCACCTGCTGGCAGACTGCTCCGGCCCTTAAAGTGACAGAGCATTGCAGCTGCTCCATCACACATATTTTCTGACATGTTTCACTATCTGGTGATTGTATTTTGATGTCATTAGCATAGAAACTAAACATGCTACACCTGCATTAGACTTTGTCTAGTCTTTGGCCTGAATGAAAAAACAGGCCTAGAATACCAGGTCATGTCTGTTCAAGAGAAGCAAAAGTGTGACTAGAACAGCAGCTTGGGATACATTTTTCCTCTCCAGCCACAACTGCCTGAAAGTCTACTTTTTACTTCACATGTTTTGATAGCTGTGACTTACCCCATTTTTCCTCTTATAACATCTGTTTCTCAGAGAACATTTGACTGTTAAATGACTTTGCCCTCAGCTACTTTTTATTGGGTCGAGAGATCAGGCCTGTGGAACAGATTTGTATCTTCCTTAGACAGCACTGAATAAAAGGATGTCTTAGTTGTTGTTTCTTATTAGACTCTCTAGAATATCTTCCCAACATGTAAAGTTACAATATACTCACTCTTCATCAAATAACTGCATAGTGGCACTAGACCCTCAATCAGCTAAGGGATTTGAACTCTAGAGTAAACAGCTCTACACCTCTATTTTGCCCACCCCTGCCAAAGTTTATTTATACCTATGTCTGTATTTTGGACAAGTTCTAAAGATTTCTCTTATGGGGAGAAATAATTTGCTTGATGACTTTGTGTGTTTCTCTTCTATTTCCACTGTCACGCTAACCAAATTTTTAGCTAGCGGCACACTTCTGAGGCGCTTGAAGAAAAGAAGAAAAGGTCACCATAGTGGCATGAGATTGGAGAGAAGACAGGAAAAAGCAGAATACATTGCAAATCATGATGACTGAAAGAGGCAGCAGTGTGAAGGTTTGTTATTTTTTTTTAACCCGTGGGGAGAAAATCGTTTGGTGGAATCAGGCCCTTGCTGAGACTTTTCAAACCTTAGCAGTGGAATTATTGGACAAAATTATTTTAAAGAAATGCCATCAAATCAAATCTGCTCCACTACCTTAAATTTAAGTAGAGAAAGAACAGCTTGTACAGGATTCAAGAAAATAGAAATATTTTGCAGCATTTTTTAATTTCAGTGGTGATTAGTAAGATGAAGATGCTGTGCATATGGTTGTAGTGTTCATAAGCCAAATATTGTTTGTGAAAACCTAGGAGTTAAAAATTCATTGGAAAATAATATGCAACTAACTATCTATTTTCATTGTTTGAAATAATTAAAAGAGGCAATAAGTAAAATAGGTAGAAGAGCACAAATGCAGCAAAGTGAATTAGATCTGTCAAATTCTTAAGGTTTCTTAAGGTTCTTAAAAAGCTTAAGTTTTCAACAATGAAAGGTAATATTGGCAGCATACATAAGGATTTCCGCCTACAATATATGATTTTTAACTTGATATTGCACCCCATTTTTAGCATTTTGAAATATCAAAAATAAGAGATAATTTTCAGCATTAATAAACTGAGGAATATTTATGAGAATTAATTTGGCTACTTTGAAACATCGGCCCTATGAGATGAGAGTGATAGGTACAATGCATGTATATCATTGAAATGAGACACATATCACAGTCTTTATTTGTAATGTGGCATAACACCAAGGTCATGTCATGTCACAGACAAGCAGTGACTTATTGCAGTTCAAAATGTATGTGGCATGAATCTTTATGGTAGGACAGTCCTAACAAGGATCCTTAAGTCAGGGCTGGCTGCTACAACATGCATGCAGGGAACTATCAGCTCTGGAATGTGCTTATCATTATCTGATGGCTTTATAGTCTTTGAACAAAGGAAGTGGAATGAAATAGAAGCTCACCTTTTAAAAAAAAGAAGAGATAAAAAGAGGCAAGGATAAAGTAAATAATTAAACCTGATTAAAAATGATTACTTTTTCATTGTATTATCTGTAAGCAAAAGGAAAGAAAGCAGAAGGCACAGAAAGTAGTATGAATATTGCCCGTGATTAAAAAGAAAAATGGACTATCCCTTACATGACTCCCATTCAAGCAGCTTTTCAAAGTTACATGCATGCTACTTGGCTCTTATTATATGAGGCCCTTCCCTCCACTGCCTCTTCATCCACCTCACCATCTGCTAGGGACAAAAAGAAGAACTCTAAATAAGTATTCAAAAGAATAAAAAGGTTCTGATGACCTTTCAGTATTTGTTGGGAATGAACTGTAAGCAGTGGTTTGAAGATGAAAAGTAATTGGCGTTGAGCCTTCTTAATTATTTTTTTCCAGTTTCAGGCCTTTAATATAGCTCTGCTTCTTGCTGACGCATCTAAATGAGGTTTACAGAACCCAGAGCTGTGAATTCTATGCTCATTAATGGAGAGGCAACAGGACGGAGGACTGCAGTTTTTCTTTCACCTGGTTCAAATCATTGACAGTCAATGATGTAGACTTTTTAAGCTCCCATGATCTGTTGAAACCTGGAGTTATTCTGAACTGAAGCTGGATGTGAGTATGGACTAGAGCTAGGAGGCAAGCTGAATTCAACTATTTATAAATTAGTTACATTAGTACATGTCAGAACATGATGAATCAACTAAGGGTATTCGAAGGGACACATGGACTTCTAACAAAGTTTGCAATTTCTGAAGGAAATAAAAAGGCCTGTCCTTTGAGCAAGACATTTATAGATCTGGATCTTTGCGTGTGTGTGTGCGCGTGTGTGTGTGTGTGTTCAGAGTGAAAAGATTTACTGACTGAAAAACAAATATATGAAAATGAACTAAATTAAGGACTGAAACAATAAGAACCAAAGCAAATGTCAGATATGAGAGGTATGAAAACAAGCTTTTAACCTTCTATTGAAAGGCACGGGAGGTTAAAATTGCCTTCTGCCTTTTTGATATTATGCTCGAGTCCTTACAGCATTCAGTTCACAGGCAATAATGCATTTAATCCTGAGAAAGAAGCTATAGTACAATACCTTGTTAAATACATACCTCCCTTTTCCAGAAGCCCAGACACTAATGCTAAGGTAGACTTTGGCTGTGTTTACAATGAAATCGGGGGTCCAACTGCACATAAAGACATATTCAAACAAGCTGAGATGAAACCATGGTAGCACAGGTTTCAGTGTGGGCTGTAGAAGCCCACGCAAGCCCTGGTATTTACTTGGGGGCTAGGCTAGACTGAGGCTCATTCTGCCACGAGTTCAGGTAAATTTGCACCTGCTGCAATCAGTCATAGGATTGGGCAAGCCCTCAAGGTTCATCTAATCCAGCAGCTCTCCTTTAGCCTCAAGGCACCACTGCAAACTTCTCTGTATTTAGCAGCACTCTTATGAATCATTGAGCTAGAATCTAAATTCAGACAAGTTATGGAGGGTGCCCTGTGGCTAAAAAAATTGAGAACTCCTGATCTAGCTGGTGCCAGGTGAAGGGGTGGTGGCAAAACCTCATTCTATGGTGCCCTGCTTTTTCTACAGTATGCCTCCCTCCCATCCCGTCTGAACCTGAGGGGCCAAGCACAGCTTCCCTGACCAAGGCTGCTCTTCCATTGTCTCAAGCAGACTCATGTAAATGAGCATCCCCTCTTGCCAGCCCTGGGAGTGTGGAAGGAGTGAAGGTGTAGGGAGAGATGATCTGGGCAGAAAAGCATGGGTTTGTGGCCCCACATCCACCAGTCTTCCCACTTACAGTAGAGCACACTGCTCAGAGCATGGGGGAGACAAGCACAGGGGCTGCTGTGGAGAAGGAATGACAGCAGCAATGGCAGTCCCAAGAGGAGCAACTGCAGTCATTCTTGGTCTGTGAGATGCTTGGGTGGTAGCAGGGTATCAGACAGGGGAAGGGGAAATTTCTGACTTCTCACACAGGAGCTGAGTCTGGGCTCAGCAACACTCTTAATGGGATCTCATGGCACCCCAGAGGAGAATCACTGATCTAGTCCAGCTCACTTCCCAGATACAGGATTTGTGATCCTGGACAGAAGCCTACGCAGTCCCTTTTGGAAAACCTACAGTGAAGGAGATTCCACCACAGGCAGACATCTCGGATGGAAGTGTAGACACATCACCTATTAAACTTTACTAGGAGCATGCCCATGACATGCAGGTGAGCAGTTTAGCATCTATCCATGCAACAATTCATTGTAATAATTCTTAAATTGCAAAAAAAGATATTTCTTTTGAATTTAAAATAATTTAATCTAATTATGGCTTTAATTACAGGGGATGAAGAGCAGAAGGTAGGGCAGGGTGGCACCTTAAAGGCTGAGAGGCTATGAGCTTTTGTAAACAACCTAGTTTGTCAGAAGTTGCAGAGGTGAACACAACAGTATAAGCTGGGTCTGGTGAATACTGTAACCATTCTGCCACTTAAGGATAAGATAGATCAGATCATAGCATCAGGAGTGAGGATCTAATATATCATGGGGCAAAAGTGGTAAACTTAAAAGGAAACAGCACAGTACAATATAAGTATTTGGAGGCTCAGGAGAGACCAACACACCAAGTGTTAAATTATTCTGCTCTGGGGCTGTAGAGTGCTATCAGGCATGGAAGCCACTTCCATTCTTAAGACTTAGGGAGACTGGTATTTATCATGAAGTGCACATGGTAAAGGAATAGCAATCATGTGCATACTTAAATTTTTTCCCCCTGACAAACACTCTTGACCCATGATATTATAAATCACAACCTGCAACACAATACTAAAGGCTATGTGATAACAGAAAGAGCACCTGAAGTAAATTTCAAAAGAGAATAAGAACAACCATCTGTTATTCTAAACTATAATGCCCATTATTTTTTATGCCTATGATAAGATACAAAATATTTTGTAATTTTTTTATATCCATTATCCTCATTCATTCAGGGTGGACATATACTTACAGTGGATGCCTTTAAAAAGTGTATCCCATTTTGAATGCTTCCACTCATTGAAAATAACCATTGGCTATCTCAGTGGAGGATGGCGGATATAGATGAAATTAAGAATATCTCCAGAAACACCTTTTTAAACATAACTCACCAACAAGTCATAGCAACTACATTATGTGACATATGCATTAAAATGAGGTAATACCGAGAAAACATTTTCCTACCTAAAGTGTATTTTCTGCCCCAAAATAATTGTTGTTTGCTGGGTACTGATGTGCAGGGAGGGCATCTCATTACACTGTGGCCAAAAGCTTTTGCAGGAATGAAATATTTGATGGACTTCATAATTAAATCCAATAATCATCTCTCCTCCATGTTAAAATGTCATTGTGGGATGTGGCATTACAAACAGCATGTTTGGGAATAGTGCCATCCAAGGTGGCAGAAAGCAGTATTTGGGAGGTAGATCATACCAGGCAAAAGCATAACAAAAATAAACAACCAATCTGCTGTGATCTGAGCAGTCCTCCACTCAGAGATTCGAAACCTGTTGCCAGCCAAACCTGTTTAGGCAGTATCAGGAGCCAAAACCGTTGTGTAGAGTAAAAGATAGACAACACGAGTCTTTTCTTTTCCTTCCTTATGTGTGGAAAATTAGAGAAGAGAGACATCAAAAGGGATTCAAGAAAGATATGCATGCCTTTTTATTTCCTTATTTGCAAACCTCTGTATAGTGTAATCAGTATTATGAGCAGCAGAGGTAAAATGGCCTGCCTGTCTACATACTGTGAGCCTTTTGAGTGCCAACAAAAATAGCCCAAGCCCAACATTTTGACTCTCTTTTGGTTTTGCAGAGGCAAAGAAGCAGGCAAGAAAGGATTCACAGGTGTCAAATACACAATGCAGAGCTTAAGATCCTGCCAGACTTCTTTGTTGTGTATAAAAGGGAAGAGAATGCAAGCAAATGGTAGTCTGAAAAGAGAAGAGAGCAAGTTCAGAGGAAGTGTAAATGTTGATCTTATACTTGAGCCCATAATGGGGAATATATTTATTCTAAAATTTTAAATACACTCAGGTCAGGTAAAGGCCATTGTTGTTGTTGATTTCCATACGGTTGATATACCCCATTCATGGGAAAGACTTAGACTTAATTAACTAATGTGTTGGTTTAGGCATATGCTGTAATCATTTCTTGAAAAGGAAAATCCCATATTCTGATACATTTATTTTTCCAGTATTAAATGTTTCTAGTAATTAAAAAAGTATGCCTCTAAGATAAGAAATTAGTAAAATAAGTACCAGGAGTTTTGTGCACAGTGTAATTCCTATAATTTAAATTTGTATTTGTTCTCACAAAACCCCTTCTGTTTGTGAGATTATGTGTTGTGCTGCAACTTTATTCAGAATCCAAATATTAGAGGTACAATTACCTTAGAAATGCACGTAGGCCTGCATCTGCAAAACTGATTAATGGTTAAGGATGCTCAGTTTTGGGGGTGTTACAGGGCTGTATCCAGAGAGCAGGAACTTACTACCTTCTGAAAATCATGCCCTTCAAAATTGTCTCCAGTTTGGCACCCGGATCTGGGTCTTTTCTGAAAACTTAGGCCATAGGTAACTTAAGGATATGCTTGAAAACATAGGGTACCTACACAGTGCTCCTTCTCATTCTAATTAGAACATATTGGAACAGACTTGATTAATTGGGTCTGCTCTGTGTTTTAATTAGAGTACTTCAGCTTCACTGCAGTGTCATGTGTCTTAAGCCCCCCACATATTAAAACTGCTCCAGGGTGCCTTAACTATCTAAACCTTGTCAAACAAGGTTTAGATAAAACATTCTGCAGTTATTTATAAACATGCAGGGGCTTAATACATGTGATGCTGAGTCATTTTAATTAGAGTGGCTGCCCAGGAACCACTCAATGTTTCCCCTCACTCCATCTCAGAGCACATGTATAGATAGCAGCAGGGCTTAGGTCTCACTTGTGAATTTGAAGGAAGCCTGGAATGAGAGGCTGTGTGTTGGTGCTAGAGGAGATTTGATTATCAAGATTAGATTGTTAGCGGAGGAGGCACAACAGTTCCATGAGGACATTTGTCCTCTACAGACTGCTCCCCATGATCTGGTAGTTGGCACAAAGAAGTACAGAAATACCTTCAACTTATTTTACTTTGCACAGCCATGCAAGTCAGGCCATCAAACATGAATTTCCTCCCTCATTTTTCTTGCACAGAATGTACTGTGGAATTTATATTAAAAGAATTATACAATGAAAAGAAAAAAGAGCTGAGGTGCATTGGCAAAAGATTTATTAGCTAGTATGCATTGGTCAGTCTCTTCTATGATTGGCACCATTTTGTTCCTCCTGTGGGGCATAGAGTGCAGCAAAAAGGATGTCTGCTGTTTAGTTGACAAATAGATGGCATAAGAATATTGCAGCATGATGTGAACTATCATTCCTTCTAAGGACACCTAAGAGTCTCTCTCTCTCTCTCTGACTTGGTTTTATTCCTGGAGGTGAATGCCCACTCACCTATAGTATATTTTGCCTGCAAAGTGGTGAGTAGCATGGTAATGTTACTCTTTTTATCTTTTCCTATTAAGCCTGAGGAAACGAGTGATGAGACCAGATATATATTTTTCTTCCTACGTTCACTAGAGTTAGGAGAGGAAGCTATTTATCACTTGATTTTGAAAAAAAAAGTAACTTTTGATATTCTCTGTATGTGTCAAGGGGAAATGTGTTTAAAAGAAAAGGACATGAAATACCTTCTTATTGTTATTTATTGATTTTATATAGCACCATGTGGAAACCACATAGAACAAAAACAGCAGCTTATGAAAGATGGCAAAATTATTAAGAACTACTCTAGAAGTACAAATTCAACAAGAAAAATACAAAAGCATATTGAGTGCAAGTGAATCTCAGACTTTTGCTCACTCACTCACATGCACACACACCTCTTATGGGAAGTCTTTAGCGATCTCATGGGAATGCAACCAACACAGTAACATAACAAAAAGGCAACAGGTTTTTAATGCTGTAGCTCCACACTCTATTTCTAAACCATTAAGTCCATTTTACCACAGATCCAGTATTCCTGCCTATAACAAATCCTCCTAATTTGTAGCAGAAATTAGAGAGAGTATTTTGTACAGATCCCGTCATACCTTTGAGAGCCCCATGATAAGCCTTAGCTGGAACAGAGGGTTGTGACCCAACCATCCTACACTAGCACTAAACTTCACTTTTCAGTGTTAAAATGTGGATGCTGCTTCCATCCACAAAAATAAAGGCATGCATGGCACTGGCCAATCTCTTCTTTAGAGGTTTCACTCTTGAATGCTGTTCATCGGCACACACACATTTTGTTTAGACTGACAGGGGAGTTCCTTCTTTGTGTGTGACTTAAAAATAAATCTGCAGCAGTATTGAAATGTAATTATTGGTAGTGGGCTAAACACGTATTTAAAGACCTTAACTGAAAAATACCAGGTGCAGAAAAGCGGCAGTAGCACTGTCACGCTGTTTTACTGAGCAATAATCCATTTCCTTCGTCAAGATAAACTATTCAGCCTTCAGCATTGTAGTTTATCCACTCAGGAACTGGAATACTGCCTCATAAAATAGCGCAATGGTACAATTATCACTTTAGTGTTGAATAGGCACTGAGAAGTGCTCAAATTCTCTCTTAGGTGGGACACTTTATTGTAGTCATAAACCTGATGTGGCTTTCAAATATTTGCTACAATGTTAAATTAATGAATCATCTTGTGGGCTATAACTTTAACAAAGTATAATAGATGCTTTTCTTGCAGGAGACTCTACCGGTGAGTGCAGGTTGAATGTGCCAACACAAGCATCAATTTGGGGGGAGGAAAAGAGGCAGGAGATATTTGTGGGTGCCAGCAGTTAAGCGCTGTGAACTGCAGTGCTGAAATATAAATACTGTGCTCACTGCAGGACTATATTATTTACATCTCGGTGAAGTGCATTTCCTGGACATTCTACCCCTTCACAGTAACACAGAGGACTTCGCCAGGACTTTTGCTTCTTCTCTTCACCTTGGGAGTAACCAACCACCAAGGTTTCTCCAACAACAGGTGGAACATGTTGCTGATTGCCATCATACATTTCTCACAAACAGAGCTGATGTGGGCCAGAAATGCACCCTTTACTTCCTCCCAACTTACCAGGAGGCCCAATATGGGAAAACAGGGATAAATGGAGGAGGTAGATAGTGGTTGTTGGTTTGGAAGAACATAAAAAGGTAATTTTGGAGGGACTCTGTGGAAACTGATGGGTGTGGGCAACACAGGGAGTTTGGTAGATTGTGGTGAGTTGTGGAAGACTTTCATTTTGATCCTACTCTTCATTGACTTTCCCTGTTTTTCCAGCTGTATCTGTTACTCTCCTCTTCTTTTTCTATCCAGTCCCAACAGCTGCTAGCCCAATTGTTTCCATGTAAGGAACAAAGGAACTCTGGTCTCTTTATTCATCCTCCATCAACAGCAAAACATTCTGTCCAAGGCAGCCAGCTTCTATGTTAGAAAACCACTTGAGTATCTTCTAGTTTGAGGATAAGAACGGATTACCTGTCTGCAGTTCTACCCATTCTGGTGTCATCTGCAAATTTCTTAAGCATGCACTTGATCCCATTGTCCAAATCATTAATGAAGATGTTAAACAATACTGGACCCAGGACAGACCCCTGGGGAGCCCTACTTGATACCTCTTCCCAACTAGACACTGAGCAACTAATGACCATTCGTTGAGCATGATGATCCAACCGGTTATGCATCCACCTTACAGAAGGCTTATCTAGTCTGTATTTCCTTAGCTTAGATGTGGCCTGACTGTCATACTCCCAAAATGATGCTTTGAACAGTTAAGGAGTGTTGTTGGTATAGACCTTTATTTACAGCTAGTGGCACTGACAGCTGCAATAGGAGATAACCCAATGCTCAAGAGAAGCCAGTTTATGCATTTACTGCAGCAATTTCCCATATCAGAGCAAGAGACACAGCAAGTTTTTACGCATATCATTAAAAATCAATTTGAGGACAGAAGAAAATTTCTCTTCACTGGAATTTGATTGTGTTAGGAAGTAGGGGATTTCTAGGGGATTTTTATTTGGTAAGTAAGAAAAATTGCTAATTTCCAGTAACTGAAAAAAAAATATATCTATTATATCTGTAAAAACCTGCATAATAAGCTCTTTTGTTTTGAACAGCGGCAAACAAAATATTTCAAAATATATAACATTTCCATTAAAATATATTTTTGTTTTTCAGTCAACTCTTAGATCAGAGATTTGAGTATTTGAGAGATTCACTTAAGTTTGTTGAATCTTTGAGGTTTGCCCTTTGCCCCAGACTAATTCTTATCAACTGAACACACTCATTAATTTGAGATTTGAACAAATAATTTCTACTATTTAGCCACAACTCTGGTGGTTTGGCATAATCTGAGTAAAATATGGAAGAATGAACTACAGTAGTTATTTTTGTAACTATATGCATAAGAAATGCACCCCAGTGAGATGTACTTTTCACAGAAGATACTTTTGCATTCATCCATGGAAAGTCAGAATCAGTTCATGCCTATTCAACAGATAAAAAGTTTATGAAAATGGATTGGAAACATATCTGCATGAAAAGTCTAATATAAAGAGCTGTCATCAATGCAGTACTTTTCCATAATAAAATTCATAAGGAGTTAATTGGTCTTTATTGATCCCAGATACATTAAAACTAGATATGTCACTGTTGATAACAAATGTAATAAGATCCCATAAATATGCCAAATATGAGAACTTTACACAAAATATATAATAATTTAATATAATTTAGTGTAATATAATAAATTGCAAAACTTAGCATTTTAAGTGACAAATGGAGCCCATTGTAAAATTTCTTGATACTATACAAAAAATCCTGCACAAGTGCATGGTGCAACAAACTAGTTTCATAATTACAATTTAAATTTACTTTACTTAAGCATAAGCAGCTAACCTTTGAAACTATCTTTGATGATATTCTACTTAGCCCCACAGTGTCTTGAATGAAAATGATCCATTTTTTATTAATTTTTGCTTTACAGGCAACCCCCACTTAATGCTATTTCACTTAGCACTATTTCGCTATGGTGCTCATTTCACTTTGATACCCTGTTCCACTTAGTGCTCTTGGGTTTCACTATAACACTCATGGGTATTGGGCAGGGAGCATGGGCAGCACACAGCCTTGTTGCCATCTTGCTTTGTCAAAAACTGCCGTGTTTTGTGCTCTTCATGCTCTTTTGTGCTTGTGTCACCTTCTTGCTTCATTTTATGAGTTGCACCATGAATCAGAAACGTACAACTGACTCTGAGAGTGAAAGTGCTGAGGAAAAACAGCACAAAAGTGTAATACTGGATCTTAAATTGGATGTCCTGAAACAAATTGAAGCAAGGAAATGCCAGAATGAAGTCTGTAGAGCACTGAATTTGGCTGGGTCAACTCGTAGGACCATACTGAAAAATGAAGACAAAATAAAAGAATGTGGTAGAATTGTAACTCCTTGAATGCTCTGAAACTCAGTAGGAGTAGGGCTCCATTATGTTAGAAATTGAGAGGCTGTTAAGTGTTGTGGATTGAGGATACAACTCAACGTCGTATGCCCTTGAGTATGTTACTTACTCAGAAGAAAGCTAAGTCTGTATTATGATTTACAGAAAAATTTGCCTGAGGGGTCTACTTCTGAGCCCGTTTATGCCAGTAATGGGTGGTTTGAAAGATTTAAGAGGCGCAGCAACTTGTATAACATTTCTGTTCAGGGGGAGGCTGCCAGTGCCGACACCCAAGCAGCTTCCAGTTATAGAAATAAGCTTTTGGAAATTATTGAGGAGGGGGGTTATACACCTCAACAAGTCTTCAACGCTGATGAGACAGGCCTCTTTTGGAAGAGGATGCCTTCTAGGAACTACATTTCGAGGGAGGAGGAGTCGATGCCAGGTTTCAAGTTGTCCAAGGATCAACTTACTTTATTGCTTGGTGGTAATGCTGCAAAGGATTTTAAATTGAAACCATTCCTTGTATATCACTCAGAAAACCCCAGGGCTCTCAAGGGGTATCTTAAAAGCAGTCTGGCAGTCATTTGGAAGTCTAACAAGAAAGCCTGGGTGACAATGTGAGTCTTTCAGAGTTGGTTCAGAGATTATTTTTGTCCTGCAGTTGAAAAATATTGTGCTGAGAACAATCTGTCCTGCAAGGCACCTATCTCATTTTAGGCAATGTACCAGGGCATCCTACCACACTTGATGAACTCAGTGTAATGTAAAAGTTGGTTTCCTGCCCCCGAGTACCACCTCCATCATACAGCTGATGGGGCAGGGTGTCACTGCTGCCTTTAAGGATTATTACATAAATAAAACATTTGTCCAGGCAGTCAGGACTAGAGAAGAAGAGGGTGCTCTGACCCTAAAAGAATTTTGGAAAGCCTATAACATCTGCAAGGCAATAGATAACATTTCAAATGCCTGGGATGAAGTTGTCTCTGTCATAACCAAATCAGTTGAGTGCCCCTGTCACAATAGAACTGCCCTAAGCAACTGCAGTCACTTTTAAATTTGGTATGTTCCACCTCATTACCTATTCCCACCTGGCGGTCTGTCATTGGCT
>JAGPOW010000261.1:123591912-123607684 GCA_030014935.1 Caiman crocodilus
TGGGCAGAAAACAACAGAATGCAGTTCAACAAGGAGAAATGCAAAGTGCTGCACCTAGGAAGGAAAAATGTCCAGCATACCTACTGCCTAGGGAATGACTTGCTTGGTTGCATGGAAGTGGAAAGGGATCTTGGAGTCCTCGTGGACTCCAAGATGAACATGAGTCGGCAGTGTGATGAAGCCATCAGAAAAGCCAATGGCACTTTATCATGCATCAGTAGATGCATGACGAATAGATCCAAAGAGGTGATACTCACCCTCTATCGGGCACTGGTCAGACTGTAGTTGGAGTACTGCGTGCAATTCTGGGCACCGCACTTCAAGAGGGATGCGGATAACCTGGAGAGGGTCCAGAGAAGGGCCGCTCGTATGGTTAAGGGCCTGCAGACCAAACCCTACAAGGAGAGACTAGAGAACCTGGACCTTTTCAGCCTCCTCAAGAGAAGGTTGAGAGGCGACCTTGTGGCTGCCTATAAGTTCATCACAGGAGCACAGAAGGGAATTGGTGAGTATTTATTCACCAAGTCGCCCCCAGGGGTTACAAGAAATAATGGCCACAAGCTAACAGAGAGCAGATTTAGATTGGACATTAGGAAGAAGTTCTTCACTTTTAGAGTGGCCAAGGTCTGGAATGGGCTCCCAAGGGAGGTGGTGCTCTCCCTTACCCTGGGGGTCTTTAAGAGAAGGTTAGATAAGCATCTAGCTGGGGTCATCTAAACCCAGCACTCTTTCCTGCTGATGCAGGGGGTTGGACTCAATGATCTATTCAGGTCCCTTCCAACCCTAACATCTATGAATCTAATGGCAGGGTGGGTATGTGTGGGTGGTGGGGGGCTGGGAGGTGGGTGTGCACATGTGTGTGGAGGGCTGCCCATATACTATGTCCCAGAAGTTAGTTGAGGCAGGGAGGGAGGAAGTGGGACAGGAGGTGCATGCAGCAGAGCTCACCCAGGAGGTATGGTGCAAGTACAGGTGTGGTCTTCTCCCCCTCCACCTCTTATCTGGCTCATAGCTGCCCCCACAGTGCTCCACATAGGGCTGTGCCCTGCCTGCTTCTGGCTGGAGCAGGCCATGCCTTGCTCGTTCCAACATCCACTGACAGCACTGCCCTGGCCCCAAACCTGGCCACTGCAGACTGCTTCCCAGCAGGGCTGCCTTCTACCCATTCAACAACCTGCAGGTGGCTGCTCAATGGAGAAGGAGCCACCCAGCTGCACCTTTCCCACCTGCCTAGCTGTGTATGTGGTGCCTGGCATGTATTCCCGTTGCTGACACCACTTCCCTGTGCAATCTAGGAGGAAGAGGAAGAGACACTGGAGCTGAGCAGTACCTGGATAGTGCAGCAGCAGCAGAAACACCCCTAGTGGGAAGCTATGCACACTGCCTGGGGCAGTACTGTCATTAGGCATGGGCTGGGTGCAGGCAGGAATGCAGCATGGGCTGCCTTGCCTGGGAGTGGGTGGGGATCAGCCTCGTGAGGAGTGCTGTGCATCAGAAACATTCAGTTGGTGGGCTGGATGTGGCCCCTGGGCCATAGTTTGCCCTCCCCTGATCTACATTCACCCAATCTAAATACATTTTTCATTAATGACCAGTAAACACTTGATTCAGTTGAATATCTTTTGGGTTAGAGACATTTCCCTCTATTTATAAAATGCCAAGCACTGCTGTGAAGCTGGAGATGGCCTCTCCCATCTCCAGAGTACGGGCCAGACAGAGCAGGAATCTATTACCCTCTGCAGGTTGTTCACCCACCCTCCTGAGGGCTGGATATTTTACTCATCCCTGATCACTTGCCTAACTGAAAATCCCATTGTCAGAGAGACATACAAAAAACTAGAACTGCACACCACTTTGTCAGAGATGAAGTCTAGCTATTTACCTTCTAGGCAAAGAGGTCAGAAATCACTCTAATACATTCTTTGCACAAAGAATACCATGCCCAAGAGTCCTTTCTACTGCATGTGTGTTAGTTGCAGGTTATAAATACTCAATGAAAGACCAAACTAGAGTGATTTTTCTATTAAAGAATTAAATAAAAGAAACTCATAACATAGAACCTCATTATAACAAACCTCCAGATCTAACATTTTTAAAAGGAGGAACTGTTTTTTTTATCCTGACAAAGTAGCAAATTGACTAACTCTATTACAGTGAACACCCACTTTTAATGAACTTTCTTTTGGTTCCATGGGGTTTCGTTATCATGAGGCTCTACTGTAATTTATGGCAACAAACAGGAATTATAATGAAGCCAGCTAAGCAAAGAGTCGCATAGGCCTAGAATTAATATTTCTGAGATTTTCAGCATGTTTTCTCTTAATGAAATATATACATATTTGAAATGATGCTGAATTTCTAAGGTTTCAAGTGTTTCTACTATAATACTCCAATGAAGCTTTTAAATAACTATTACATATTAATTTAGAACGTCAGCTTTATCATAAAATATTTTTTCTTGAGAAGAGAGATTGTTTCTATAAGAAACCTGCACAATTCTTTCAATGAGATGTCATTCTTTTTTACTGTATACTATGTGTAAAAGCACTCTCTGCTTATGATGCTCCAGTATAAATGACAGATAAAAGGGAGAGATATAATTGCATATATATTTCCTAGTAAATTAAACTAAAACAAATAAGAGGTGCTGGTTTCCAGGACACAGGCTGTTGCAGAGCAAAGCAAACTATTATCATTTTCATGTTTTAAAGCATGCAATGGAAATGTCTTCAAAGGTATCATTTGCTATTTGATCTAAACTCAAAGCTTGGCAAATGGAATCATTATATAATGCTGCTTTTATGATTGAAGAATTTGTACCACAATAGGGTGTTTTGTTGCCAAATTAAGCAGCACATTTCACTCATTAACTTAATTAGGACCATAACAGCAAAAAGCTTAGCTTGACAAAACGGATGTTTGGCAGTAGAGAAATCCTTGCTTGCAGCCTAGAGATAAAGGATAATTTTTATTTTGTTTATGGGAACTGGGCAAAACCTTCCTGAAGGAGGTTGTTCCCCTGTACCAAACAGCAACAATATCTAGTTTACCTCCCTACCAGGGAACTGTATTCTATTAATCCCATGTGTGATTCACATGTCCAGTTGGTCTAAGATAGTGACTGCTCAGTACCCTTTCTCCATTAAGAGCACTGAATGCAAACAAATTAATTAGCACATTCCAGTGAATGAACGCTATTTATCAGTAAAAGACCAAGGAATAATCAAATTGTTTAAGAGTTAATTGAACGCAGAAATTTCGAATGCAAATGACATGAACTCAGCGTGGCTTTGCAGATTTAAAAGTCCTGAGTGTTTTGCGCTCTCCAACTTGAGGGATGGAGGAGAAGCAGAAAAAAAGAGCAATGTCACTGGAATAGATTTCCTCAAAGGTTGTGCTTATTCTAGGAGAAAGGTTTTTATTATTATTATTATTTTGCTAAAACATTTCATGGTTACCACTCTGGTTGGCAGAATGCTAAGCAGCCCCTGGTGTTTCAAAGATAGAAACTTGACAGATGTCAGTGGTCAATGGCACCTGGTTTCATTCTCTCGCCATCAGTAGGACCACTGGCAATAAAAGTAGGATATTTTAGCTAAATGCCCAAGGTCAGACAAGGCCCTGGTAGATTTGCTCACTGTTTCCTTACTTCCCCATTCCCCTTAATTCCATGTCCTCTCTGTTGGAGAACCATGTTACTGCATCTTGCAGGGGCAGTCATACCATGCCAGTGTTTTGTTTCCTCCCAGAAGAGTATTGGCTTGTCTACAGGATATTCCGCAGCACACACAGTATACTAAAGAAAGGCTTTTCAAGATGGATGAATGACACTTAAAAAAAAAAAAAGGCTGGCTCTAAAGACATTATTTATGTGCCAGTCTGAGTTTGTCTCTGAAAGGCTACCACTAGACTAAGAAGCTGCATCTGCTGCTGCAAAAATATAAAGAGGTCTAACGCCAACATCACTCTTTAACTCCTTCTTTGCCTCCTGCTGAAAGATATTGATTCAGTTATTGGGACCCTCTTACGTGGCCTTGTTCCACAATCAACATGTTCAATGCTATAAACAGACACAGTTATACACAGCATAGCCTTATAGGGGCACAGTCGGAATTTACCCTCTTTTACTAAAGGACTAAGATTAACAGCATTTTGTTTGCAATGACTTTGTGTATGGTAAGCTATTTTTTGGATGGGGGCAGGTGTGAGGGCACATATTCTGGCACAGATTTCCTGTTGGAAATGTATGGAAATGTAGCCATAAACAGACTGAACACAAATGTGCCTGCTGTTCTGCTACCCAAAGGCAAATTTAGAAATTAGGTTTACCTACCTGATTTTGTCTAGAGAACAGGAGTCTTTTGTTAAGTTAACCTCTTTTTTCTTGGTACAATAGGCATGGAATCAAACATTTACTCCCCTGGACTGATAGCAAAGTTAGTTAGGCAAACTATTTTTTTTAAAGAACTGATTTTTGTATATTTTTGTTGCACTTGCAGATGGTTTGCCATCCACTCAGAACCCACACTAAATACTTTAACAAAAAATCCTGGATTGCCACACCAGAGCATATTCCTCTAGGCATTTTTTTGAATTAAGGCCAACATTTCTGTAATGGTTATCTTCTGCATTTGCAACATTTGAAACAATTAGTGCCATATCTACATACCAGCATTATAAAAATGGGACAGCAACTTTTTAAGCAGCATTCTTTCTGTATACCCACAGGCAACTGCAGTCCATTCTTTAAAAGGCTTTATATGCCATGGATTGATTACATTAAAGTACCTTGAACTAGGGCAATGAAAATCCCTCAGAATACTAAGGATTTACATAAACTTCCAGAAGTTAATATAATTCACTGTTACTATGGATGCCCCCCACCCATCAAAAAAGATACAAGATTCTCTCTCTGTACTGCAACTTCTTGCTGTGCTAGCATGAACTATGCATCTTATTCTGTCATGTTTTCAGTTGTGTGAGAAACATTAGCAGAAGACAATGAAAGTCTTTCCTCTCCATCCTTCAAAAATAATATTGCTGATGGAGACTGGGGACTGAATAAATTCTTTGCCATCCAGATGCAATTAAAATTGAGGTGTAGCTAATAAGCAGAGACTTGAGGGTAGTTAGACTATGAAGCGATGAGGCAGAAATGAGAAAAATTCACACTTAAAATTATTTCCCTGATTAACTCTTTTCTATGAGATAATCTTCAGCTATCATAGTATGACTGCTAGAGAACTAGCAATAGCAGTTAGTAAAATATGAGGGCTGACCAGTGTTCCCAGAAAGAGTGCCCCCTATAATTTACCTGTATAAGAATCTTCTTTTACTATCTTTAGCATTTATTTTAAATATAAATCACAAAGAACACAAAGCCTTATTGTACCACTTAATAGAATTAATGACATTAGATATAAAACTGTGGTTAACAAGGGTGCAAGTTATCTATTCTCTTGTGATTTATCTTTAACCAGTGCCCACTAAGAATATTTCACTAATATTAAACCTCTGCCCCATATGTACAGTTTCTCAGACAGCAGGTGATCGCAATCCTACAAATGTTCCCAATTTTTCTACAGTAATCAAAATTTAGACCAAATAAAACCAGATATACAGTACCTTCTCTCTAGTTTGCTTAGAATGACATGTTGCCCCAGCTTCTTTACTTTTCATTCCATCCAGGAAGAGCACACACCAGCTGCTGAAACTTCTTTAGCCAGATGAAGGGTTTTTGAACCCAAAAGCTTGCTTAATAACTGTTTTCCAACAAACTTAGGTACTTAATGTAGGAAGTTTGCTGTTCTAATAGGCCAGTGCTATGTCACATTGACTTCCAAATATATATATATGCTTTTTGAAACTTACCCACGTAACACACATATTCCTGCAACTCTCATTCTAGACAACAGAAACTTTGGGCTAGCAGTTGGGAATCAGAGTGTGAAATTGCCTATAGAAATCAGATGTTTATTGTCCTTGCCCCCTCCTGTTATTTTTCCCAGACAACAATATAGATGATAAAGAAAAAACTCATTTAAAAATTATTTTAGTTCTAATAGTCTAAAATACCATTTGCATGTGTAAAGAACAACTTTGAATTAGCTGGTTTTAAACTGGTGACATCCTACAGTTTCGATTTATCTTGGTATTCACTTATTTCCACTATGTACCCCATTCTACTGCCACTAATACATCCCAGCTTGGTAAAAGTTTATTAAGTTGACCCCCTTCTCTTAGTCACACATGAAAACATATGTATGTGTTTATTTTATCCAAATTGATGGGAAATTTGTCTACAAATACATGCCAGAGATAATAGCCACACACTCTTTTCTTCAGCTATCCCTCTGTTGCAAGATAGATGGGGGTATAGAGCCACTACATCAAATGGGAAGTCTTGAACTAGTGAAAATGGGTTTACAATTCCTCTATGAGTGGTACAAAAGGAATGCATCACAAGACAGTTGGACCCCTGTCATATTCAGAATGGAAAAATCCCCAGCGTTGTTCTTACTATGCTTCCTTTTTTGTTGTTTTCTTTTGTAAATTATGCAAAAAGACCACTGTTGTCAAGTGAATAAACACAATATTTGCTGACCACCAAAAATTTCCAAATGGCTCCAGCAGCCCCTTTTTAACACTTGCAGAGGATAGCAATTACATATAATAGCAGATTAGACTGTTGGATCATAAAGAAAAATTTCCTTTTATTTCTAAATTCAAAAGCAAAAGTTAACCAATACCTTCTACTGAAAATAATATGATACTGGAGACACTGTATTGTGATCATATCCCTCTATTTGTTTTTTATTGACTGAAACAATCTTTATATTTTCATAATTTATATCTCAGATACAGTACCCACACCCACACATGCATGCATGCACACACAGAGCATCTGGATATACAAGCCATAGGCAGAAAACAAACCTATAGTACTTAGATTTTTCCCTGTTTTCAGGGTGTTGAGGGCCATAATTAGTGGAAAAGGGAAAAAAAAGAAATAAAAAAGAGTGAGAGAAATCTAACCACAACTTTAAGATACCATTTTGTTCTGATGCTGGCACCAATCTCTAAGGGCTACTGAATAGCTCTGCTCTTTGAAGATTGATGGCTACCCTGTGTTCTTTGCTGCTCGAAGTAATGGTGAGTAGCTTGGCGCAACTCCAGCTGAAAGCAACAGCAAGATGAGAATGCTCCTTACAGTCTTTTCCTTGCTCCTGACAAGTAAGGCTGCAACTCTGTGTAACCCCTCCTTTGCTCAAGAGTCCCTAGTTAGAATAGATAATCAGTCAGCTGAACAACAGGGGTCATGGATCAGTACAGAGAGCTCGTCCTGTTAAAATCAGTAATCATTAGGCAAAGCAACTGTCAGAGACAGCTTTTGTTTTAAAAATTCCTTCACTTTTCCAAGTCAAAATATCTGCAGGTACAAGGGACACTATGTTTTGATAGAAGACTCATATGTTGCCAGGTAAACACAGCATCTAATAGTAGTGATATTATTACAAGTTTACGTGTCAAAGTAGCTGCTGCAGGGCTTGGTGATACATTGATTGGAGCCTATGAAAGTGTTCTGTACTGGCAATAGTAGTTCAATATACAGGTTTCCCTCACTTTATGCTGTACATGAGTTCCTGGGAAACAGTGCATAACTTGAATTTGCATAAAGGGAATCCATTTTACAATGTAACAAATAGGAATACGTTCCAAGACCTCGACTATACTGACCCCCAGACCCATTTTTACCACTTTTACAAGACAATTTTGATACTCACCAACAGCAGACAGTACACACAAGTGCAGGGCACTATCATAATAGGGATGGCAACTACAGAAACACGTGTCACAGACAATGAGCAAGGAGCAAAATCCACACAAAAGACTATATTTTGGTGCAGGTCACTCCCACAGTGCAATAAATAAAGCAGCTGACTGCAGGTTCCTGCTACACCTATGACATAAGAGTAAATTTACCTCACATATAATAACATTTTTAAATAAAAAGGGTCATGACATAAGAGCAAAGTTGCAGGTAGAGAACCCACATAAAGTGAGTGAAACTTGTACCTAAAAAAATGCCACAGTTGCCTTAAACCGAGACCTTACTTGATTGGTGATGCTTGGTGCAGGCATATAATACTAAAGACAATGCTACCATGAGTTCTTCATGTAAGAGACGTGTGTGGATTTATTGCTTTCCCTCAGAACCAGTCACTAAATAGTAGCTACTACATCCTTCAGAATTTCAACTCTACTGAGACAAAAAGAAATATTATATGAACTTTTAAATATACATAAAAACCTATGTCTCAGCTCTTTCAAACACTTAGGAAGGTGCTTAACTTTAAACATTTGATTTGTCCTATTGAAGTAAGTGGGATTTTTTTGTATGCTCAGAGATATACATTCGCGTAAGTACTGAAGGGTAGGAGCAATTTTTACTAACTTAAAATTAGGTCCATATTGTTATAGGCTCAGATGGCAGGGCATTTGAAGTGTTGAGGATGACTGAATTTTATCTCTGTCCCTTATTCATTCTGACACAGACCTTAACTTCTAGATCCTATACAGTTTCCCAGCCAGAGTAATGTAAAGCTCTAATTTAAGCTACCAGCTCTAATTTAAGCTACCTTACAGTATGGCTATCATTAACCTTGGACTGTCTCAAAAATTAAACTTTCTATTAACTGAGAGTGGATGTCTCCTACCCCTGAAGGTTATATAAGGTTGAATATTCCTACATCTGGATTGATGTATTCCACATTAAAATGGCTTTAAGAGTCTCAATGAAGCATCATAAATAGCTGAAGAGAATGTGGATAAATAACTGTGTAAAAAGATCTATAACCACAGTCTTGAAATGCCCTTCATGTGTATCCACTCATAGGTGGTTCTACTGAAGTTAGTGGAGCTCCATTTTGGCATGGGGATCTTTACTCACATGGAGTTTATTGCAACATCAGAACCTGAGAAAATAGCTTTGAAATTCAGCATTCCCTATGTTATGTCTTCACATGTGGGAGGTATTTACATCCTTTCATTCATTCATTCATTGTGAAAGAAGAGTCTAGGCCTAAAAGCGCACTAGCCAGCCTGGACATTCTAACTCTCAAGGGTTAGACACATTTAAGTAACATGTACCAGGAACTTAAAGATATAAAGCACTAGGGGTGTGCAAAGCTTCAGTTGCCACTTCAATTCAGAGAAGATTTAGCCCGATTCAGAGGCCAAATCACTGAATCCAAATCAAATCAGGAGACCAAAAAAACTCTCCGAATCAATTTGGAAAAGATTTGGAAAAAGATTCCAGGATTTGGTGATTTGGAAGGCAGTCTTTCAGGGGAACAGAAACTGAGAAGAGGCAGGTAGGGAAAGACTGACATCTGTAGCTGGCCAGTGACTGTGATCTTCCCCCAAGTCCCCTTCCAATCACAGAAGTAGAAACAGTATATAAGCCTCTGCCTGCAGCCTTTCTGTCCTTTTTGTGAGATGTTTCTGTCTGACCAAAAGAAGGGTGGGCAACTGGCCCAGAAACAGATGGGTGGGCAGGGATCTAACTGGTACCAAAAAGGCCCCCTGTTACAGGCTACCATCCTTGATGTTTTCATCCAAATCTGCCTTAACACACACAAGTGACATGAGTTTTGCTTTCAGCAGTTTAGGGTACAGTTTCCCAGAAACCACTATACCTATCTCCTTGAAACTTGGCAGGCTTCATGCCCTCAGAACGTACTAACATGCCTGCTGTTTTAATCCATATCTGGCAAAAAATGAAAAAGATATAAGTATTTCTGTGATTCCCCATTATAATCTATGGCTGAATCACCAAATCTCTCCAAATCAGTGCTGGAGCAGTGAGCAGAGGAATGCCTGACAGGGCACGGAGGGGGGAAATAAGCCTTCTCCCTGCCCCCTTCAGTGGAACAGGAATCTAACTGCACCTTTGAGATAACGCTGAAAACGGAAACTGTGAACTGGAAAGGGAGTTCTTAATCACATAAAGAGGGATATAATAAAACACCAAATATAACCTTGCCTTCTGTGAGGCCAGGAGAGATATATGCTTCTCTTTAAAAAAAAAAAGAAAAGAAAAAGAAAGAAAAATCTTGACCTAACATGAGGAGTTTCCTATCAGGGTTGTGCAAAGCTTTAATCCCTGATTCAATTCGGCAGAGATTCAGCCTGATTTGGTGGCTAAATCTCTGAATCCAAATCAAATCAGAGGCCCTCTTAATCTCTCCGAATTGATTCGGACGTAGACTCAGATTTAAATGTTTTTCTACATACTTCTAGGTAGCAGGGGCTCTGAATGCTGTGTTTCTGGGGCAGATGCAGCATCCCACAGAAGCACGGGGGGCTCCCACTGTGCTCAGCAGCAGACATGGAAGTGAACCAGAAGCACTTCCGGTCCACTTACTGCTCCACCGGGAAGCAAGCAGGCAGGGCCTCCCCCCACCCCCAGCTAGGCGGCTGGTGCCTCCTGGCTCTGGGGAGGCACCCAGGGTCCCCCTGCGGCTGATTGCCAAGGTGGGGGGTTACCCCAGCATGCTCCCCAGCAGGCCCAGAGGTGGACTGGAATTACTTCCGGTTCACTTCTGGGTTCGCTGCTAAACATCTTGGAAACCCTGCACTCCCCCTTCTCCCTCCTCCGGTGCTTCTGTGGGATGCTCCACCTGCATCACAAGCTGCACTGCTACCTCAAGGTATGTAGAAAAAAAACTTTTTAAGCTGTGCCTCTGTCCAAATAGCTGAGTCACTGAATCAGCATTGAATCTTGAGATCTAGATTGAAATGAATCAAATCAGGGTCAATGATCTGAACCAATGGATCAAATCACTGTCCCTGATTCAGGCCAAATCCAAATCCAAATCAAATCACACCCATTTTGCACAGCCCTATTTCCAATGCCCATTCCAAGGATGTTCAGTATAGATGCCAGGTTTGTATCATCCCCCATCCTAACTCAGACTCTAGGCTAAAAAGGAATTTTATAAGAGCATGGCCTAAATGATAAAAAAGACCTAGCTAAATAGCCAAAATTGGCCTAATCATAAATGCTGAACATCACATCCTTCTGTCTACAATTATCTCTACCTCAGAAGCCCAAGGAATCCAACAAAAATCTTCTGCGCTTTCAGAACTACAGTGGCTCAGTGCTCCCAACATTAGAAGTATTTACCTCACAGGAACGGTTGTAAGCTTACCTAGTTAATATTTGGAAATCCCTTTGATATCCTCAGATGAAAGGCACAGTAACAGTACAAAGCATTATTGTTATTACATTAGGATGATAAGAAATCCTCCTGCTTTTACTGTCTCTTTTTTATCAAAATTTTAAAGCAGGCATAATTTCTGCAATATCCGAGCAGGCACATTCAATGCCCGGGGCACAGGGGTAAAGGGGCATTATGCTGAACCCTGGAGAGCAGGGTGGCAGGGGTTGCGGGGAGTGGAGTCTGAGACCTGATGGGGCTTGTACTGTAGCTTCTGAGAAGCAGATAGCAATGCAGTCTCCTTGGGGGGTCCTCATTCTCTACCCTCTGGCCCCTGGTGCAGGGCTGTGCCTCCGACAGAAAAATTTCCTGAATGGGGAATATCATTCCACCCCTCTGCTCCTAAGATACACTAGTTGCTGCAGGACTGCACCCACTCTGCTCGTATGACTGGGTAGGGGCAGTGCAGAGCTGCTCCTGCCATGACAGAGATTTGTGAAGGGGACCATACCAGTGACCCTCTAAATTGGTGCCCAGGGCTAGCCCATTTTCCCTGCCCCAGTTATGCTACTGGGCACTACTACTACCTTATATTCTGTAAGGCTCAGTAAGACAGCAAGGGAATTTTGAAGGATCTGACACAAAAATGTCTCTCTCAAAAAGGACATTTCTCATCAAATAGATGGCAGAGAAGAAACAGACAAAAATCCCTTAAATCCATCTTGATTGATTAGCTGTGGATAGCATTACATCTCTAGCCAGTGGCTTTAGGAACTCCTATTCCGGTACTGTGTTGTTTCTAATGGCTATAAACGTATGTCCAGCAATATGTCCAATTAATGAAAGTACCCTTATTTCTGTCATGTTATCACCATTCGCCACAAGAGTTTATCTCATTGTAAGAGTACGCAACTGCTTGGCCCTAACTGAAAACATGAGGTCAGAAAACAAAAAATGCCCATAGGTTTTATTACAGCCAAAATCCAGAACTACCTCCCAATTTAATGGAATTTCAAAGTGAGGGGAGAGATCACAATATTGTACAGCATACAAGAAGCCTCTAGAGAATAAACTGGTCCTCTGACACAATAAAACCTATTTTCAATGAAGTAAAAAATAAGACATATTATAAAGCAACAATGTTAAATGTTAGATTGAGTTCAAGTTCTTCTACCTGGATCTTATGAATATTTATTCCCACGTGTTCCCAGTAATAGCCAAAATACTCAAAGTGCTGTCCTGACAACAAACTCCCAACACAAAACTATGTCCTATCTGATGTTTAAGTGGTGAGTATAGCCAAGGAAGCAAAAGCCCTGGAGTTTAAGTAACCTAATTTCTAAAAATAATGGGCAATATTACTATAATTTATTCTAACTGATTTTCCAATTTTGATTTAAATGAAAGTTATGCCCTATACTGCTACAAAAACAAATTGTTTCATGTCCTGGTGCAATTTTGGTTTGTGTTTTTAAAGGTCAAACCCACACAGAAAAATCAGTCTGACTAAGACCATACTACTATATTTGCTCAAATACCACACACATCCTCCCTCAAAAATCAGCCCCCTAAAATTGGCAGGGAGGGTGTCTTAAGTGGTCAACCTGATTTTCCACCTAGAAAAGAAGCACTTCACTTTGATTCTTGCTTCACAATGCAGCAACAATGGTATAGTAAAAGTTCTGTTAACCGGCATTCCCCAGGAATGGGGGATGGCAGATACAAAATACGCCAGTTAATTGAGCAGCCCCAGCTGCTGCTTCTTCTGCTGCTTCTCTCCATCCCTCTCCATGGGGGCTCAGAGAAACTGGAAGTGCTGTGGTGGGCACTTTTGGTTTCACTTTTCCTTACAAGCTGGCATGCCCGTTAACAGAACATGCCAGCTTGTAAGGTGTCAGTTACCAGAGAGTTTACTGTATTACTATTTAGGTTGTTGAGGGAGTCAATTGATTTAATGGCTCATTGTTCCTTATTCTGTCAATGTTAATGGTCATCTTTCCTTTTTAATGGTCTCGATGTTCCACTAATCAAGCTAATCATGTTAATGGTAATTTTGCTGTCTGCTAGTTGTTCCTGGTCTCTCTACTTTTTTACAACCCTGGAAACTCTTTAGCTCTTTTCAAAATCATATATCTACCCATGGAGACCAGTTTTCAGCAGCAGCTACCAATTCTGCTTTTAGTTAAGCAGGAAAGGGAGAACAAGTCAGGTGGAGATTAGTCTCTGTCCCTGATCTATGCAGCCATACCTCTGGAAAAATATTTTTTTTCTTCATTCTGCCTTTCCAAAAAAAAAAAGCCTTATTTGGGGCATGTTATATCTGAGAAAATATGGTATTATCATGGTTGCAGGAGAAGCCACTTAATTTAATTGACTGAAAGCCAACAACTCCTGAGGTCTAATCCTGATCAACACCAAGTCACTGTGTAGCCTTGGGGAAATTCCTTAAAAAGATATGTCAGGTCAACTTAGGGTAAAAATGTATGTTGAAAAATACAACCAAGGATTCATGAAAAGTTTCCATCAGTAGGGAATCAATGTCACCTATTTTGTTTTTAATTCCAATGGAAGAAGTTATCTGTTTGGATTCAAAGATTTCTCTGCATTGTGTTGAACCCCTAACATTGTAGTATTGTGTTAGTGACATACACCTGAAGGCAATACTGATTAGGATTATTTTTAAAAATTATAAATTAAGCTGAGAGACAGCGTGGGCTTGATCCTGAGAGCTTCTGAGCAGTAGGTACTTATAAGTGCTAAGTATTCATTACAATTCAAGAAATGCTAATTAACTATATGCTAAGTAATAATTACAGTTCAAGAACTAGATTCTGCCCTCTGGTGAGTGCTTTCCATAACCCTTGCCAGCCTAAATTAGAATTAAATGCTAAAATCTACCCATTAGCCAGCCTGTTGCCAAATCCAAGGCAACAATTCTTGAATTGCAAATCCAATTCTTAAAAGTATGTAAGCTGATTTATACTCTCCCAGCACAATACTTCCTGATTAATAATTTTCTTTGTTTCAGGGTTCCTCTATTCAGAGTAGCAGTGTACTAGTTTGTTAGGGTGGTTGGTTTGTCTTAACAACCCTATCATGCTTGACACTACTGATATACCAACCAGTGATGAGTTATTAATAGTTCTTATAATGAGTGACTTCAGAATTCTGAAACACCTCCATTTGCCCCACTATACTGCTGTCTGGATGTGCCATGTTAAATCCTGTAAGTAATTGAGCAACTATGCTTTTTTGTATGCTTTCTACAGTACAATTTAGAATGTCTTTGTGCTTGGCCTTCTCCTGTAAGTACAAGTGGTCATTAACACTATTATAATGTGCTGTTTTCTGGAACTCTGCAGCTTTTGGAGCTGAGAGGAGGCACTATCTGCCCAGGGAGAGGTGCTGGATATGTTTATACTGCTACTGAGTCCTGCCCTCCAGGCCTGCTTCTAGATCCAACCCATTAATGATTTACATTATACCTTCAGCTCATCCCCATCAATAGCCCAGCCGATTTGTAATCTATTCAGCATGCACCCAAGGGCATGTCCACACATGCAAGCACACGCACTTGCAGCAGCTCACATAGAAGCAGTGCAAATTTGAGCTGGGGCTTTTTGCCTCAGCACACGTGATCAGACACACACTTTGTTGTGGAGCAAATTGTGCTATTTGGGGCAAATTAACCCTGCCTGGCTCCTCCCAGATCTGCAGCCAGGGGGAGCTAGAGCCTGAGGCCAGCATCTATGCTGTCCCCATCAGTATAAAAAGCTGCCCTGGCAAGCTCTCAGGAGCTTTTGGGGCCCAGCCAATTGGTACCTGGGACACTGCCCCTTGTGCTATCTGGACTGTTGCAGCACCATCCCAAATCCATTTTTAAAAATACCCCAAAATCTATCTTCTTCCACAATTAAAACAAAAGACCACTTTACACACACACACATATATATATATATATATAGAGAGAGAGAGAGAGAGAGAGACAGCAATCAGTTAAGCAATGCTTTATTGGTATATTTACAATGTTAAAGCAATTTGGAAGCCTACCAGCATCTCTATCATGATAAAATAAATTCTAAATACCTATTTATGTTGATGCGTATTTTTGGTTTACTTCGCACATGATGGGGGGATTCAGGGATTTAGGTTGTAGCCGTGTTGTTCTAAGGTCATAGGCAGACAAGGTTCCTTGGGTGAATTTGATATCTTTTATTAGACTATGATGGGGGGATGTGGTGTTTGCAGAAAGGGGTTGGGAAGGAGCTGGGGGGAAGGCAGGTGGGTATGTAGAGGGATGCGGGTTGGTGTGTGGGTAGGTGTGGGGCAATTGCTGGGGGGACTGTGGGTGTGGGGGACCTTGTGGGGGGGGATGCTCAGGAGGGGTGGGTCCCCTAGCCCCCCCCAGGGTGCAGCCCCCCCCCCCCGCACCTGGAATACCTCCACCCCCACCAGGCCCCAGCGCCCGCCGGGGGGGCCCCGAACGTCCCTTTCACAGCAGCCGCCGGAGTGGGGCACTCTGCGCGTGCGGCTGCCAGCTCCCAGCGCAG
>JAGPOW010000261.1:123607784-123630002 GCA_030014935.1 Caiman crocodilus
AACAACCTTCCAGTCTCCCTGTGTATTCTGTCTTGGGAGGATGGCTCGAGGCCATTTATTAGGCCTTCAAAGAAATGGCTCGGGGTTATTCACAACACTCTCCCCAGCCCTGCTGCCACTTGCCTCCTCACTCTCTGAGGCGATGTGGGGGAGTGGAGCAGTTCCCTGGAGCTGGTGGAGCTTGGCCCAGGCCCACGGCCCCAGGCCCCCCCACTCCATCTCTGTCTCCATCCCCACCTCCACCTCACCTTGGGGAGGAGCTTACCTTTGGTAAGTGTCCCATGCCACAGCCCAGCTCCTCTCTCGGCAGGTGCACAGCTTTTAAAAGTGTGTGTGCGGCAAGACTTTTACTTATGTGCAGCCATGCACGTGTGTACCTTAGAAGGAACCTTGTCCCTAACTTCTCAGGTTGGAACTACAGAGGTTTCTTACCTAAAATAAGACATAGGCAGACTTTAGGCACCAGGGTCCTTTTGGGGATCCAGGAAGCTAAGCCTAGATTCAGTTGATTTTCACTACCCTTAGGCTTCTGTGTTCTTAGAGCACCTTTGAAAATTGGACTTAGGATCCTACATTAGTAAGTGCTTTTGAAAATGTTACCCTTCAAGTTCTTTTCTTTTTCTTCCAAATTTTTGTTATTCTTAGTGCTGCCTGTAGTAGGTTCACATGTTCACAGGAATGTTGAGATTCCTCCATAAAGTACATTTTAAAATGTACAAAAGCCTTATATTTGCTCATGTATTAAGATGTATGAATCAAGCTGGTAGTGTACTTCTGAAAGGTAACTGATAATCAGGAATAAAATGGACTTTTTACAGAATAGCAGGAAGAAGAGTTAAAATACTCTAATTAAAGCACCTTACTGTACCCAGTTTATAATTTAGAATTGATCAAATGCCACATTATTTTTATCACTTGGTATCTTTTGAAATTATTTTTATTGAATTTTGAAGAGCAACATTTTATGCAAAATCCCATGTCTGTCATCTTCATATTCTGGCATTTTATCTGTGGACCCAAGGGAACAGATTTCAAATACTCCACAATACTTTATACAAAAATAAAAACCTATAGGATGTGATTAGTGTCTAGTGCAGACCCTCTCATGTACAAGATGTTAGCACTGTGTATTGCATCCAATACAAAATACTCCTTATGTCTCATTATGTTTTATGAGGTGTCAGACTCTAGCTGCTTGAATAGTTTGTGCTACAAAAGGTCTTAGTGAAGTCTGGGGAGGATGAACCCCTAGAGGCTCCTAGTTCTTGTCATGCAGTTTAGCAACCATGATGCTGTCCTGAACATAAAGTAGAACATTTAAGCTCCTGACTGCTTCACATCAGTATTTTTGACTTACTCATTCCAAGAGGTTGCATGACCTATGATGAAACCCATTGCTCTCTTTCTGGCTCACTTGGTTCATCACTCTTGGCTTGGGTCTAACTTCTTATATCCCCTCCTGACTCTGTAGTACAAATGTTATATAGTTACAATCACCATCTTTTAGATGAAGCTTGTAATAGATATCAGTTTTGTCAGCTCTGTGGGATATTAAAACTTCTACACTTTTAGGGATTTTAAAGTAATAATCGGGATGCTGAAACAAATGCTTCTCCTTAATATAATGCACTGTCAATATCCAGAGTATTTTTGCTGACTGATAAGAAATGTTTTCAATAGATGGGGTCATGGCTGGAGGACAAAAGTGGCAGAAATTATTTTACATTTAGGTAGCTGGAGTTACATATGCTGGGATTGTTTTGTCCCATGCTATTAAATCCACACACATCGTTTGCACGCTAACCTCAGTATCTGTTGTGGGGAAGAATAATCAAAATAGTTGTCATCATTTTGCATTACTATGTGGTAGTGGAACTAAGGGGTGGGGAGTGACCAGGACATGAACCCTGGGTGCTGACTTAAGGTGGGGCATAAAAATAGCAGCAACCATGCTGCTGGCCCAACCACCATCACTGGCAGCTCATGTGCGTGATACCCTATGCACCACTGCTGCCCAGAGTATCACCTGCATAACTGCAGTTATATACCTCTGTTAATACGTAGTTCCTGTAAAGCCACTATTTAATTTGTTCTTTTGGAATATTTAAGTACTTTCTTCACTGGAGTCAAAAGGTCAAATGTCTGCCCATTCAACCATTTATTAGACAGCCATCATCACTGCAGAAGACAGAGATTGGGGGGTGGTGGATAAATCCATTAAGTGGTAGAGGCAGTGGCTTTCTATTTTGGGTTGTATGTTTGCTTCTGAATGATGCGATAAATAGAGTACCCCCAGCTACACAAAGAAAAGGACCTTGAGAATGCATACAACCTCTTATTTTACCTAAAGTGCAAGAAGAAAATTTATTAAAATGTTTTATAATCAGAATGAATTAATTGGATAACAATCCCTTGTTAAAATTGGCAAGGGATTATAGGGTTATGCCCCTTTTGTTCCTCTGCACTTTCAGGAGAAAGTTCTGGCCCTACACTTTAATGAAATATTACTGGTGTAAAGTAAACATGGAGTGGAACTGTGATGCTTTTGTTAGCCATAAACTGGGAAAAATGGCTGTCTGGTTCCCTGCATTGTGGCCAAGCACTGATTACCTTTATGCTATCAAGTACATCATAAAGATGGCGACAGGTGATAGTAAAGAACACCAGAGTCTTTTGAGCTTTTTTCCACGTAGGCTGCTTGATCTGTTATTGATCTGCCATTACACCCAATATCATGTGTGGTCCTCTCCTGTGGGCACTGATACCTTTTCTTACATCAGTTTCACTCCTTGCCTCCTTCATAAGACTTGTGAATAGGATAGATAATATCAAGACAATGTAGGAAACCGGGAGAAAAACCAAGAAGAGAATCACTTTAAACAAATGGATTTGTAAAACTTGATTGTTCTATGCCTGACCATGCCAGGACTCCAATTTGAATTAAACATAAGGTGACTCCTTTCACTGAATCAATAAGTGCAAATAACATAGCTTGCAACCATCTTTTATTTCACAGACAAAAATGGTTCTTAACAGCTTTCTGAAGGCTATGCTTCAGACACCTGCTGTTAAAGTTGTTTGCTTTTTCCTAGAAAATTTCGTCTTTTACAACATTAAAACAGACAAGCATGCAGTCAGCACACTTGGGGCTAGAATTTGTAGATGTTTGAAAGGCACATTTCTTAATGAACACCATAACTTCTGCAAACTTCCTTGTAGCAAATATAAATGGTAGGGAGAGAGTGTGGAAAAACTCCATTACAGCTCTCTCCCCACACTCACAAACTTCTAATTAGGGCTGGCTGGTATGTAGACACAGACGGTTCCTATTGTTGTTTAGAAAGGTCAGTTTGCTGGTTATCCGCATGACTCTCACGTTCATAATAATGGATTCTGTAGCAACATCCAGTTCTTCTCTTATTCTTCTTTGGTATGAATGCTCTGCTATTTGGGTTGCTACAGGGACCTCATAGCATGTATTTTGTAGCAATTGTTTCTGTTCTACAAATATGCTGTTGCATATTATAATATTTGTTGATTTTTTGCAGCTGGTATATGAATACATTGTAGTCCCAACAGGAGAGCAATTGTGATGTAGACACTGACTACAGCTGTTTACTGCAGTATTCTACTTCCTGACTGGTGGTACAAATGGAGAAAATGTTCCTAGGAAAATGTGTTTGATTTCCAGTATCCAAATCTCTAAAGGCAAAATCTTATAGCCTGTTCCTTCCTCAATACCTTATTTTCACGTAGATCATTCAGCAAACCTTCCATGAAGACAAGTTACCTCTATATTAGTCTCTTTTGCCACCTGCTACAGTTTTCTTTCATCTTCCCCTTTACTAAAGACAGGTCTCTGCATCTATCTTCCCTTTCCTGACCTGAAGCACCTAAAGCACTGAATAGCATCCTGGGGAATCAAGTAGTCTCAAGCATGCAATGCCTTGCAGAACTCAAGATGCTTAGTGCTTTTCAAAGGTTGTTTTTACCCCATAAGTCTCTAAATATTACATTGACCTCCCATTTTTCACTCTTGTGCTTTTCACATTGAATGTTATAGCCAAGGCTGGCCAGAAAAATGAAAGTTGAACTGATTTTTCAACGATTTTGTTTTGAAAATTTTCCCACCCCCATTTTAAATCTACACTTATGGGGGGAAACATCCTTAACTGATGTATTGGTGTTTATGAGGTGTTATTTTATGCCAGAGGAGGAGCCTGAGTGTTTTACTCTGATACTGATTTGTAACTTGTATTTTACAAAACATTTACAGTTGTTCATTTAAGCTGAAGTATGGACAGCCGGCTAACTGCACATATTAACATGATGTTGTTAAATCTAAATTTTGTTTTCAGAAGAGCTTAAGGGGAAACAAAACATCCAAACTTAATCCAAATTGAGTGTTTAAAAAGGAAACCAAAATAAAAAGTAAAAGCCCAAAAACTCAACATGTTTTTTATTGTTATTTTAAAAATATGAATTTAGACCGACAACCTATATACAAATATGCAACGTGATCAGATTTCAAATGACAAAAATGTTATATGCAGAAAAAAAGACCTCATGAAAAAGCATTGTAGTTGGTTCACATATTGGGTAAGCATATGTGAGCTTGATTCCTTTTCCAAAAAAAAAGACTTAACCTAAGAAAATTAATTTTAAAAACCAAATATTCACTCCACTCTAACTAAATGTTGCATGAATAAACAATGTAGATGATAAAGCAATTATTTCATACACTAGGCAGAAGCTTTCATGTTAATTAGACAATCATTGGCAGGTGTATTTTTGTAGATGATTTCTAAAAGTCCAATGTATTCTTATTAATCCTCTGGTATTAATTATACATGTTTATTAAAATGGTGCGTGTGCACACATACACATGCATATATATGATCATAAACTCAGTTACACTTTAAAATTAACTAAATCTAGCAGAACTTCTGAATTAAGGAATATCTATGTTGGAGAAGGCCAATATGAAAGCACTGTTAAATTAATTTGGTCACTTTAGGGGTGGGACAAGCTAAGAGCTTCAATCGCACGTCAGAAAATGACACCAAGCACCCTAAATATTTATCCAAACCACTCTTGTAGTTTGGATAATTGCATGTAGGTTAGACCTCAGCTGGTTAAATATATAATAAAAAGTAAGTAAATTATTATTGAGAAAAGCAGTGTGCTTAATTTTTTGACAGAGCAATAACAGCAGTTTACAAGCATATAAATTATACAGAATAGACACTGTACTCTTTCCCTTTCACAATGATATTTAGTGAGTGCTCTAACAATCCCTAAACCAACTGTTTATTAAAGCCCCAGTGGAAAGGATCCATCCATTAACTTTATCTGAAAAATAAAAAGAACCCTACTGTTAGTAATGTAAGTAAAAAATGGCTGACAGTAGTTTCCTGGCTCTTGGTGGTTTTACTGTGCTATTTACAATGATAGAGAGGGAATGTGCAACTCCAAAGCTGCTGGAAATTAAAAATAACTCCATAAATAGATAATAGAAAATTACCAATGTTATACCAAATGAACACGGATTTACCTGAAGAGCTACAGCTAGCATTTTAGTGATTCACAAAGAAAATACTTTATTTGTGCAAGTAAAATTAATGGTATCATATGGAAAAATACACACCTGCTTAGCAACTCCCAGTCCCATTATACAACCCAAGAACTTATGTTGATACTGGTCATAAATATTATATATGTAACAAAACTTACATTTGATACAAATTTAGTTTAATTATTGTCAGAGCTAAATGGTTAAAAAGTGCCTTGGCTCAGCTGCGTTTCAGCACGATGCGAGTACCCAGTGCAGGGATTTCCCCTGTGGCGGGAGAGTGCCCTGGGTGCATTATGAGCTCCCGCCAAAAGCTTGCAGCTGCACCGTTAAATGCATACTTTCGATTGGCCTGATGTAAATTATGCACATGTGGGGGCTAGCCATTGGCTCACTATCTGTACAAAAGGCTTTGGAAGTTTCTGCCCAAGAGGAGAGCTTTGCATGCTCGTTGGGAGAAATCCTTACGTGCATCCTGGAGCCACATTGGAGGCCTGATCAACCACCAACAACTCCCTGTTGATGAATTCCCGATGTACCCCGTACCCTCAGCATCGCTGTGCCACTCGGTTTTTTTTCAACTTCCTGTTCTGCAACTCTATGTAGCGCACCTACACTGCATACCTCGACGCAAGTCCCTATATCGCAGCTTTGTAAGTAAAGTTTTCTTTTTCCAACCATCAAGTGTTCTGTGCCTAATTCCACTCCATCGGCGGCCCCATTCCGGCCAATTTCTCAGCCCCCCCCAAGTATAAAAGTCCAGAAATGAAAATGATGGCTGTCAAAGCAAGACTAAGTCAACATAGTGTGTATATTCAGTTGCCAGCTTGTGATAATTATAAACACACCCAAGATAAATAAAATAGACTGGATTTCATTCCCACTGATTTAGGAGTTTTGCCCTTGACTTCACAAGAAGCAGACACAGGTACAGGTTGCAAAATGTGACCACCCCTAAGTTAATGTGACCTTCAGATTTAACTTTGCCATCTTGTATTTTACCCATACACACAATCATATTATGTAGTCTGGGGTTCAAATTTGACTGAGAAATGGTGGTAGGATATAGAGAGTGCATACAGAAATCTGAACCGTGTACAAACCAAAATCCATGATGCAGATACCTTAAAGTTTTGATATGGTCCATATGGTTCATATCAGAAAACCCAAGAACTTTGAGGGAATTTAGATCTCAATTTAAATAATGATCCGCACATGATGGTAACCTTTCTTGTAAAGTGGGTCATATTAAATGAAGGTTATATATTTTTTTCTGACTCCGGAAATTTAGTTGACTTCAACAATATTTATACATAATACAAGAAAGATCTGGTGGAGGTGTGGGAGATGAAAACCCTTAACCTACATATACATTAGGATCTGGAAAGTGTGACACAGGATGAAGTTTTTGCTTCATTACTGCTTCACAACTCTCATTGATACCAGACAGTTGTATCCTAAACAGTGAGTACAGCTGAAAGTGCATGTTTTGACTTGACTTGAAGTTATATAGATTGTGTATTGATCTCCTCTGCCTCATCTGCTTCAGAAAGAGCAGTGTGAAGCATAAGTGGCAGGAGAAAATATTATTTGGACTGCACCCACCTGGCTCTTGCCCCTCCCTCCCACAGGGCTGTTGTGGGGGCCAGCGCACACTGGTGCTGTATGCATGGTGGCGGCAGAGCATGTGGTAGGGGCATTGGGAGCAGCGGGGCATGGCAGTGGTGCTGTCACTGGCCACTGTGAAATTAGTTTGGGGGGACTAAGCCCCATTAGTCCTAGCATTCTGCTACCTAGGGTGTGAGGCATCTTGCCTTAGGGAGGAGACAAGCCTCATAGGGTTTCTCTATACAGCTGCAAGGACATGTCTGTACATCTGGAGAACAGATATGGATCCCTAGCAACAGAGGAGAAAGAGCATGTTCTGTCAGCAGAAGAGGCCAGGTCAGGCCTCCCCAAGTTTGGGAGGATTGAGACCATTGCAACCAAAAGGAAGCAGTGGGTGGTGGTGGTTGGCATCTCCCTTCTCTAGCGGACAGAGACATCCATCTGCTTGCCTAACCTTTTGTCACAGGAGGTCTGCTGCTTGTCTGGAGCCTGAATGCAAGGTGCCATAGAAGGATTACCAAGACTCATCTGGCCAACTACTCCAACTCCGACTCTTACTCTGACTACTATCCTATACGTGGGCCGGTGATACTGCCAGATTGGACCTAGAGCAGATCAAAAGTGACTCTGGGTGCAAGGGTAAAGGGGACAGGGGCTCAGGTGATGTTCTCTTGGGTCCTTCTGGTCAAAGGGAAAGGCCCAGGATAGATCAGACGCATCTTGCAGATCAGTGCCTGGCTGCACAGATGGTGTCACCAGCAAGACTTTGGCTTCTTTAACCCTAGGATGTTGTTCCAAGATCAAGAAGGGTGATGTCATGGTAGAGGTCTGTTATAAACCACCAAACCGGAAGAAGGAGGTAGATGAGGCTTTCTTCAAACAGCTAGTATAAATTTCCCAATAACAGGCCCTGGCTCTCATAGGGGATCTCAGCACCCTGACATCTGCTGGGAGGGCAATATAGCCATATGCTATAGCATTCAGGAAGTTTTTGGAGAGTGTTGTGGACAACTTCCTGTGCAAATGTTGGAGAGGCCAACTAGGGGCTGTGCTTTTCTTGACCTTATGCTCAAAAATAGGAAAGAATTGGTGGGGAATTTAGTAGTGGATGGCAATTTGGGCAGTGACCACAAGATGATTGAGTTCAGGATCCTGAGGAAAGGAAGGAAGGAGATCACCAGAGTAATGACCCTGGACTTCAGAAAAGCAGAGTTTGACTCACTCAGGGAACTGATGGTAAGGATCCCCTGTGAGGCCAGTCTGAGGGGGAAAGGAGTCCAGGAGAGATGGTTGTGCTTTAAAGAAACCTTACGGAATGCACAAAAATGAACCATTGTGTTGCACAGGAAGATTATCAAATATGGCCAAAGACCAGCTTGGCTTAGCAGAGATATCTTTAGTTGGCTAAAACACAAAAACAAAGCTTATAAGAAGTGAAAATGTGCACAAACCACCAGGGAGGAGTATAAGAGTATTGCTCAGTCATGCATGGATGAAGTTAAGAAGGCCAAAGCACAATTGGAATTGCACATAACAAAGGACATGAAGGATAACAAGAAAGGTTTCTATAAGTATGTCAGCAGTGAAAGGAAGATCAAAGAAAGTGTGAGTACATTACTGAATGGGGAAGGCAAACTAGTGAGATAGGATGTAGAAAAGGCTGAAGTAGTCAATGCCTTTTTTATCTTTTTCTTCACAAGCAGGTTCAGCTCCCAGAGTACTGCCCTAGCCACACAGTTTTGTGAGGAGGTGGGACTATTTACACAAGTTGTACAGGTACGAGTCCATGGGGCCAGATGCAATACACCCAAGGATGCAAAGGAAGTTTGCTGAAGTGATTGCAGAGCCATTAGCCGTTATCTTAGAACATTTGTGGTGATCAAGAGAGGTCCTGGATGATTAGAAAAGGTCAAATATAGTGCCCATCTTTAAGAAAGGGAAAAAGGAGGATCTGGGGATTTATAAATCAAGCAGCCCCACCTCATCCTGGGAAAAATCATGTATCAGGTCCTCAAGGAATTCATTTCTAAGCACGTGGAGGAGAAGAAAGTGATCAGGAACAGTCAGCATGGATTCACCAAGTGTAAGTTATGCTGAACCAACCTGATTGCCTTCTATAATGAAATGCCTGGCTCTGTGGGTGCAGGGAAAGTGGTGGACTTGATATACCTTGACTTTAGCAAGCCATTTGATGTGGTCTCCCATGCATTGTTGCAAGCAAGCTGAGGTAGTATTGGTTAGATGAATCTACTGTAAGATGGATAAAAAGCTGGCTTGATCATTAGGCTCCATGGGCAGTGATCAAGTTGGCTCATGATCTACTTGGCAGGTGATATCAAGTGGACTGCCCCAGAGGTCAGTCCTACGGCTGATTTTGTTCAATATCTTCATGAACCATCTGAAGATGGGATGCAGTGCACCCTCAACAAATTTGCGGATGACACCAAGCTGAGGGGAATCGTAGCTATTAGGATGTGCAAAACGACACTGTTCCGTTTCGACTTGCATTTTGACATTTTGACAGAGCAGCGTTTTGTTTTGAATTTCATTTTGATTTGAATACATTGTTCTGTTTCATTTTGTCAAAACAGTTTCCCTGTTTTTACTCTGTTTAAACATTTTGCCCATGGCCTATAATGGGGAAGCTCAAAACAACCTATAACTTTATCATTTCTGACCTGATTTGGATGAGACTTGCAGGCTTGCTAGCCCCTACTGAGGTCAAAAGGCCTGCCAGCTTTCACGAAAATAGGTGCAGGGCTTCTGTGTTCTTGGGCCCTGCACCTCTGGCTGCTGACAGGCAAAACTTGTGATGTGGGTGCTTGTGGGACTGTGTCTGTCTTGGGGCACAGGGGGGTCAAAACTGCAGGCCTCCTAGACCCTGCTGTGGCCACAAAGCCTGCCAGCTCTCAAGGAGATAGGTGCAGAGAGAGTCTGGGTTCTGGGGCCCTGCCCCCCTAGCTGCTGACAGGCAAAACTTGTGACATGGACAGGTGACACTGTGTATGTATTAAGGTGCACCCTCACTCAGCTGACACCAAGGCGTAAAGATGAGCAGTTCAAATAATGCTGCTTTGTATGCAGTTTTTCCATCCCTTCCCCAGACCACTGGGATTGGAAGGGACCTCAGGGAAGGATGACAGTCACTGGCCAGCTACACAGTCAATAATGAGAGCAGTCCTTCCACCTCCCTCTCCTTACTTTAATTTCTGTTTCCCTGCAGGCATGCCCAGCTTCAGCTTTGAAACTTGAAATGTTTTGAAAATTTTGAAACATTTCGACTTGCCTCATTTTGTTTTGAGGCTGTTTCAAAGCTCTCTGTTTCATTTTGATTTCACTCCTTTGAGCTTGAAATGAGTAGAAACAGCATCGAAATGAAACTGCCAGTGAAATTTCACACAGCCCTAGTAGATATACTGGAGGGTAAGGCTAGGATTCAGAGTGATCTAGAGGAATTGGAAGATTGGGCCAAAGGAAATCTCATGAGGGTTAGGAAGGACAAAAGCAAAGCGCATGCTGCTACAGGGTGGGGACCCAATTAGCTAAGCAGTAGCTCTGCAGAAAAGGTCCTGGGGGTTATGGTGAATAATTAGTTGAATATAAGTCAACAGTGTGCCCCAGTGTGCAAAGAAAACCAATGGCATACTGTGCTGCATTAGTAGAAGCGTTGCCAGCTTCTACTACAGGTCAAGGGAAATGATTTTTCAAGTGATCTGGGGATGGTGGGACTGATTGCATGCACCGTGACCCAGGCTGCCCCCCACACCTGAGCTGGGTGGACCGAGGGACTTGCTGTGGGCCTCATAGAATCCCTTGGTGGGATGGATCTGGTCTGCTGGCCATATTTTGCCCACCCTGGTCTAGCTTCATCCTCTTTGAAACCACCCCTCAGGTTGTGGAAGGCTGCCACCCAGTCTTCTCTACTCCAGAATAAATAAGTCCAGTCCCCTTAGCCTCTCCTCAGAAGTCATGTGCCTCATCCTTCTCATGATTTTTGTATCCTTCCACTAGACTCCCTCCAATCTGTCTATATCTATTCTGTAATGAGGACCCTGAAACTGGACACAGTACTCCAGATGTGTCCTCACCAGTGCCAAATAAAGGGAAAGAATCACTTCCCTTGGTTTTCAAATGAAAAAAAGTTATATTTCCAGTTTTATGGTTTTTTTAATGCAGTATAGAAACCAGAATATATATATTTGGAATTAATATATATTATTAATATTTGTAATTTGGAAATAAACCTTAGACTATTTTGCTGATTAAAATATTAGTTGTTGAATGCTTCTCTTTTCTTCTGTCCCTCTTCTGTCCTCATTTTTCTTTTTTCTTTTTCCTTTCCCCCTTATTAATTTTATTAATTATTAGACATCTTCATATATATTTTGATGAGCATCTACACACACACATATATACACACACATAATATATATGTGTGTTTGATTATATACATTCACACATACACATATATACACACGCATAATACATATGTGTGTGTGAAGTGAATATATATTTTAATTATATTTACACATGTAAATATAATGTGTGTTTGGGTGTATGTGTATATGGATGTCTATCAAAATATATATATTTAGATGTCTATCAATATAATTAATAAAGGGGAAAGGAAAAAGAAAAATGGCAACAACTAATATTTTAATCAGCAAAATAGTCTAAGGATTAGTTCCAAATTGCACTATACTTTTCAAGGTAGCTAAGTCTGCTAAGTATGACTCTTTCCATAGATGCCATCTCTACCATGTCATTGTACTAGATTTTGATGTTTAGAGATCCCTTACTCTCCTAATGCAGTAATAAGGTCTGCTGTAAGAGTGCAATCTGGGAAGGATCCAGTCTGAATTCCTTTGGACCCAGGAACGCAAACATTTGCCAAAAAGTATAAGTGCTGTGTTCAAAATCATGTTAACTCAGTTATGATTTCTTTTCAAAAAGAATTGTTGATAAGGTATGACCAAAACCAGCAGTCTTTCCTGCACAAGCATAGGGAGGCTGGCCCTGATGATCTGTAAGGTCCCTTCCAGCCCCTAAAAAACTTTGAAACTATGAAAACATGTAGCTAAGTGTTGCCTGCAATGCATAACACCAATACATACCTACAGGCAATATATTTAATTTTTTAAATATGGAGAGAACTCAGTGCAAGTGAAAAATGATCTTTTGTTTTAAAGACAAAGTCTAAGCTCAATTGTTAGTGTTGGAATCTTGTAAATTGCTGATTTCCACTGGGATTCTGTCATTGTGATAACCGGGTATTCATTCTATGTCAGTTGTAAATAGTCCGTATCAGGTCTGTTACACAACATTTGTATATTTATAGAGTAATTTATAGAGTAAAGGCATGGAATGGGGAAGAGGGAAAGATATCAAGTAAAAAATGATATATCTGGAGTATTTGCTTATTTAAAGCTTTATGTCCAAACTGATTTTCCAATATTCGATGCAGCTGCATATATTGCCATTCACTTGTTTTCAGGTCAACTTCATAACATAACTCAGAAAATAATTTAATATGATTTCCTACTAGAAGCTTTTCATGTGCAATGTTAGGGTGACAATATTTGGATATTAGGAAGCACTGAGTCTGCAGCTGAATACAAAGGCTTTAACTTGTGGCCTACCACAGCTGCTGACCACAAGGCAAAAATAATAGTTAAGCCAGCCATTTGCTTATGCTAAATAACCATCTTAACTGTGTCAACCATTTTCTGAGGAAAAAGTAGCAAGTGAATCTGTGCGAGTCTGTGTGCTGTAAACCAGTTACAGCAAAGAACGAGATAAGATACATGGGCCCAAAAGAGGGTGGAAGATGGTACAACCTAAGACAAAAAACAGACTGGAATATAAAAAAACCATGTAATTGGTAAAAGAATCTGAGATGAGCATATGCAAAAAGGTGAATGGTGATTGGTTAAGAAGGCTCCAGAAGCTTTGAGGTTTTGGTTATAGTCTGCCCATTGATGGAAGAAGAGAAGTCAAGGTCTTAGACATGCCCTCATAGCAAAAAGGCATGTAAATGAATTACATGCACAGGCAATTTCATGCCTATGAAGCAAACAGTAAACAGAGGCAGAGCTTGAAATGGGTGGAACAGAAAGCGGGACAGAAGTGGAGTGAATGTTAATGAGTATAAACCAAAGTGTATAAATGTAAGAAGAACTTACTGTTTGGGGCTGCTCCTCGTCACTTGTGGCAAAAGAGCTCACCAGAAGCTGTCTGCATTCTGAATAAAGCTGTTGCAAGCAATGTGTCCTGGTGTTTGCTCCCTGCTCCGCTCTGGCTAATGAGTAAGAGTAATGGGATCAGGGCTGGGCTGCATCAGTTCACCTCCTGAGCAGACAGAAGTTAATGAAGGCACTCTGCTTTGGAGCACCTTCATTTGAACCCTCATATAATTTCACGCTATTGGAGACTTTTAAAGCACTCTGCAGTTAGGCACTTCTGTTAGAGCATGGTTGTAGAGCACTTTCAAGGGGCTGATTGTACAACAAATAACTTCTGCCTTTGCCTATAGAGACAAATCAACCAACAGTTCAGTCAATTCTGTTCTCATTTCTACACTGAGAATCTGAATGTTACGAGTGAGGAAATAGATATGTTCCTGAACTTTATACTCATACAACAAATTTCAGAAATGGAATAGAAAATTTTAGAAGCTCCTTTATCATTAGATGAAGTAACTTTGGCCTTAAAGGACATGAACAATAATAAATCATCAGGCAGTGATGGATTTCCTGTGGAGTTTTATAAAAAAAAAATTGTTGAAGATATATTGTTACCTCAGTTACTGAATATATATAATGATAGTAAAAACCAATGTGCATTACTTTATGTGAAGCTATCATTTCTGTAATTCCTAAACCAGGCAAGGATTCTATGAATTGTTCTAACTATAGACCAATTTCATTAATGAATATAAACACCAAAATACTAGCCAAAACTTTGTCATACAGACTGGAACAGGTCTGCTTTGAAGTTAGTTCATAAAAACCAAGTAGGATTTATCAAAAAGACATGGTTCAGATTATGTATGTCACATTATTGATATAGTAGCAGCAGTACAAAACTCCAAAATCCCTGTGGCTATTTTAGCACTTCATGCAGAGAAAGCCTTTAATTGTGTTTCTTGGAGGTACCTTTTTGTGCATTACAAAGGGTACCTTGGAGGTATCTTTTTGTGTATTACAAAAGATAGGCTTTGTTAAAGAATTCATAGGGTGGATACAGCTGTTATATACAAATCCCACTTCTAGAGTTGTGCCCAATAATATGTTACCTGATCCATTTCCCTTACAAAGGGAGGTTCGACAAGGTTGTTCATTATCCCTCCTTCTGTTTGATTTATCATTGAAATGAGTAGCTACAGCCATAAAAAATAAAGGTGATATAGAAGTCCTTAAGGAAGAAGATAGTGAACACAAGATCCAGTTGTATACAGATGATATAATATTACTGCTGTCACAGCCTGGCATATCAGGTCTTGCCCTCATTATTGTTTATCATCATTAATCAACAATTATAGCAAACTGTTTGTTTACAAAACTAACTGGACTAAATCTGAGTTATTTGGAATAAATAAGTATATCACAAATAATAAGTTTAGCAATTGGCAGGTTCACTGATAATCAGAATATGTAATTTATTTGGATATTAAAATATTCAAGAATATAAAGTTATGTCTGCTAAAACTTTAAGAAGATTCCTAATATTATATTATAGGATCTAAACAAATGAAACAGTTTCGCAAATCCTTGTGGGGACCTGTTAATATTTACCTTTCATAATTTACCTATTATTCAACCTACCAGTTGTAAGCTGCCAATCCTATATTGTTAAAACCAACTGAATGTTCAACAGGTTTCTGTAGGGAGAGGATAAAAGGGCTTGATTTTCATTACAAAGATGCAACTACCAATTGGAATAGGTGGCTTCCATCTTCCAAACCTTTAACAATATCACAATGCCTGCTTAGTAAGTCAGAATACCCTCCCAACCCTGAGCTTTCTCCTCTCTCTCCCCTTCCATCATACATACAGCACAGATGTTAGGAGGGAGGGGGCAGGTTAGGGGAGAGAAACTGCATGTCTGCAGCTCCTTGGCTAGACTGTCTCCAAACTGGAGCTTAATCCACCACCCTCCCTACCCAATAGCGAAAGTCTGTTGGGTTGGGAGGGTTGGTCTAACTCAGCACTTTCTGTGAAGCACCATGAGTTAGACCAGGGAGCTGAATATCTGTCAGCACCCCATGTTATATGCATGTTCCCCAGAGAGTCTCTTATAGCTGATATTTTATTATGGTTGAATTCACTCTTTAGGCTCTAAGCTTGTAACCTTCCTGCACATTCCCATGATTCTCAGTAATCTTCACGTAATCTGTATAAACCATATTCTGCCTTTTGGGACAATAATTTATTAAATTCAAATTTCATATTGGTAAGAATGCATAGTTTATTAGGCAAGGTTTCATGACATAATCCTCACATAAAGACTAAATTATTTTCTTTAAAGTATCTATTTCTGTATCCCATTTTTTCTTTTTTTTCAGAAGCATATGATATTATACACCCCCATGAGATGACTGTAGCAGTTTCCCATAATAACAAAGCAGAGGAAGCAGTAGGTAGATTATGCTCCATAAAAATTTTGAACCCCTATAAAATGAATCCTTCAAATGTAAGGGAGGTGTTCAGTTTAGAATATATACTATGAACTGCAGAAATTATAAACCCTCATTGTTGGATTCACTATTTGCCACATATCAACTAAACCTAGCTCTGACATCTAACTGAATGACGAGGCACGAGACCTACCAATGACAGAATGCAAGCATTCATTCTTGTCTCTCCCCAAAATGTAAGGGTATTTCCCAAATTCAAAGAGCTTTACAAAAAAGAGATAAATATTGGATTGTCTGCATTAGGACTATAGACATGACAAAGTATAAATGGAATGTACAATTTTAACATTATCAGGGACAAATCTACATGGGGGTTCGGATGAAGGCACTCTGAAGCAGAATACCTTCACTAAATTGATGCAGCCCCGCCTTGCTCCCAGCACTGTTTTCAGAACAGGAGGAGGAAATTTAACAGAGGGAACTCATTTTGGGGGTTATCCAGCCAATGCTGGAGGGTGCAGTGAATGGATTGGAGTCACCCCAAGGTGGGAGGGGGGGGTGAAATCCACCCACTCATCCACTCTAGCACAGGCTGGGGAAACCCCAGAATGGACCTCCCTCCCCTGCCTGCTCCCCCTCTTATCCTCAGACAACACTAGGGCCTGAGAGAGGGCAGGGGCAGTGCTAGGTAGAGAGGCTGTAGAGGCACAGCCTCTCTCACCAGATTAGCTCCAAATTGGAGCTTGATTCCCCACCCTCCTGACCCAACAGCTAACATCTGTTGGGTCAGGAGGATCAGTCTAACATATGGCACTTCCTGTAACCATGAGTTAGACCTGTGAGCTACACTTCTGTCTGTGCCCTGAGTGTTTTAAAATGCTGACAAGTAGTTTTGTCACAAGCTCAGTGGGATTTTTTTCTTTTCAAACCCCTCAAGCATTCCAATGTGGATGGTGTATTTCTTGTATCTGCCTTCCAGGTCCAGCACTTTCTCTCAGAGCCTGTAGCTGTCTGTGGGAGCTTCTCTTTCTGGCCATTTCCACCGGCTAGTCCTCACAGGCAGAAACTGTTCTCCACTCCCTGAACCCTCATCATCAGGATATCTGATGAAGCTTGAGCTTTCATTACAAATGCCTACATCTTATCCACTGTAATGTTAATGTTCAGTATCTCTATACCAATACTCTGCACTGGAGAAGTTAATTCCTTTATCTTCCCTTCAAATCTTACCTCAGCAGCCTCCATCTTAGAAGCTAAGGGGCTCCTTGATTTTTATGAGGTTTTTTAAGTCCCCTGACCACAGAGGCTGACAGGAGCCACAGGGCAGGAATGTTTTTTTTTTAATGTCCCCTGACCACAGAGGGGAGTGAAAGCTTTCCCCAGCCATGAAGAGGGATTTGTACTAGTCCCAAATGTAATTTCTATGAGTATTTGAAGACTTTTAACCACTAAAATGGCCCAAAATGTCACAAAATAAAAGAAGCTTGTTAAACTTACATCTGCTTCAGTCCTTAGCACCCCTGATTCCAAAAAAAGGTTACTTTTTATGTGCTATGACTGAAAAATTGCGTAACCATTACATCAGTGATTTTCCACCAGCATGCCTTGAAATTCTTTAAGGGTGCAGTGGGGTGCCACACAATGTTGAACTGTTAAAGTGTACAAACATAATTTACATGATAAACCCAAATATTTGAAATGGGTATTGATAGTGTTAAAGACATTCTGAGCTGCTGTGGTCTTTCTGAGTTCTTTGCAACAGAAGAATTGTTCTATTATTTTTCTGCAGTCAAAACAAGTGAGAATTCAGAGCTGTCATTTTCTGAGTGGTGCCTCAAGTCTATCCAGGGGTGCCTAGAGTCTAAAAAAGGTTGAGAAGCTCTACATTTGTACCTCTGTCTGACCAAGTGCGTGAAGAGCCTAAAACATTAGCTCAGAGATGAGAATTGGCCCATTTATTTCAAATGTCTGTGCTAAGAATTTCACTACTCATCACAGAAAGTCAGGAAGGAATGGAGGCATGAGTATCGAAGCCAGAGATAGGTATTTAACTACCATGCTTGGATTTGTTTGCCATCATTTGGTCAGTTTTCTAGAATGCTGGGAAACACCATAGTCTGACAAGAATATATCAAAAGTTAAAGTTTGCTAATTAGTTTGCAAACATGGCTTGATATCAATTTTTTTTTCATTCTGGGGTAAAGGTCAGGGAACAGATTTACTTGAACAAGCATAAACAATGATAAAACAATTATTAAATTACACATATTACCCTCAGTTTATTTCTTACTTCCATGTTTTTCTACTCTTTTTCAGCTACCCTCCTTGAGGGTAAAATTGCATGTTGCACTCTAGACCATGCAAAAGCTGTAAAATATTAAGCAGAGCTAAAGTTAGAACATGCTGTAACCAGTTGCATGTTAATGGTTGGTTAATACAGTTTCTTGCCTGAGCAGCTGTGACTGGCTACTACCAGAGGGCAAGTGAGCAGAGGTATATCTAGGAACCAGGACACCTGGGCTTTATACTTGTTCTGGATAGATGGGGGGCTGAGAGAAGTCCATCCTGGGATGCTGGAAGACTGCAAATTACTCTTTTTTTTTTTTAATTTGTAGAGCAGACTGAAGTTACCTTAACATGAGCTAGGTTGCATGGCCCAGAGTTAACCCTCACCTGAAGTAGAGTAACCTTGAGACACTCAGGGAGCTCTTTGCATGGGCTAACGAGCTTCACTGTGCAAATGCTCGCATTTTAAGTGCCCTTAGTATAGTCTAAGTGTAATGTGTAACTTCACCCTGACAAGAGAATCAAAATCCTAGTGTTTTTTCAGGAATATTTAATAGCTATAAAATTTAGATGAGACTCTGGACAGTCAGACAAATTAGCAGCACAACTAGCTAATGTAGTTTTTATTACCTGGCATGCATGCAGCAATAGTTGAATAACAATTACATTCATACAAATCCGAATCGTTATATGAACAATTAGGGGAAAGGGCTAAACACTGGAAAACTTTACTACAATAAAAAAACTCACCCTCTTCTACATACTTCTCTTCATATTTGAACTCTTCTCTTTTCATCCATATTCTTAAGCGCTCTGTTCAGGACTCCTGTGCAGACTGTTTTCGCAAAGGAGCCCACCCACTGCCATAGGCTACTACTGTGGATTGAAGCTCAGTCTCAATTTCCAATGTAATATAGAAAGGGAAAACATGAAAAAATAAAAAGGCAATCTAATAGCTACAGCCCTGTGACTAGACCCCAGGCACTATACAGCAGATTCTTCTGGTTCATCAGCTAGGTGTTCTGTTTCTCCTTCACATTCAAGCATTTGTGCTGAATCATGAAGATGAAATAATGCCTAGAGCAATCCCAGGCAATAATCTTCAAATCCTTTTTTTTTCCTCTCTTTTTTTTTAAATTGTGCTGAACACCTGTCCCACATCTCTTTCACTACATTTAAATCAGTACAAACCTATTTGGGACATCTCTCTCAAGATATCTATTCAAATCCCACCCTACATGATAGCAAATGATGATTCTATAATGGGGGTGATGTGCAACTAAATGAAAGCGCTGTCAAGTTTCTTCTGCAGTACAGGTTGGTTTTCTCAAACTTGTATTGCTTTTGGTTGCTCCTCTACTAGAATCTTCTAGTCACGGAAACATGAGAACATGGGAGTTTCTGTATCAGAACAGAAAATGTCCCATTGCATTTAATAAAGCCCAGTAACATATATTCTAGAGGAAGATATAAGAAGCCCAGTAGCAGGCAAGGATTCCTAACCCTTCACCTATAATGGTTAGATTATGTCTTGACATAGGTATTCAGATCTTTTGTATTTATTATAATAACTGATTTAATGATGGATGAAACCAGGGGGCTGGCGGTGGGGAGGAAATTAATAAGTCTTGGTCTCCAAAGGTGAGTTAAATAGGATAGTAATTAGAGATTGTGCTGAGACAATAGGATTCCTCTTTATCATTTTAAAATATGTGATGCCTTTTAGTTTCACTGGACACCACTTTCTTGCACTACATGCATAGGTGACTTTTAACTGTTGATAGTAATGGGGGGACACAAATTAAAGGTTCTGGTAGAAAATGAGAAATGGAGGCATGGACCCCCTGTGGATCTCTCTCTCTGAGCATCAGATCCCATCTGAGGCAGTAGCAAGGATAGGATGAGTCACTGCTACTCAACTGCACTCTGCTGCTGATGCTTGAGTTGGCACTCTGGCCATAGGGGGACCTGCCTGCTGATGCTGAGCTGCCTGCTGCTGCCATTCACACGGCCTCTGGCTGCAAGGGGGAGCTGGAACAGCAGCAGCACAGCCACTATTTATAGACCCCCTAGATGTGCTCCACAGACCCCCAGAAATCTGGGGGGGAGCGTGTGTTCCTGCATCCCCCGCAACATGTAACATATCACCTATGATTACAATGAAGGGTTTATCTAACTTTCTCTGTATAACATGTATGGGAATGCACTACCAGTATTATCTCCTCTTATTCATCATCTTCATAAAATGGTGTAGAGTCAATCCACCAGCTGGATTTTCATGGGATTTGTGCTTGGGGTTGGTCCATGGGTATGAGCCAGTGCACCAGCCCAACTCTATGCCCTTCAGGTACAATCCAATGCAACAGACTGCCCTGCATGGCTGGATCTGTCTGTGTGCCAGTGTGATCTAGCAAGCAGGGACATGTTATTCATCTCACAGGACTCCTCACAGGTCTAGAAATTTGGCAGTGGGGGGAGAGCAATTAACATTTCTACTTGTCCCTTGCCACCGAATTTATGGACCCTTGAGGAGCAGAGTGGGCCAAATGACATGCCTCTGTCATGCCTTCCTTACCCATTTGGGGAGCCTCTCTATATATGATTTTTTTTTTAATTTGATGGAGTGACCAGAATTGTCTATTGTATGTGGTGAAATGGTCCATTCATTCAATGGTATCTTTGTATTGGTTCTCAACATACCCCTTATGCATCCTAACATGTTCTTTCTACATTTCAACATCATTATGCACTGTATAAAAGTTTTTATTAAGCTTTTTGTAGTGATGTCCAGGTCTTCCATTAGGGTCATTAATTTGGATTAATTTGGAAATGAGCATGAGTAGGTGTACTTCAAATTCTTTCTTAAAATGTGCATTCCCTTGTACTTCCTATGTTGTTAAGCTATCCATTCACCTAGCTTTATTGGATCCCTCGAGTACCTTGCTGTCTCTCTAGTCTTAATTATTCTGGATAATTTTATGACATCTGCAGATTTTGCCCCCTAACATTTTGTTTTCAGATCACTCATGAATATTCTGAATACCAACTGTACTGCTGTGGGACTTTGGGCTCACTCCAGTGCAAATTTCTGATGTGTTAAAATTGACCACACATTCCTTCTCTTTGGTGTCTCAGCCATTTTCTAGAACAGAACATTGATTCTTGCTCACCTTGGTGTGAGACACCACAGAAAGGTACCAATTTCTTCACAGCTTCAATTTCTGGCTGGTTGCTCAGTCCTACACATTGAATGCTACACCAGGCTTCTTCCAGAGGCTGTTTTCTCACTGGCACTTACCAAGCAGTAGAAGTAGAGTATGCCTAGACTCTACACTTCTATACTCTATTTCTCAACTCTATAAAGTTGAAGACTTACTATCCTGGGCCAAATAAGCCACCTTCTTCTGCAACGTTACGTTGGTGTGACAGCGTGTGAGAAGGCCAGATGGAGAGACAAGAAGTGAACAGATTGATTCCTAGAAGAACAGGAACAAGAAATTTAAAAAAGAACACAAATAGGAATCACACCCACTGATTTTTCTCTTCTTCTGCATATTGTTCTAATTACAGGTAGTACATGAGCAGCCCCAGGGCTGGCTGGGCCCAGCACATGGTCCCTGCATACCACACCAGGTCCTTCCACCATGGGACCGGCCTGCCCGAGCAGCAGAGGGGCCCCAGAGCTGGTACCTACATGCTGTGCTGGGTTCTGCCACCATGGGACCAGCCTGGCTGGGCAGCAGAGGGGCTTCAGGGCCAGCAGGACCTGGCTCAGCCTGGCACATAGTCCCCATGAGCTGGGAGCTGGCAGCAGCAAGCTCAGAGTGCCCCACTCCTGCTGCTGCTGTGAAAGGGAAGTTATGGGCCCTCCAGGAGGGAGCTGGGGCCTTGTGGGGGTGGAGGTATTCCATGTGCTGGGGGGGGGGGCTGCACCCTGTGGGGGGCTAGGGGGGCCCCCCCGCCTGCGGCGGGCGCCGCGCCGGGGGGGGGGCGGCGGGGGGGGGGGGGTGGGGGGGGGGGTTGGGGGGGGGGGGGGGGGGGGGGTGGGGGGGGGGGGGGGGCGTGGGGGGGGGGGCCGGGGGGGGGGGGGGCCCTTGGGGGGGGGGATGCTCAGGAG
>JAGPOW010000261.1:123630102-123667471 GCA_030014935.1 Caiman crocodilus
ATAAAAACTTTTTTTCTTTCAAACTTCCAACTGGCATTCATATATTGGCTCATGCATGCCGGGCAACGAATTCAGACTTGGGCTGAAGCATAACAAGAGGAGCACTTTCGCAGAGCCAGCAGAGCCTGTGGAGGAGTTCCCCAGAGCCAGCAGAGCCCGTGCCAGCCCTGAACCCCAGCCTCCATCCCTGCCTTGCTTCACCTAGGGGAGGAGCTGCTGTCTGCCCTGAGTAAGGCTCTGCTGACTCTGGGAAACTGCTCCATGGGCTCCACTGTTTCCAGGGGAGTGCTCCACTCCCCAGCCCTGATGCCATGTGCCTCCTCACTCCTTGAGGTGATGCAGGGGAGTAGAGCAGTTCCCCAGAGCTGGCGGAGCCCATGCCAGGCCCCAGCCCCCATTTCCCGCACTGGGTGTGGAGTGCAGAGCTTACCTTTGGTAAGTGTCCCACGCCGCACCGAAAGGGGAAGGCAGGACTGAAGCAGTGCACTCATGGACCAAAGTGGTGTGCTCACGGACCACTACTCCTTAGACCAAACATTGGTCAGGGACGTGGTCCCTTGTTAAGCTCCATGAGGAACATCTAAGCTCTGATCTGGTAGTTGTTTCCTGATTACAAGTAGCATACGGACAGAATCAGGTCCTCCTCAAAATACCATTGGAACTGTTTATGCATTGCCTGTGAAACAGGCATTGTATCAACTACATAAATATTGACAGGAGCAGCAGACAGAACCTAGGACACCTGCCCTCCTAGCAGAGGACCCTCAGTGCTAGGTACAGAATCATAGTATTACTTACACTCTTTTTCTCCCAATCCTCTGAATCTTCCATTTCTTTTTGCACAGTGGCACAGCTTCAAGAGAAGGAACTGACACTATCCCATGTATGGCCTGGAGATTAGAGAAGAAGCATATATGTACAAGACTCCAGTTTGGGTGGGCTGAAGCTGAAATATTCATAGTGGAAGACATTCAGTTGGACTCTCATTCAGATTTTCTCTGCACTCCCCCATATGCCCCTAAATCCTATCCCATGATTAATTCTCCCAGTGAGTGGGAATGTGCTTGTGGGGGGAAATTGGGACAATAATATGTGCAGGTTTAACTACCATGTACTCTAGCCAAGGCTATAACAGGAATGAATGCGACTCTTTTATGTTCCTTAAATTGTTACCACCTGAGAAAATCGGAGTATGCATCTCCAGTTGCTCAGGATTTTGAGATAAAATCAAACTATAATTGCTGGGGCTTTCATGGCTAGTTTGGAAAATTTCTATGTTGTAGATTATTCAATAGATCAGGCATAAGACAGACACAATAATATTTGACTTGGCAAAGTCTGGCATTAGTGTAAAAAATGGCATTCTGTTAGATTCCTAAGAAGGATCTTCATTGTGTTGTCCTTAGCAATGCAATGTCAATACAAACCTTGGAAAAACAGTCTCTTATATAATATAATCAGTTCCTAGGAAACTTGAATGGAATTTGGGTATGTAAACTATCAATAGTCCTGGAGAAGATGGCAGAGAGAAAGCTTTCGACAAAGAAGCTTTCTGTCAAGTAAGTAGTATCTACTTTTAAGCACTGCTCATCAACACACATGCTAATGCAATTACCAATTCAAAGAAAGACTGTACTGCAACAGTTCATCCTATAGAATATTTCATCCATAACAATCCTTTAAAGAATTGTTAGGGTTCATGCTTGGAGGATTCAGGAGTCAAGACTTGAATAAGTTGAAGCTACCAATATAACTTTAACTCTCCCCTCTTAGGCATATGCATGACAATATCATCTTTATTCATATAATTATATATAATTTTTAAATAGTGAATTATAATAATAGAGTCAAAATCATACAAAAACAGGGCTGGAAGAAACCTCTGGAGGCCATGTTACAGCCCACTGCTCAAGGTAAAATCATCCCTATCCAAACCATTCCATACAAGTCCTTATCTAACCTTTTCCCAAAATTAGAGTCAACCCTGTTGTACAACTACAAGACATATTGCCCAAAGGCACCAAAAGCACCCTAACCTGCCACAGGTAAAGCATAGGGATAAGGGCTGTCAGTGCCCCACTGTGGCAAGTGTTTAAAATGCACTTGAGAGATTCAAGGAAGGTGGCCATACCCCAACAGACCATGCTAATCTCACCATGTAAATTCCTTCCTGATCGCAAAATATAGAGATCAGTTTGATTCTGAGCAGAAGAGCAGAAAATGATCTGGCATAAAAACTTAAAAAAATAAAAATATAGAGAGATTAATACCCTGTTTTCCATCACTGCAGAGAGCAGGACAGGTACCAATGACTTGAAGTTGCAGCAAAGTAGGTTTAAGTTTAGAATGGATAACAGGAAAAGCTTCTTCACTGTGAGAACAGTGAGGCTGCAAATTAGACTGTCCCCAGTCTAATTTGCAGCCTCTAAATTTTACCCAAGGTCTGTCTGACCTTGGGGTAAAATTTCTTTCTGATCCCAAAATGTGGAGATCAGTCTGACTCTGAGCAGAGGCAACCATCTAACCTGGAATCACTAGTTTTTAATCCTAGCAGGAACACTGGTGCAGCCCAGTCAAAATCTCTAGGCTTGGCTGCAGTCAACAGCTACTGCTTCTGAGGAAGGCCAAAAAAAGCCCCCCTGATGTGTTTCAACAAGAAGGGAAATAGACTCCATGTGGCAAACAACAAAGCCAAGAAGAATGGAAAAAACCAAACGCCCTCCATTCTGCTTTGCACCTGGGGACAGCAAACATGACTCCAAACATCACGGCTTCTAACTGGACAGCCAGAACTCCCATTTTGGTAGGTCTGCCATAAAACGATCACAGCTGCTTTAATCATAAGCCAGACAGTTGTTGAACTTGGCTCACTGCTGAGCATTGTCCCCACCCACATCCACCTGCCCTAGGCTACAGTGCTCTTCTTATTTTTCAGTGATTTGTGTGGGAGGGAGTCCCTGGACTTCCAATGGTTGCTTTTTACAGAGCATTCCAGATACAGCTACTCCTAGACCATCCCTGACTGATATTTTCATAGCTGTTAGGGGCTGGAAGGGATCTTACAAGATCATCAGGTCCAGTCCCCCCCACTCTCCCTGCATTTGGGCAAGAAAGACTGCTGCAGTCAGATCCAACCTCTTCTTGAAAAACCTCCAAAGATGAAGATTTCACAACTTCCCCCAGGGCAGCCTATTCCATGGCTTCACTGTTCTCACAGTAACAAAGCTTTTCCTTCATACCATTCTTAACTTACTTTGCTGCAACTTCAAGCTACTGGTACCTGTCTTGCTCTATGCGGCCATAAAAAAAAGAAAGTATTGAGCTCCATTTCTTTTTGTTTATCTAACCCTCTGAGCCTCTTATACATTTCTGCTTAGAAAGAAGCTGAATTTCAGGTGTTCCTAGGGTACCCGTGTGCACAACAGCAGTCATCTTGGTCAGCTGCTGTAATTCTAATACTTTATCTTATGTGTGGAAGAACAAGATCCTTTACAATCTGTGCAAAAGTATTGCCAGAGCCCTACAAGTTGTCATAGGACACAGTAAAGACTAGTGCCACTCTCTAAATGGTATAGGGAGCCTTGCCTCAGAACCAGCTAAGTGACTAGTCAATTTATGTAGCTATTCAACCATATTTTACACCTACAGAACAGCCTTGCTTGGATGAGCATTTAACAAGTTCAGGGAATGGGGCGGGGGGGAAAAAAAGAAAGAAGAGAAAACACTGTATTGCACACTCTCAGAAATCACTTTTTTAAATGCTAAAATTAGCCAAATCAAATCCAATTTCCTTCCTATCCCCCTCAGTAAGGGCAATTTCCATAAGAAATGTTATCTTTCAAGATTCAGCCATTTCAGCTGTAGAATGGAGGGGAAAGAATGCTGCAACTATTTTTTATAATAAAGTATGTAGTTCCCTTTCCATTCTCTTCAAGCTTAAAAAAAAAAAAAAATATCTGAACTGTTTTTGCTCAAACCCTGGAAAAAAAATGAATGATCAGGAAGAGCCCAAGGATGGAATATTTCCATCAGAAAAGGTGAAAATCTCAGCAAGTTGAGAGTAAAAACAAGAAGCTAGGAAATTGCAGTTCAAAGCTAATGATATAAGTCAATATTAGACCTGTTCAGAGCAATTTCTCCCTCCACAGAAAAAAAGAACTTGTGCTAAACTTTTTTTCTGCTAGTACTTTGGCTGTTTATATAGGAGAACCCAAATCAGTCATACTCAGGTGGTTCTCAGCCCACTTCCATTTGCAGCAGGTTGTCCAATTAAGGTCCAATTAAGCTGTTTTACTTCAAAGCATGTCAGTCTTCCTTTCAGCCTCAACTGATCAGTAGTTCCAGGCAGCTGACTGGAAAAATGGTGTACTTTGAAATAAAAGCTTCAGGAAATACCTGGAGCACCTGGGTAGTCTCATGTAGCTGTTTATTACAGCTCTGCACACTGGATAGTTCACAAACACTCATCTTGGGGAGTGGGTAAAGAACCTAATCCTGTGAAGTACCTGTATTCTGCCTAATAGCATACCTGAGAAGCTACCATACTCTTTGAGATAGATGTGTGGAAGGAAGTAGATCCTAGAGAGAAGATGCTATTTTCTTATGCCTTTTCCCAGAGTGGGTTTTCTTTTTTGCTAAGGTAGGTATCAGGTCATAAGATTGACTAGGATAAAGTTTTCTCTCTTAAAGAACAATTCTAGTATTCATTAATAAGTCTCTCATACATGTAATGAGATAAGTAAAAAGACCTAATGTCTTATTTTACAGAGGAAATCAGGGACACAAGTGATTTCCCTACGGGCACACAACAGCTAAGTGTCAATTACAGAAGCTGAAATTAGATCTTCCATTTCATGATACGAGACAAATCACTCAACCTTGTCTGTTTATTTCTTGTTAAATAGGACAAGCGTTACCACACATTTGTGGCACTTTTTTTCACTGGTAGGCCTCAAAGCACATGAGAAAGTTTAGCAAGCAACCCACCACCTGAAATTAAAGCACATAGATCTGAGTCCACTTTTCCATGAAACAAGGTGGTCTAGCAGGTCACATGTCATAGGCACATGGTTTAGTTTTCACTTCTACCAAAAATGCTTTGTGTTACTTTAGACGACCAGGTTTATTCGCCTGTGCCTCAGCTGCCCTATTCCCCATCTGTAATAGGATCTGTAATAGTACTTTACTCCCAGGTACGTGGAAATTAAGTCTTTCCTACAGAAGGGATGCAAAACAGGAAGAACGATTGAAGAAGGTGTAAGAAAAAAGAACACTGATTATGACATCGTGGTACCCACACCAGTGCCTCAGCCTGTGGCTAAACAAGCATGCAAATCCAAAGAAAATTAAGGTTGAAAGGGACCTCGGGAGGACCTCTGCTCAAAGCAGGATCACCCCAAGTAGATCATCCCACCCAAACTTTGACTAGCCAGGTCTTGAAAACCTTCAAAGATGGAGATTACATCACCTCTCTGAATAACCTGTTCCAGTATTTTACTACCCTCCTGGTGAGAAAATTCTTCTTAATAGCTAACCTAAACTTCCTTGCTGCAACTTGAGACTATTACTCCTTGTTCTGTCATCTGCCACCACTAGGAACAGTTTAGCTTCATCCTCTTTTGAACCCTCCTTCAGACCCCAGTTCCCTCAGCCTCTCCTCAGAAATCATGTGCCCCAGCCACCTTCCCATCTTTGTTCCCCTCTGCTCGACTCTCCAATTTGTCCATATCCTTTCTGTAGTGGGGGACCCAAAACTGAACACACTACTCCAGATGTGGTCTCACCAGAGCTGAATAGAGAGGAATCATCACTTCCCTTGACCTACTGTCAACACACCTAGTGATGCAGCTCAGTACACCATTAGCCTTGTTGGCAACAAGGGCACACTGCTGTCTTGTATTCAACTTATTGTTCATTGCAACCTCCAGGTCCTTTTCTGCAGAGCTACTGCCCAGTCAGTCAGCCCCCAACTTGTAGCAGTGCAAAGGATTGTTTTGTCCTTTTTGCCCAATCCTCCAATTTGTCTAGATCAATCTGAATCCTAGCCCTCTCCTCCAGCATATCTACTCCTCCTCCTCAGTTTGGTGTCATCTGAAAACTTGCTGAGGGTGCACACTATGCCATCTTCCAGGTCGTTAATGAAGACATTAAACAAAACCAGCCCCAGGATTGACCCGGGGGACACTCTACTTGATACTGGCTACCAACTAGACATGGAGCCATTGATTTCTACCCTCTGAGCCCAAAGCTCCATCCACTTTTCTACACTCTGTTCATCTAGCCCATATTTCCTTGGCTTGCCTGCAAGAATGTTGTTGGAGATGGCACCAAAAGCCTTGCTAAAATCAAGGTATAGCATATCCACCAGTCTCCCCACATCCACAGAGCCAGTCACCTTGTTATAGAAAGTAATTAGGTTGGTGACTTGCCCTTGATGCATCTATGCTGACTGTTCCTAACCATCTTTTTCTTTCCCAAGTGTTTACGAAGGGATTCCTTCAGGATCTGGACCATGATTATTCCAGGGACTGAGGTGAGGCTGACTGGTCTGTAGTTCCCTGGATCCTCCTTTTTCCCTTTCTGAAATATGGACACTATGTTTGCCCTTTTCCAATCATCTATGATCTATCCTGATTGCCATGAGTTTTCAAAGATGATGGCCAATGGCTCTGTAATCACATTAGCCAACTCCCACACCGCCCTTGAGTGCATTCCATCTGGCCGTATGGACTTGTTTACATCCAGCTTTTTTTAGTCAGTCCCTAACCATATTTTTTCAGCACTGTGGGCTGCTCACCTCCTCCCCAAACTGTGCTGCCTGGTACAGTTGTATGGGAACCGACCTTGTCTGTGAAGACAGGCAAAAAAGGCACTGAGCTCTTCAGCCATTTCTGCATCCTCTGTCACAAGTCTGCCTTCCCTAGGCAGTAAGGGACCCACATTTTCCCTGATCCTTTCCTTGCTACAGACATACCTGTAGAAACCCTTATTGTTAACCTTCACATCCCTGGCTAGCTGCAAGTTTCCACTTCTTATGAGCTTCCTTTTCGTGATTTAGTTTATTGAAGAGTTCCCTGCTAAGCCAAGCTGGTCTTCAGCCATACTTGCTATTTTTTCTGCATATCAGGATAGTTTGTTCCTGCACTCTCAGTAAGAGTCAGGGTGAGACTACTTTAAAGTACTTCTTTAAAGCATCTTGGTGAGGAATGGAAAACAGAGTCTTTTTTTTTAACCAGACCCTTTTAGATGCTCAATTCATATTGAACTTGAGTCCCTAACTCACTTAGGCCCCTTTAGAACACTCACTCTTTATAAGTAGCTAAGCTAGTATGTACAAAGTAGATAAAAATCACTTTAAATAGCTTGGGGGCATTTTACTGGGTTCCCTTCTTCTATTGAAGAGGCTAACAGAACCTAACAGAGTACATGCACATAGGTAGCCCTATATAGGATGATAGAATCTTAGGAAAGTTGGGCTGGAAGGGACTCTGGTCCACTCCCTGCTCAAGGCAGGGTCACCCCTAATTAAACCATCTCTGCCAAGTGTCTGTTTTATCTTTTATAGACTAAATCCCCCTAGTTCTTTCAGACCTGCCTCATAAATCATGCTTCCCAAACCTCTAAATAACTTGTGTTGCTCTGTGGTGGACTCCTTGCAAACTGCCACATCCTTCTTTAAGTCTGGGGTGCAAAACAGGACACTATTCAGGTAAGGTCTCATCAGTGCTGAACTGAATGGAAGAATCACTTCCCTGGATTTTCAAGTAACACTCATATTAATACAACCCAATATTCTGCTGGCTTTTTTTTTTTGCAACAAGGGCACATTGTTGACTCATATTCAGCTTACAGTTTACTGTAACCCCCAGGCTCTTGTCTGCAGTCTAGCTAATCATTCCCCAGTCTTTATTTGTGTATGCAATTATTCCACTGCAAGTACAGGGCTGTGCACTCATCGTTGCTGAATCTCATCTGATTGACTGGGGATCATTTTATAGTCTATCTGGGTAATTTTGGACCCAAGCCCTATCTTCTGGAGTGTATGCAACTCCACCCAACTTGGTGTCATCCACAGATTTACTAAGTGTGCACTTGATCCCATCATCCAAATAATTAATGAAGATATTAAATAATACTGGATTCTGGAGAGAGTCTTGGGGGACACCACTTGATACCTCTTCTCAGTCAGACTTTAAATCATTAATGACTACTCATCAAGCACAGTGATACGGCTGGTTTTGTATCTACTAGGCCTGTGCGAGTCAGCAGCAATCTGATCTGGCTTCAGATCTGGCTGCTTTGGATGGCTGTGACCTGATCCAGAGCTCTAAACCAGGTTTCCACCTCAATCTGGATGAAGCAGCTCCAAAGCTTAGGAGCCACCTCGGAGATCCAGCCATAGGGTATAATGGGGAATCAACGAAATAGCTATTATTTGTTGTTTTTTGTCCTATTTGGATGAAACTTGCAGGGATGGTAGCCTCTGCTGAGAGCATGAAATCTGCCAAGCTTCAAGAAGATCAGTGCAGGGTTTTGGGGGGAACTCCTGAACCACAAATTTGTGGAAAACCACAAATTCCTGAAAGCCAAACTCATGTCACGGCTGTGAGTTACAACACAGTGGGGTCAAAACTGCAGGGGTGGTAGCTCTTACTGAGGCCACAAAGCCTGCCAAATTTCAAGAAGGTAGGTGCAGGAATTTGGGGGGGAACTGCACCTCAAGCTGTGAACACGCAAACCTTGTGCCATGGCTGACACTGGATGTGTTAAGGCGCAGCAGGGTGAAAGCTGCAGGAGTGGTGGCCCGTGCTGAGGCCATGATATCTGCCAGCTATGGAGGAGATTGGAGAAGTGGGGTTCTGGGCCCTGCACCACTAGTTGCTGACTGGCAAAACTTGTGCCAAGACTGTGTCTGTCTTGGGGCAGTTGATTGTCTGTATTGATTCTTTCCTTTCCTTAGCCTGGTTTTGTAGGTGCTAGTTGCTGCTTGTTAAGTCGCTATATAGTAGCTAGGTCCTGTGTATTGAGCTGGTCCTTGAGTTCCTGGTACTTGAGCATATCATGATTGATTGATTTGTAACTGGTAACACAGCAGCTTGAGTGTCTCCCAGGCCCCAAGCCAGAGACAGTCAGTCCCACAAGTACCCATGACACGAGTTTTGCTTATCCGCAGCTTGAGGTTCAGTTCCCCTCAAACCCCTGTACCAATCTTCTTGAAACGTGGCAGGCTTTGTGGCCTCAGTAAGATCTACCACCCCTGCAGTTTTCACCCCACTATGTTGTAATGCCTAGGCATGACATGAGTTTTGCTTTCAAGAATTTGGGGTGCTGTTCCCCCCAAACCCCTGCACCAATCTTCTTTAAACTTGGCAAAAATTCATCCTCTCTGCAGAGTCTACCATCCCTGAAAATTTCATCCAAATAGGACAAGATCCAACAAAGTTATAGATATTTTATTGTTTCCCCATTATACCCTATGGCTGGATCTCTGAGGCAGCTCCGAAACTCTTTGGGAAATCCGGACCACTTTGGGAAGCCTAATGAGGCCAGTGCTTTGACCCAGATGTGCTGCTTGAGACTCTGAAGCATCTGAAGCATCTCCAGATCCGAAGCCTTGCACAGCCCTAGTATCTACCTTACAGTACTTAAATCTAAACTGTATTTCCTTAACTAGGTAATGAGAACAACGTAACAGACAGTGTCAAAAGCCTTGCTGAAGTCAATGTATATCACATCCCCTGCTCTCCCCTCAAACCACAGAGACTACCACCTGGTCACAGAAGGAAATTAGGTTGGTCAGGCACAACTTGCTCCTGGTGAATCCATACTAGCTGCTCTTGATCACCTTGTTCTCTTCTAGATCCTTCACAATAGATTTCTTGAGGACCTGCTCTATTATCTTTCTAGGTATCAAGATCAGGCTGACTGGTCTGTACTTCATCAGATCCTCCTTCTTCCCCTTCTTAAAGATGGGCACTATATTTGCCCTTTTCCCATCACCTAGGACTTCACCCAACCTCCACAAGTTCCCAAAGAGAATAGTCAATGGCTTTGTAATTACTTCAACCAATTTCTTCAGTACCCTAGGGTGAATCCCATCTGGTCCTGCTGACTTGAAACCATCTGGTTTCTCCCAGTAATCTCTAACCTGCTCTTCTAATACTCTAGGTCAGTGGTTCTCACTCCCTGGGCTGCGGCCCGGTGCCAGGCTGTGGCAGGTCAGCTGCCGGTCCTCAGCACAGTCAGTTGCCAGACAGGAAGTGGCCATGGACTGGCAAACTGCAAATCCCCCCACAAGTCAGGGCCCATGGCAGTGCAGGGTTTGGCCCACCCACCTGCCCAGGAGGTGGGGGTATCTTTACCTGTCTTCCAGCCAGAAATTCCGGCTGTGGCTGGCTATGACTGATGGGCCACGGTTTGCCGGGCCACGGCCACTACCGGGCCATGGTTTGCTGGGCCACGGCATAAAAACTTTGGGAACCCCTGCTTTAGCTTACTTGTCTCCTTCCCTATTGTTGCTGCTAACTGCACTTGTCATCTGGTGGCTACCCCTATTTGTTAAGACTGAAGTAAAAAAAGGCATGAAATATTTAAGGCTTCTCTGCATCATCTGTAATTAGAATGCCTTCCTTATTTTGTAACCTATGCTTTCTTTGGTCTTTCTTTTACTTTTAATTGTCTTTTATGTCCCTTGCCAGCTGCTTCTCAAATTGTGTCTTGGCTTTCCTAATTTTCTCCCTGCATGTCTGTGTAATGCTCTTTTACTTTTCCCTAGTACTGTGACCAAGTTTCCACTTTTTATAGGATTCCTTTTTGAGTTGTTTATGTATAGTTAGCAAGCACATTATTTGGAAACTCAGCTGTGTCTGTCTAGTTTTGTTATATTCTTAGCATTGCACAGAGAGAGTGAAGGAGAATGCAGTATATATTCATGTCCCATGTAGCTATCCTCTGAGCTTGGGAAAGAGAAAATCACTTTGGATTACTGAATTCAGCAGGAGCTAAGGATGCTGCACAGCTTGCAGACCTGGACACTTAATATCAGCCTGACAATCTTCTGTACTGTCAGAACCTGATTTTCAAAGTGTAGACAACACCATTAAATCAAAACCAGTTTCTCCTGGATCACGCTTGTGTTAGCTCTGTGCCGAAGTTAAACTTTTAACCACAGCATTGAGGCTATTCAAAAAAGAAGGCAGTTGATCTCAATCATTAGTTTCTCTAACTTTGCAAGATTTATCCCTTTTGAAGGACAAAAACCTTTAGTTACGGACTTGTTTTTGTTTATTTTTCCATTTAATTCCTACTGATATCAATATTTGATCCAAGGTTATTTTCTATAACTGACTATGGTGCTCTTACTACTTAGAAAATCGTGTCAAGACTTGTTGGTTCAGGGACTACGTGATGAAGAAATCTGGTAGTCATTGGTGATGCATAGGAGGAGCATGCAGGTGCATGTACAGCCCCTGAGATCAGCCATGCACCCCCTGAAAGTGCCAACTGCAAAATCATAAGTGCCAGTGGACATGCACTTCCGGTTTTGCTGCTGGCTTGGCAATTGGGCACTAGGGGATTCCTCCCCCCCCGGTTGGCAATCGCAGCTGGAGGCCACCCCCCATCGGTGATCTGGTGTCCCCCAGACTCAGGAGGCACCAGTCACCAATACTGGTAGTTATCACATGCATTAATATCTGCGCCACAGGAGCATTTCATCTCCAATCTGGATTGTAATTTAAGTCTGCTATAATGACACGATTCCATATAATATTTATTTCTATAAGGCTATTAAAGAAATCTCTATCCATATCAATTTTAGATAAGGATGAATAATGAAGTGAATACAGTGAGAAGCTTGTATATGCTTTGACACGCATGTAATTTTTACAGTCGTACATATATTTTTAAAGATAGTGGTCTGTCCAGATGAAAATAACGATCTCTAATGTTAGAACAGGTATGGATCCACTGAACAAAAGCAGCAACAGTATATCCATGCTGTTGAAGTAAGCTGGACTGCATCATATTGATGCATTCTGAGGGGAAGGGCATTCAAACAGGCAAGTTTAGCACCTGACAGTAGGAATATTTAAATGGCAAAGTGCTGGAGTTAAAATAACTAACACAAGCATTTAAGGGATGACCTACTCCTGAAAGGTGATTTGCTTTGCCAATTATCCATCAAGCTTTGTGTGGGTGTTTGGTACATTTGTCAAACATAAAATCATCCATTTTAATGTAGCGGAGAACAGGATTTTTTTTTATTTTCTGAGAGTCTGCTTCATAATCCAATTGTGCTGTCTTATGGAGGCATCATAGCCCCTTTTTAATGTTTCACCTCTAATAGCCTTTAAGAGTGAGAGATGCTTACCTGATTCCATTTTTTAAAACCTTTATGAATAAGTGTCATTTTGTAACTGGCGCACAACTACATACAAGGATGAACATATTATTGATTCAGAACAACCATTATCCTCCTCCCAATTACATTTTCACCTATTCATATGGTGTGCACCTGTAGCTTCTTGCCAGTGTATTTGACTTCTCCACAAAAGATTTCTTGCTTGGAAACTAACCCAGCATATTTGTTCCTGTGTGCAAGCTGGTTTGATTTCTCTCAGACTATTTAAATAACCATTGTGTGGTGTTATAATTATATTACAAGGATGTATATAAACAGCTGGTGTCCGTGTTTAAAATGGACTAAATGGGTTTAATGTCATGGAAAGAAGCTGATCGGTTCTCTGCAGCTGAAACAGTAAGCAATAGCTCAACTGATTGCTTTAATGGGCAGGTAGAAAAGGAGTGTGTCTCCTTACTGCTCTGCCATCTTTATTGGTTGCTTGTGTGCACATGTACTAGCTTTAACATTTGTGTTTTAAAAGGGTGGCTAAAATCAGAAGAATGGTTCTGTTAAAGCAGGGATGACAAAAGTACAGACTGTAGGCCAAATACAGGCAATGGAGCTGTATTGTGCAGCCTGCAGGACTTGTAAAAGGGCAGGGTGAGCAGTTGCAGGGCTCATCCCTGAAATCTAAGGAGCAGAAGTCTCCTCAGCAGGAGGCAAATGATGGTTGCATTAACCCCCGCAACTATCACAGCCATTCACCTAAACCCACTGCATGCAGCCTAGAAGGAGTCCCCACAGTCCAGGTTCATACTGGAGAGAGTGGAGGGGGCAAGTTTGATGTCCCTTTGTTAAAGAATCAGGGATATGAACATTCTATCTTTTTAGACAGTGCCTATCACTAGATACAGATGGACTGCCATCAAAAGGCTGGACCAGGCACTCGTGACTGTTGTGCTAGACCCTGGATTTAACTACAGGTCTTCAGCCCAACTCCACACAATGCAGATACTTATACAGATCTAAAGGGGTTACACAAAAGCCAGTGGAATTTATACTAATTCAAGTAAGATCAGAATATGGTATAGGTGCAATAATAAAATTGCAAAGGGCAATGTCATAAGCTAGTCCAGGTTTTGGTGGTGATATCTGGGGAAGGAGGCTAGTATGTCTTTTTTTCCAAATACACAATGCACAATGCAGTTTTCCCCATTAGCATCACTTGAAGCATCACTTCAAGAGTATGATGGGTAGGTGCAGAAACATAAACTGGTTTTGCAAAGTCTCCTTTAGAGAGGTTTTCAAGGTCTGCATTTTAAGTGTCATAACTCATAAGGGTTATGACACGTTTTCAGGGCTCGCAGATTGGAAAGTCACCTTTTACCTTTAAATTGAGCAGCTTTGATCCAGAAGTCATGGATGAGGAATAAATAAAATACAGATGGGACACATTTACAAGTGCACATGAACAAACTCCAGAATCTATTGCTTGGGAGTTTTTTGCTCCTGGGAGAGCTATTTGAATGTGTGCTTGGGAACAATTAACTGCAGAGCAATCAGCTCTGAAGTTTGTTCATGCACAGCATGTGAAGCCCAGTTGAAGCAGCCCTGCCTGACAGGGAATCTGGGGGGTCAGTTTGCCAGGCTGAGACTTCTGCAACCAGGCTCAATGTGCTGAGGAGGGGCTGGCTGGAGCATGAGACTGCTTCAGTGTGGGGCTAGCTGGCAGGCAGCCCGCACACGATAGCACCCTCATGCCCCAGCCAGCTGGGTTGATATCTACACATGTGTTGTTGCACATGAAAAACTCCACAGCAGGGTAGTATTCTTATTTACAAGTATTACCCTCCTGTGGCATTTATTGGTTTTGTGTGCCCTAATAGGGGCGCACATGTAGACACTGAGACATGTACTGTACAGTTAACTAGTCAACTGTGCAGTATACATGTTGTGTAGATGTGTCCATGAAGTATTAGAGATAGTTTTAAAGTAGAACCTAGGATCAACCCTCCTGCTGATCTCATATATAGCCACATACTCTAAAGTACTTAGTAGACTGGGCCCCATGTATTTTCAAAAACTTCTGGAAACCCTGTTTCCAGAATCAGCTGGTTCTCAGTCAGAAATTAGAACTCCCCAAGCCCCATGCTCCTGCATCTCTAGTTGCTTCTTTGTGAAACATCCTGCTTGCCAGACCTTACAAGGACCTTGAAACTGACTCATTCTAAATCTAAATTCTAAAGTTAAAGAAACCTCTTAAAGCCATAAACTTGTAACAACATGGCACATTGATTTGATTTTATCACCTCAATACCTGTTTACACGGTTCTCACTTATTCCTGCATTTTATGTAATGAGCTTAGAAATCATCGATCAACAGAGAGCTTAGAACTATAATATTGTCTTTTAAAACATTTAGTTTGGGTCCAGCTTGAAAAATTGCCAGAGTTGGGGAGTGTCTTGCTGACGTTATTTTCATTAAGATTCACCTTGGTTTGTTAATACTATTAGACCACAGGCACTGATAAAAACCTAATCTTACTAGACACTAGACAGTCCATTGCTTTACTGTCTTTTTATTAGTCTTCTTCCTGTTACTCAAATACAATGGCTTGGGAAAAATGCTGATTTTCACTTGGCAACATCCTTGCTGAAACTGAAAGTTAAAAAAAGGTAACAAATCACATAGGAAGGTCTGAATTGCAGCCTAACTATGAAAGTCTGCCAAAAAATGGTATTCCTAATAAGAGGAAGGGAGAGAAAGAGAATGCAGGTAAGAATAATGATTAGCTTTAAAGTTACTAGAAGAAATGTGTGTTGTCTCCTCTTCTTCCCTTACAAAACAATCATAAGGTCTACTGAAAACAATTTGGGCATGTCCATACCACCTCTGACTGTACTAAGGAGCACTACCACGAAAACAAGCCACAACTATTCGTTCTCACATCAAACACCAAAAATGCATGTATTGTAGTTGCTGATAAAGCAATGCTACCCATAAGCCAACAAATATGCCTGAGACTGGGCACCTGAAAAAAGGGCTAGGCTAAAAGAGGGGCAGCCAAGGCACCACCCTTGGGCACCCAATGTAGTGGGGTGCAAAAAGTCAGCAGCCATAGTGTTGCTGCTGGTAGGCCAGCCACTGACACTGCCCCATGAACCACCATCTCCCAGAGCATGGAAGTGCCCAAGTATGCCTGTGGCTGAGCACATCCTGGTCATGCACTTAATAGGGTAGGTTACATTTTTTCAGCAACTGGCATGTATGAAGCAGGAGTGAGTGTCAGCATATTTTTGCTGTGCTGCTCTCTACTATAGCTGTTATTACAGGCATGAAGACCCCTGCTAAAATGAAGGGCTAGATTCTGTATGCACACAGACCCACAAACATCCCAAACAACTTTAGTTTAAATATACAAGGCAAAGGGTGAAAGAGGAAACAGAAGCACAGAGGGCTTCATTGGCAGAGTCTGAACTTTTGGGATGCTGATCCAAGTAAAATAAGTAAGCACTCAAGTATTTTTACTTAAGTCATTTAATTTCACTTATACCATATTCTTAGAGAAGTGTATGCTTTGCTGGATCTGGGTAAGATTACTTAGCAATCAGTCAGGTCAAGCCCAGAAAATTACTTGTCCAAGATCACCCAGCAGGAGGTGTAGCAGGGCAGTTCTAGAGCTCACTCCTGCTACCTGATGTCCCCCTTAGTTTTGTCCACGCTGCTGCTGCTTGTGTGAGCTGCATGTAAAAAATCAGGTCCACAGATGTTTTCAGAGTCCACCCCCTCCCTTCCTCCACTCCCACCTCTCTCTTATAATAAACAGTTTTGAAAAGTAGCTAAGAATTATGGGCTCAAGTTGTTTAGAATCAGTTTTCCAGCATAATTTCTACACTGTATGTGTGCTAAAGCAAAGAAAAATAACTCAAATGTATATAATTTCTGAAGATGAATCTAAACGTTTGAAGAGGAAAGAATCCAAGTGTTAAATTGTTAGGTTCAACCATCTGATCACACAAAACAACATGACTTAATACAGTAGTGCAAGGCAACAGGGAAGATGGCAGACAGCCAAGCGACCCAGTGGGTGGTGTAACCTATTGAAGAAACATTTGAAAAGGACACAAATATATAACATAAAGCATCCTACAGTTTGCTTCCTTCGCTCAAAATTGTCCCACATATTGTAGCATGCCTAAAGCTCTTTTCATTTGCACAGCTGAGCAGTATGGGGAACCCATGGTGTGTCCAAGATATTAAATGCATCTGAAATGAAAAGAATAAAACCTATGGAACAGTTTAAAGAGTCAGAATACCCTTGGCAAGTGAGAACTTTCTTAAGAAGTCATGGATTGTGCCAAACATGGCACGCTGACAAAATCTGTCGCACATCAGCCTTGTCCTATTATCAAAATAAACAAACCCAGAGAAGAAGGCAGAAAGTCAGCTTCCCACAAATAAATTCACTATAATGAGGAACTGACACTTTCATAGCTAGTGGGGATTAATACACAGGAGTGACTTTCAGTATTTTACTGTATCATGCTAGCTTTCTCTGATTGGTCAGTGGTCATATCAATCTTTTTCCTTACCATATGAGCACTGTAGGGCTAGGGCACAGCAACAATGTAGACTCCTGTGTTACTTAGGTGCTGATGTTAAACAAGTAAACAAGTAAAAAAAAAAACCTCCCGAATATTTTCTTTTGAATCTGCATCTTCCTCAAGCCCCTGAAACTCAATGCATTGACATTTTAAATTAACATGCTGTCTTACAGCAGAAACCATTATCTTCGCAAATGGACTCCTCGGTAACAGGTGGTACTAAGTGATGGGTAATTCACTGTTGCATTAATTTGTCTATTGCACAACTCTTTCTAAGGCTACATGCAGTAAAGCAGATCTCCTGGCTGGGAAGAACTACTCATGGCTTGAATGTTGGGGGATACAGCATGTTTCCAATTTATGTTAACTTCTGTGGGCGATGCAGTAGTTCAGCATCTCTGAAAATCAGATCAAAAGTTCCTACCTCTGGAAAAGGAACATCATTCATGTCAAGTCTAATCTGAAAAATACAATCTATCATCCCACAGCAATTGCCAGCATTCAGGTGGTTTAGTATCAGTCATAGCCCAGCAGGATTTCATAAAGGAGCGTCCTGCTCCTCTCCCATCCTGGAATCATAGAAAAAAGGACTAATTAGGACCACAAGGGGTCACTTTATCCAAACTCTGTGCTCAAGACAGAAACAGTTCTGCTTAAACCATCACATACCAATGTGTTTCTAACCTGCATTTCCCATAATGAAGATCCCATCACCTCTCTGGGTGTGTCTACATAAGACATTTACTGTGCAGTTGACTAATTAGCTCCACAGTAAACGTCTTTGCGTCTACACATGCACCCCTATTAGGCCCACGGAACTACAATTTTGCAGCAGAGTAGTACTTGTAAATACTTGTAAATTCAAATACTACTCTGCTATGGAATTACTTTGTGCACAGTAACCCACATGCAGATGCTGACCCCTTGGCTGGGGCACAATGGTGGTTCAGTGCAGGGGTTGCCTGTCATCTACCACCCTTGTGCCCCATCCAGCCCCTCCTCAATACAGTGATCCCGGTCAGAGCAGCCCCGAGCTGGCAGGCTGATCCCCAGGAATCCCAGTCAGCTGGGGCTGCTGCAACCTGGCTCAATATGTTGTGGTCTGGGTGCATGTGCAGATGCACACCTGGGAACCTCCTGGAAGCAGTAAGCTCCAGTTTATTGTTGCCCCCTAATGGTATGTATAAATGCACCCTCTAAGTATGTAATCACCCATTTTAAAGAGCCAGGTGGGGATTGATCACATGTCCACTGTCCATTCTCTAGTAGTTCTTCAGTACATGCTCAATGAGAGAAAGTAGGACACCATAAAAAAAAAAAATCCAAGATGGAAATGTAGACAAAATCCTAGTGGTAAATTCATCTGCTACTTACTCTCTTGCCCACACTTTGTCATTGTCCTTTTCCTTGATCCTTTAGCTTCAATGTTATTCAGACAAAGAACAATAGATTCAGAAGACTGAGATTTGTTCCTTCTCAGCTTCTCTAAAGAAAAACTATCATATTTTGAGTACCTCTTAAATTTTAATGCGAGCAGTCTTGCCTATTTCAGAAGTTTTGATACCCACCTCTGGTTTTTCATATTTATTTTTACATGCTCTCTCCTTCAGGGGGATCCATTTTTATTTCTTCACCTCTTTCTTCAGGACCTGTGGGTCACAAAATCTCTTTTCATTAAATGCTTTTCATTTTTCTCCTTTTTCCAACTAAAGAATGCCTGGGGTTGGGGAGGCAAAAATGTTCTATATGTTTTTCTTCTTTCTACTAGGACATATCGAGACAGTAGGCGACATTCATTCATATTAAAATAATCATAATTAATATTAACATAGCGCCCTTTGGCCAAGATTCTTATACTGCTTCACAAAGCACAGTCTTGCTTCATCTCTGTCATATAGATATGATAGATTATTATGCTCCTCTGAAAAAGGGGCAGAGAATATTGAATCTCCTACCCTGGAAAAATGTATATACACACTTAAATTTATGCATAGCACAAAGTGAAATAGAACTGCTAATATACATGAACTCCAGCACAGGTATACTGCACTGCAAAGACGGGGCAGGGAGGATGTCAGTCGGTTGGCTGGCCCAGACTTCAAGTACTGATCAGACTCTGGAGTTGCAAATTTAATTCCCTGCATTGTTTAGACTTTCTTTACACTTTGGGCAACACAGATATCATGGGTGACTGATGCCTCCTGAGTCTGGGGGGGCACCAGTGGGGCATGACGGGGGGTACCCCAGCAGTCAGTCAGTGGCTGGGAGGGGTCCCCCAGTAGCCAGTTGGGAGGGGGGACTCAGCAGCCAGCTGGCAATGGGGGGGGACAAACAGCCAAATTTAGGGGGGTACCAGTACTTTCAGGGGAGCACATGCCCCACTGTACCCTCTCTATGCATCACCTATGACAGATATGATACTATCTGCATTGCTCTTACAAAAGTGACTGCAGCATAATGTAGGGATAACTAAGGTACCTTCAGATTAGTCACCTTGGACATAAGCATGGGATGATTTATCCTGTGGTGAATATGCATAATTTAAGCCATACTGAGGTTCTTGCTGCCATGGCTAGCCTGTTATCAGCACCTGAGCTAATTCCTTTGAAGCTGGCTAGGTATCTCCAAATTGTGCTGCAGTCACTTCTGTAACTATACTGTAGATACATGATCTAGCTCATAACGCCTTAATCTCCTATCAGTAGCTCTCACAAAACTGTTGCAAGAATAAATATATTACAATTTTGAGGTGTCCAGATAGGTACTTAAATGACTCAATTTAATTAAAAGGATCCTCTATTCTGTAACAAAACCTTGCTACTGTCCTAAAGAGACAGAGATCCTTGGTGACAAAGCAAGTTAAAAATTCCAGCTTTGCCCCAAATCTTTTGTTTGATCCTCTAAACAATTCTGTCTACTCTATGCATAGTCAACAACTTTTATTTTTGCTGGGGGACAGGGCTGAGATGATGCCCCTCGCCCCAGGAATCTGGCCAAAGCAGAGCCAAGCAGAGTATGAGGGGGGGAAGGGAGGGTTGCCTGCTGCAGACTTGGGGTTCCCCATCCTGTTGCCCTCTTCCTGGGAGCCCCATGCCAACTGCACCACCGTGGCAAGGTACCCTCTGTCTGCCCAGCAGCCAAGTGGGGCACAGCTCCACACTGCTCCCCACACTGCTGTTAGGCAAGAAGGCATGCCTTGCCATGGCAGCACAGCCAGTGCATGGCTCCTGTAGGGAGGGCAGCAGGGCAGGGAACACCAAGCCTGCAGTGGACACCTCACATCTACCCCTGCCCTGCACACAAATCTGGTGAGGCACATGTTCCCTCACACCCTCCTCTCCAGCAGTGCATAGAGGCAGGGAGCCAGCCCCTCCTCCCCCAGATGACTTACCTATGGCTCTATCCTGCTCCCCACCCCGCGCTTGGGCCCCATGCATTACCCTGGCTCAGTAGTGTCTCCAGGCCCAGTCCCTGACCCACTCCTTTCCTAACTATGGGGGCTTCAATCTGCCCTCCCCCCATATTTACCAGCAGGCAGCTGGAAGAGCCTGGGGCTTCCTAGGGCTGCATGCCTGGCCATGTGCATGTATACATGTGCACATAGTGCCCCCTACATCCCACTCCCGCAGCCCCTTGCAGGCTGGAACTCTGCCAGCCTGTAACAGAAAACCCGCAATTTTATAACATTTTTCCATGGTAAATGGAAAACCCTGATCCCTGCATGATCCTGAGAACCTGGGACAAATACTGTCCCAGAGTCATGCAGCCTGGGACTATGGTCAGAGCCCTCAGGTCCCCCCATACTTGGCACCTATGACTCTATGCCTTGCAAATTTTAATTAGTATTTTCTTTAAATAGTAATTTCTGATATGTTTTTAAATTAAGCATGCTATGGGAACTATCTATCTTTCATAATTTGTCTCCCTGCTTGTGCTCCTTAATGCTAATTTTCTCCCCACTGTCTACCGTTCTTCTTGATTATGGTCCTTATTCTGCAGTCTTCAGAGTAGAAGAGTTTTAGGACCCAGCACATGCTGTTTTGTCCAGGTGTCTTTTGAATGGTTGGCATGACTCTACACCCTTAAACAATGAGCAGGTTTCCCTTTACATCACAGAATGTCCATGAGAAGGAAGAATCCTAAATTGGTCAGTCTACCCAGTCTTTGTGACCAGGAAAGCCCTCTTTATTTTGGAGAGTGGAAAGGGCTAAAATGTGTTCCCCTCCCTTATCCCCCTGCCCCAGTCCTACCCCACCCTTTGTTTTTCTCTTTTCCCATTTCTTGTAGAAACAAGCCTCCATCTAGCTGAGAAGTTTTGGATATAACTTTTTCTAAAGTCAGTCAAATCTCTTCTGACCACTAAAGAGCAGAAGTGGTCAGTTGAATGTGAATATACCTTTCAGAGGCTTTACTTTAGTATTGCTGCAGTTTTCTCATTCCTGTTTTGGTGCAGTGAGCTCAGGATGACCCCAATCCTGGATCCAAACCTGAGTTGTTTATAGATAGTTATGCCTTTTCCTGAGCTTGAAAGCATATCTTATATGTTATTCTGAGATTCCTGTGATGACCCCAGGAAAACTTACTCAACATACATTTAAGCATGTAATCTTTCCAATAAAGGTTACTGTGTTATTTCCACGGTCAAAGATTTAATGACAAAACACGTTCCAGTGAGAGCCTACACAACTTTTTCTGTTTAGCTGAGCTTATTAAAAACACCACCAAAATTCAGATAATTTACAATGAAAAAGTAAAAGGGAAGGGACCAGGATTAAATCTTATGTTTGATTTTCTGCCTTATCATAATTTGGTTGCAGTCAAAACAAACACATGATAAGGAGAAAATTAGGACTAAAATGTTACACTCCCCTCTCCTTGCTAATGTAAGTAGTTTGAATTATTTTTCGAACAAATACTCTTTTTTTTAACTGCCATGGACTGGGCAGTGGAAGAATTTTAGTGCATAAACTTTTGTATTCACCAAACCAAAATCGATCATGCCGTATGATACAAAACACAAAGCATAAGAAGGCGTTTTATTTTATTGTCCAAATGGGTAGAAATTTAGGTGTTTCCTACCGGATTAAAAAATATGCATGCATTTACCCATATTTAAGGCAGTAGAACATGGATAAAAGTTTGCTATGACATGAGACCATAAAGGAAAAAGAAATCAGAGAAAGGTCACCGGAGGCCAGCAGAGAGACTAAAGACAGTTTGCAGAACAAGAAGTTCATTTAAACACAGTAATTTGAAAACAGACTCAACAGGAGACAATCTATATTATCTTTTATTTGCTGAATCTTTTTGCTTTTTACTACTCCCAATTCCACCCCTGCAGTTCAGACCTGGCAGCTAAATCTCTGTTGCTTTCCAGCAGCTTTTACAAAACAGATAAGGAACCAAGCTAGCAAAGAAATAGGCTAAAGTACTCTCTGTCTCTCTGTGTTCAGGTACTGTGAGTGAATCTTTCTTTACAGCATCATCTAGAGGCTTGGGAACTCTTGACAGCAGAAATCTTACAATGACCTAGAAACGTCTGAGTCTATGACTACTATAAACTTCTTGTTAATGGTTTTCCAAGTTATTATATACTTTTCAGTAGGATCATGTATACCATGGCAACATATAAGGGTTTGGTAGTGCATCCTAGTACCCCAAAAAGGTGATGCTTCCTTGATACGTGAGACTGGTGTGGTTAGCTTCTGCAGAGGAAAAAAAAAAGAGAACTATCTAGCTATTATCTACATGGCACAATAATTTTCCAGAGGAAACACCATCAAATTTTCACTGCAAATTATATACACTAGATGGATAAAAGTTATATATAATCTATTCTGTTGCCATTCACTTGTTGATAGGTTTTTATTTTTCATATAAATAGATATCTACCAATCCCAACCTCACTTAGAAAATTTTCATTTCACACAGTTCTTGTGACCCACTGTGACATTCTGCACAGACTATACAACCATTTATTTTACCAATTACCAGTGTACGTTTGGATTTAGATATCTTTATATTTTGTTGACATGGCTTCACTGTGTGTGCATGCACATATACACATGCACATGCCAGGCAACTTATTTGGTTCATTTAAAATGTGTGCATTACTCTTTACCTTTAAAAGGGTGCACGTTTTCCAATAAGTAGGTAGATTTTGGGGAAATAGTTATTAAACACATTGTGTGGCCATTCCAAAAAGGAATATTATGACATCTGGATGCAACAATAAATCTAAGCCTTACATTTAGATGCTTTTAAAATCACGTGGTTGTAGGCATTACCATATTTCTGTGGAAATGTGACTCATATTAGTTCCTTCATGCTGGTAGATTTAATTCTCCAATTAAACTATAAAATTCCACTCCCTCTTCAGGAGGAATCCCAAGTATGAAGAGTCCAAAATGAACTTTTCTCCCTCTTTTGGGGTCTATCTGCAATGTTTCTTGGTGGTGCCTTACTGTTGAAGTCTTTCTTCCAAGTGCTCTGAACTTGAATTATGGATGACAAAAAGGTAGCAACTGTGATCCCAAATCCTCCCTACTTCTCTTCCTTCAGAAATATTTCCACCTGTGTGCTACAGTCCCCTAACTTTGTTGGGAATTATTTATATATGGCTTTCGCACCAAATGCCACCCCTTCCTTGAGGAAGTTATAGAGAGCTAGCAAAGTAGTTTGTTTAGATCTCTTTTCTGATCCTTTCCCTACAAAGTCTCAGAGCTCCAGTTCTTGACCCTTTCCTAGTCTCCCTCAGTACAAACCCATAACAGCCCTTGTTGTCTCCTACGTTTCCCTTGTAGAAAGGAAAAAGAGCTCCTTGTAGATGGTTCCTCCTTTTTCTGGCATTTGCTGCCAGCATTTCCTGTAACTCCTTTCAGACTTGAAAACTATATGTCTCACAAATCCTCTAAATAAGAAATGAAACTAGGAACAGGAAAGTCATGGGCTCTACCTTTTCTTGTCATTACTCACAGCCTCGCCCATCAGTGTACACCTTTTTTGAACCCTGAACCATTTTTCCAGCTTTAACTAATTATGCTACAAGGTATATGGACACTTAGGAAATTAGTGCTGACTTCATAGAACTCCAAAGTACTACCCAACCCTATAGTTATACAACCATACAATTGGAATCAGGCCTTAATATCAGCCAATGTCTGCTCTTATTATGCCCTTTACTGTAAATGCAATGAAGATTTCAATGAAATTGTTGCATAAAACTCAGATACTCTGTCTTAAAGTCATGGGTCCCTGATAGATTGGTTTAAGGGGAACTATGCCACAGAGCTGTACAGTTCTTTGTGAAGTATGATGACTGCAAGTGGAAAAAGGTGGTCATTTTTGAGAGATGGGACAGGGGGGGTACGTCCTCATCCAGTGTGATATCAGGTAGCTCAACTCAAGCTCTTCTCTGAGACTAGAGAGAAGCAGGAAGTAGAAGTGGCCTAATAAAGAGGTCCCTCCTATAACCCCACTTGGCTGCCTCCCATATTATTTACCACCAATCAAACACTCTAAAGGCCTACCCACAACAGTACACTTTTTTTTTTATCAAACAGCTGCCTATTAAAACCTGTTTGTGTTTCAGGGGCTAAATGATCTCCTCACTTAGGTCAATGGCAAAATTTCCATGAGCTACAATGAGAGGAGAATTTGTTCTTCCAGCATCAGAGGCTTACAGTACTAGCTCTGTGATTGAAATGAAACAGGAATCCATATTAAAAGCTTAATTTTGAACTTGTGCAGGTATAAAGGCCTAATCCAGCTCCTTATGCAGTTGATGTATCTTTCAGTTAACTCGAATAAGTATCAGATCCTCCTTGTGGAGGAGGTGGACTCACCAGCGCTTGGGGCCAAAATGAAGTCTAATTTTGAAGAACAGGAAAAAACAACCAATTCCCATAGTTAAGCACCCAACCACTTATAATCAGGCCCAATATTAACAAGTTTTTGCTCTTATTTATATTCCTACAAGCTCACTCAATTTGATGTGGCAACGTGGGTTACCTGAGCAGGATTATGTACACAGTGGGTGTGTCTATATGAGATGTTTGCCTAACTAGCTCCACGGTAATGTCTCAGCATTTACACATGTGGCCCTATTAGGCAACAGTAAACTAATAAATGCTGCCATAGGATAATACTGGGTAATAACGGTGTTATTTAGTGTGCTGCAACGCACGTATAGACATTGACGGGGCTGGCTGGGACACAAGGGTCTTTCAGTGTAGGGGCTGCCTGCTGGCTAGGTGTATATATATGCATTAGAATTGTTCAGGATGGGCAGCAGGGGTTAATTGATTTCTGGAAGCTTAGGTCTCACGTACACAGTTTCACATAGCCTTTAAAGCAGACAGGTTGTCTAACACAACAAGGCCAATGAACACACAGAGTCTGGGAACCTGAGGGCATGTACCATACTGTTTCATAACATGAGATGAGGTGGCACCAGCTTAAAGGCCAAAGAGCACAGGGGCCTCAATCCAGGCTTGAGGACACCAAACCAAATTAGTAGAAGGCCCAGGAAGACCAAATTAGCATGTGTGTATGTGATGAGCTACATGGACAGCATGATAAATACTCAGAGAGATCAACTAGCAATAGCCACAGATGAAAAGTCATCAGGAGTCATCCACAGGGAAGGAGAATGCAAAAGAAGGACCTGAGAGTAACAGAGGGTCCCTCCTCCCTACCCCACCTGGGTCCTCCTCCTCCCTGAGTGGAGTCCCCATCCCCATCCCCTGGGAGGGTCCCCAAGGCCCATGGACAGAGGGCACACCACCAGCCCATCTCATCCACCCACACATGGCCTTGACCACCCTGTGCTGCCCTGACCCTGCTCCCCCCCCCCCACACTACCACTACCATCACCTGCAAGGAGTAAGAGGGGTGGAGGTCAGCTTTGGTGGCCTTGCCCCTCCCCCCTCCACGCTATCCTTGCCACCTGCAGGGAGCAGGCCAGGGGGGGCAAGGCTCTGGCCCCACCCCCCAGTTCCGTCCGCTCCATTGTCCCCACCTCAAGGGAGTGAAAGGGGGGGGGGATCAGGCCAGCTATGCTGGCCTTGCCCCCCTCCTCCTCTGTGTTCCCAACATCATAGCAGTGCTCCACTATACCACCAGCTCCTGTTTGAACACTTTTTCTGCACTCTGATTCACTGTTTATCAGCCAATCAGAGTGCAAATAAAGTGTTACAAACAGATAGACAGACAGACAGAAAGACTTAGGCTTTTATAATATTAGAATTGCTTGATTGCTTGTATTGGTGTTTTTTTCCTGTTATCATTATCGTTGTGTATCAATAAATTTGCCTATTATTGAATGGACAGTTTGTGGTCAGTCTGAGGGTGTATTCCTGCCCCAACACAAACTGTCTGAGTCCTAAATCCAGAATCAACTATGCCAAGAAGAGGCAGCATGTTACTTTAACATGGTTCTGCAGAGTCTGTAAAGATCAAGTACTTTAGTGGGGCTTTTTTAGAGCTTTTATTTAATAGCTGATTGAATCAACTTTAGCTAAAGTGCCAAAAAGCCCTGCAGAAGCGCCCAATCTTTACAGACACTGCAGAGCCGGGTTGAAGTAATGTGCTGCCATTTCTGATATAGTGAGTTTTTCGAGGGGGTTTAAACATCTACAAGAAAAAAGCCATGGCTCCTGGGTACTGAGCCCTGCTAATTTTTTTGGTGGGTGCTTGAGTCCTAGAGCACCCATGGAATCAGTGCCTATGGGCTAACCCCACACTGAAGCACCCTTAGGCCCCAGCCAGCCCCTCCACAACACATTGAGCCAGGTTGGAGCAACCCCATGATGGCAGGCTGATCCCCTGGGCCCCTTGCCAGCCAGGACTGCTCTGACCCAGCTCAACATGCTGCTCTCCCAGGCACACATGTAACCACAGTGCCCAGGAGCAATAAATTCCAGTGTGGCTGGAATTTATTCAGTTGAATTAATAGCATGTATAAACATGCCGAGTGTTCCTTAGGCATAAAACTTGTTAGAATGAAGTGTGATGCACTTACAATAGACTGCTGAAATAAAAAGGCAAACATTTCCCTAATATATTGAACATCTTTTCAGAATACAAGTTTAAGGGGAGAAACTCAAAAATTTTAAATGCCTGTTATAATAGAAATTGAAAAGTAAAATCATGTTGCTTTCCCAATACAGTTTCAAAAACTTTTACTGTAGACAATCAAATGGGCAAATGTACATTGATCATTTACTGCACACTCGTTTTAAGAAGGAATAAATGAGAATAGCGATAATAGGCACCTATTGAACCATTTCCCATTTTCTTGTGCTGCAAATTTCTTAAGTAAATCAGCAAATTTTTGCTGTGCTGTGACAGCTATAAATCTCAGATAAGCATCTTGTGAATGGGTCAGTGCATTAGCTCTGCAAGCTCAATTAGCTACACTACCACCAAGCTGGGGGAATCTACAATAAAAATAAAACAGCTCTCACCCATTAGATTAAAGTGACTATAAATATTAAGTGTTGTTGTAAATGGAGCCAACTTTTGGATATATCATCTGATTTTTGAAGCCCCATTTAAGATTTAATACTCAAAGGACATTGGTATGTCTTCTGATTTTGGAGTAGTAATAAAATCTTAGCAGGGTATATACTTTTAAACAATGAGAATTACAAAAAGCATCTACTGGTAATAAAATACTTTTTTGGTCAAATAACTATCTTTATTTTGCATCCTTTCATTTTTAACCAGCCTCTCAAATAAAAATCAGTTTGTTTTTTATAAATACCATTATAGACTAATAAATTGTTACAATCAATTATTGAAACCATATTTATTACATTTAAAACAGAAAACCTGTCCAGTAACTTAGGTCCAAAAATACATTTTGGAAGAGGAGTTTGTTTCTGCCAAAGTACTTTGAATAAAAGTACTTCCCCAATTCTTGTTTTAAAATGCTAATAAAACTCTTTTGTTTTTTAACTGGATTCAAGTATTGTCATACTGTTAGAAATCCACACATAAAGAAAGCATTTGCTCATGCACAAGAACCAAAAGGAAAAAAGTATAAAAATAAGAAGCTTGTAAGTGGCCAGGTGACTCTTAACTGAACCTGTAGCAAACCCCCAAATTTTTCTTTTTGTATAATTATTATGCTTAAATTGATTTTTACTGTTCTATGTTACTGCTTTACTGATACTATATGATTTAGGCCTACATATACAAGTTTCCATTTTGTTTGTCACATCTCCATCTTGTGTCTCCTGACCAGGCATACCCTATTGTAACTCTGTTGTAACTGTGTGATTCATACCTACCCCTCCTATGTAACTTGCTTCCAGAATGAATGGGGATGAATGCGGGTGCTTGAAAAACAATGGTAGCAGGTCTAAAAATAGCTCCCTCTGAATGACCAAACCATGGACTCCAGACCCAACCTTAACCTTGCATTGACCCTCCCTGGCTCAAGATTTGAAAGACAAAGACTGCTGCAGATCCTACCCAAGCCATCATTACAGACACCTGAAACTGCATGTCCTGACCTGGAATGCACATGCTCAGTGCACCAGGGGTTGGCCCTTGCCTGGGCAGGCCTCCTGCCACTGGGGTCACAGAAGGTCTGCCCCTATAAAATGGGGCAGTGAAGACAGACCCAGTGAGGATGCCATCTTCACCTGGACCAGACCTGCTCATCAACCCAGAGGGCCTGCCAGCAACCCCCCTGGACAACAGCTGCTGGACAAAGATCCTGACTGGCCCTCGAGGACCCCCTTCCAGCCTGGATAGGTAGCTATCACCCCTACTCCCTCTTCAACCAAGGACTTGAACTCTGTTTCTCTTCCCCACCTGGACTCCAGCCCTTCCACTGGGTCTCTTTCTGCTGCTGCCAGTGTGTGTGTCTGTAAACCAATAACTTCATGGAGCTGTGTAGTGTGTTGTCTGTTTAATAAACCTGTTATTTTGAAGCCCCAGGTTGGGGTTTTGCCTGTTTCCTGACTGTTTCCCCCTTGCCACCACTTATCTGCCCCAATCTCCCAGCTGTCTGCCTCCGTTTCCAGTCCCAAGCGCCCAGGTTTCTGCCTCTCTCTCTTTCCTGGCTGTCTTTTCCTTGCCACCAAGCTTTTCCCCTTGTACCAGTGACCTTGAGTAACTCTGGGACCACTTGACCTTAAGTAACCCCAGCTCCCCTCCAGTTTCCTGGTTCTAATCCTGGCCCCAGCAACTTTCACTCCTGGCACTTTTACTGTCTCATTTTAACCCCCATCCATCTCCCTCCTTCCCCTCCTTCTGGAGATCTTTGACTCTTGATTCCCCCTCCCTTAGTCACCAAGCACCTTAGGTATCCCAAGTACCCTAAGCACACACATACCACCCAAGTTAGGAACTCATTTGTATGTATTTGTACGTGGGTGGTATGTGTGTGAACTGGTGAGTGTGTATCTAGATGTCATTGTGTGCATGATATATGAATTAGGGATCTGTGTATGCGTACTGTGTGTGGGGGTATTGACAACAGATTGTTGTCTAATTTTTGGTGTGTATAGTGTTGTGGGTATATGTGCGTAGTGGGTATGTATGCACCTAACTGATTTTTGAGTGTGTGCATCTGCAATTGTACACCACACCTTCCTGTCTAACAGCGCGATATTGAGACCCAGAGCATTGACCTGACACAACAGGGCAATAAACCAGCCAGAGAGGCTGTAAATAAATGTCTCATTGATATAGGCCTTATTGTCTCAGAGCCTGATCCAAGACAAAAAGAACCACAGCACGGTCATTTACATACACGGCTCATTCAAGCTATGTCGGTGCTACTTCACCAGAGACAAGCATGCAACCTGGTCAGCCTGGCCCAGGAAAAAGTACAACCACCTCACAAACACATATATAGCCATTTTCTGAGAAAAGGCATTAGCACATTTTATCCTGTATACTTCAGAGGGACTTGAAGTAGGACATTGGGCTTGTACATCTGCAGTGTCCCAGGACAAAAGTGTTCCTTCCCAGGACAACTGCAGTGTCACTTTACAGTCTGAGCAGGTATAAACAGGAGTAGGGCCAGTGATCTGAATGTAGTTGTACCAGGGGTGTCAAACTCATTTGGGCCTATAGGCTGGGTGAGTGACATGGGGCTGGTTCATGGCACCCTTTCCTCCACACCATGCGGACCTAGAGCCCACTTTGTCTGCCCCAGGATCCACAGTGCATATGGCAAATGTCTTGGAGTAGTCAGGGAAGGTGCCAGGGGCAGCACTTTTTGGCCTGGGCAAGCACAGCATATAGCACAGATCCTGGATTAGCTGGGCACTGCACTTCAAGTGGCTCCTGCTAGACTGCATTGCACTTGGTGGCTGTTCCAGGATCTGTGTCACCCTGGTGGCGGGTCGGGGACTGTACTGCATGTGGTGCCTGCTCCAGCCAGTCAGGGACCTATGCTGCCCATGGTGCCCACAGGTGCTGTATGCAGGGCAGGTCCCAGGCCAGCTGGAGTAGGTGCCACATGCAGCACACATCTGAGAGCATCCAGGGCAAACAGCGCAGTTCCTGAACTGGCCACAATGGTGCCAGAACAGGTGCCATGTGATGGTATATGTCTTGGGGGCCTGTCTGCAGGGTCCTTCCTGGTCAATTCAAAACCAGGGCCAGTGCCAGGTGCTGGACAATGAGGCTCCAGGGGCCAGATCCAGCCCACAGGTCATATGTTTGACACCCCTGAGTTACACCAATTGGAGAAGAGAACAGAGAAGAGAGAGCAGAAGAAAGAAAAGAAGAGAAATCCCAGTCTACAGCCTACTCTCCACTGTGGAAATATCTGCAACTTCTGCAGATGGATCTGTGGCTCAATGATTGGACTCTTCGGTCACTTCCAGACCCATCAATGAGCTGTAGTAGAGATCATCCTCGAATCAAGGGGTTGTCAATGGTGACACCAACTGGCACTATCTGAGCCAAAGTGCACCTGACTTTGACCACACTTATACAAATATAAATCCAACAAAGCAACAGCAATCAAAGGCCTGGATCACAATGGCATCTTCAATGAAACTACATATGTACTTAAAGATAAGAGAAACATCTAAAACTTTGATCGATCATTAAACTAGATTCATATTTAAATGTATTCCAGGCAGAGCATTTAGAAGGGTTATCTTTTTTGAAAGGCAGCAATCCTTCTAAACAGTCATTGGCTTCATCAGTGTTACAGTCTTCTAAGAATATATATCCATTTGCTTGTAGATCATTATACTATTCCCACTGCGCTGGTGGCTGAACATACTTCATGCTATACCCAGAGTATGTAGCAATTCCACAACTTATCCCATGTTAATTAATTAAAGTATTGATGGTTGTGATATTTAAACCAGCTTTATTGGTGGTTAATGCTTAAAATTTATACACAGGCTTCTTAAAAGTCACTTTATAGAGGAAGATTTGTTTGTTATTTAAAAAGGTTTTTTTTTCCTTTCTTCTCCTTTTTCTCATGTACTATAGATCATGGAAAAAAACAAGACACTAGGCCAATCGAAGTGTGTAGTTAGAGCCATTCTGTTTTCTACTGCAGTTCAGAACTATGTTGTTATCTTTCAATATTAGAATCATGGTACAAATCCCACACTAAGCCAGCTGTCTTGGCTATTGATGTTGAAACGGGTTTGATCTGGTTCAGCAATACCTGCATTCAAAAAGGTCCTTTTTCTAGTTCCAAGACAGACAGACCACTGGAAAATTTGATACTCTGCCTTCAAAGACCATGTCAATGTATTTGACTGCAAAGAAATCATTCCTATAAACATAACAATCCAATCTCCTGAGTTTGAAAGATCTGAATGCCCATGTTTTGCACCTGTTAAAAAAATGGAACAAATTTTTATACCCATTTTAAAAGCTGATTGTCAGTGTAGTCAAAAAAGACAAGTGGAAAAATATATTACATGATGTTTTAAAATCATCTTCTTATGGCCTTGCTGAGATTGACAGCTCTACAGAAAAAAAGAAAGAGTCTTCATTTGAAATTAAATAGAGTAACTTGGAATATCTCAAATTGTCAGGAGGTTTTTTGAAAAGATGTCCTTATGCATGTAACTACAAGTCCATCTGTTGTTTTAATTTGTCTCTCTAATAATTCCCTGGTGTTTCACTTGGTTTGAATGTTAAAATAAATAGAAAAGAATCGGACCATGACTTTTTAACAATATTAATCCAAAATATAGTTTTGTGCATTAACCCTTGCCATTCCCAGCTTCACATCAGGGTTTCAGCATTTTTATTAACATTTCCTGTGCTTCAATGTTAAGTGAATATATTCATTGCATCAGTTTCTGCTGATTTATTTAAACAAACTATTCATTTTTTAAGATTCAAAACTTCAAAGCAATTGTCATGTATGCAATGTAGTTACACAAGATCAATTATATCTCTGTCATGTGTGCTGGCACCACTAGTCAATTGTCAGCTTTTCAGTAACTACATTTTTAAAGTTTTTTAAAATTAGCAACAAAATGAAATGTTGCTATTTGTAAAATATTTTTAAAAGCCCTACTAATCTGATTTTAAATCATTTTTATTTGGCAAAACAAACAGTAATATACTGCACATCAACAGTGATGGTGATACTGATATATGATTAATTTCAATGTGTAGATATTGTTCATCCTTCATGGGCAAAGGTGACCACATCCAGTATAGGGGGGCAGGGGGCAGAAGGTGGGGGGGAAGAAAAGAAATGGGAAAGAAACAGGGAAGGGGAAAAGAGAAAGGGAGAAAAGGGAAAAGGAGAAAAGAGAAAGGAAAGAGAAGGGAGGGGGGTGGAGGCTAGGTCACATGGGTATGTAAATGATTTATAAGCCCAATCTTTGCCTTGAACAATCTGCTGCAGCAGGGGCAGGAAAGCAATGAGGACTGGGTACGACAGGTTTTTGTTTTCCTGGCCACAAGTTTCTTCATTGCTTTGGCTGTACATTGCTATTCAAAGGCCAGTGCTCTGTTCTGGACTGGTGACCTCCAGGATGACCAGTTGTTAGCAATTTGCTTCCAGGACTCCGGGGTTGATTCTGAAACTCCTTAGGGACACCTTTAGGGTGTCCTTGTACCTTTTCTTTGGTGCGCAGCAAGAGCATACTCCATTTGACAGTTCACCGTAGAAAATTTTCCTCAGCAAAGGAATGCTGAGCAGTCTTGAAAGGTGTCCGGCCCATCTTAGCTGCACCAGTTTCAGTAGAGTGTGCATACTGTGGAGAGCTGATCTTCCAAGCTTCTCAGTATCTGGAATCTTGTTCTACAAAGTATCTTTTGCAGGCAGCACAGGTGGAAGTGGTTTAGTTTCTTGACATAATGTTGGTAGACAGTCCATGTTTTGCAGGCATAAAGAAAAATTGGGAGAATGATGGCTTTGAATACCTTCACTTTCATCGACATTCTGATGCCTCTGCAGTCCCAGACTGACTTATGCAGTCAGTCTAAAGCCATGCTAGCTTTTGTAAGTCTCACGTTGACTTTTGTCATTGATGTCAACAGCACAAGACAGCATGCTGCCTAGATAGACAAACTTGTTGACCATCGACAGTTCTAGGCCTTTAACTGAGATATGTGGCTCCTGGAGTGTATGGCAAAGTGAAGGACCCTGACCAGGCATAGTGCTAGTTTCCCAAATAGGGAACTTCTGCCTTTGGGCATGCCACCCTGTTTCACCTGCCATGCCTTGTTATAATTAATTAGCTTGTTAATTAAGGCAGGAGGCTGCCCATTCTTGCCCTGATGGTAGGGGGGCACTATCTGCAGCTCTGTTACTCCCCTACACCGCAGCCCAACCCTTGCAGGTGGCATCCAGATGACACAATGCTCCCAGCCTACAGCCGGACCAAGCTTAGGCCTCATTTTCAGACCTCAGACATACACACATTCATACCGGCCTCCTCTCACTAGGGTCTCTCACACTCCACCTTCTCTCACAGAGTCTCTTTCACACGTTGATAACTCGTACCGCCTTGCTTCCTCTTGGACTGGGCCCCTTAGGCCATAGGCTTTAGCTAGCTCATGCCTTCGGTGGCAGACATACCATCTTTTGGGCCTCTCCTGCAGCCCTCACCAGGGCAGTGGCCAGCCAATTACTCGACCAGATCCAGTCTTGCTCTGGACCCTTCACTGGGGACACCCCATCACTAGGGCCTCTCATCTTTCCCCCCTTACTAGGGCTCCACACTGCCCCGCATCATGAGGGCCACCCCCTCACTGGGTCCACAGGGCTTTCCTCCCCAGTGGGCTCAGGTGGCCATAGCTGTACCTGGCCCCAACTACCTCCAATGATATGTGACCCACCAGAAGGTAAGAGCTTCCCTACCACCTTTTCACCAGGGTGGTAGCTGGCCTGGCTTTTCCTGGGGGCTCCCGTGCCACTGAGAGCCCCACCAGGTCACCCACTCCTGGCAGTTTCATAGTTTCGTAGTTGGTAGAGTCAGAAGGGACCTGAACAGATTATCAAGTCTGACCTCCTGCCACGGGCAGGAAAGAATTCTGGTGTCAAATGACCCCGGCTAGGTGATTATCTAGCCTCCTTTTTGAAGACCCCCCAGGATAGGAGTGAGCACTACTTCCCTTGGAAGTTGGTTCCAGATCCTAGCTGACCTGACTGTGAAGCAGTGCTTCCTGATGTCTAGTCTGAACCTACTCTCAGTCAACTTGTGGCTGTTATTCCTAGTTACTCCTGGTGGTACTTGGAAGAACAGGGACTCTCTCATTCCCTCTGGTCCCCACTGATGAGTTTATAGATGGCCACCAGATCCTCTCAGCCTTCTTTTGTAGAGGCTGAACAGGTTCAGCTCCCATAGCCTCTCTTCATAGGGCCTGCCCTGCTGCCTCCTGACCATGTGAGTGGCCCTTTTCTGGATCCTCTCAATGTTGTTCACATCCCTCCTGAAGTGTGGCACCCAGAATTGGACACATTACTCCAACTGTGGCCTGACCAATGTCACATAGAGGGGGAGGATCACCTCCTTGGACCTGCTCGTTATGCATCTGTGGATGAATGACAAGGTGTGGTTAGCCTTCAGGGTGCAGTTTTAGGTTATGCCCAGGACCAGGAGCTTCCAAACCATCCCCTACATCAGTCTCTTAGTGTACATAAATCACAGTCACCTAAATTAGGTTTCAAATTACCATATTATTCCTCGTTTCTTTTTCTTTTCCTCTGAGTGGTGATCCCGGGTCTCACTTGCAACATCATGTTGTTAAAGGGTTTTTTTCTGGGAGGATGCAACTTAAACACCACTGGGCAATGAAGTACTGATCTATTCCCTTGAAGTTTTGAACTTTTTCGTAAAATGATCTGCTTGACCAGAAAAATGAAAATTCACATTGTACTCTGTACGATAATGTTCTTTTATTAGGTATCTATCTACATTTTTTTATATTGTTTCTTGGGTATAACCATCTCTGGGCTGGAAGAAATAACAGAAACCTATATTTCAAGCTACTGATTAATGCCAGCCTGACCCAATCTTATAAACAAAGGATTTTAGGAAAAGTTTTACTTGACTCTGTAGGGCTTTTCTCCCTCTTCTCAGCTGATCCTCTGTTCCTTGATGTTGTGCTGGCTCCCAGATTGTGTTACCAGCAATGATTCTTTATTTGTTCTCTCCCAGTTTGACACAATCCCCCAAATCTCCCAGCCAGCCAACACCCAACTCCTCTTCACTCCTGCTTTTCCAAACAGCCCCCTCCTCATTCCAGTGTGCTACACTTCTCTCCTTGTTGTCATCCAGGGCTCTCTCTTCCTCACTCACCCTCTGGGGCTGCACTATCTTAATCAAGCAGCTGCTCTGGAAGCACAGCTCCCGCTTTCCTTTCTTAGTTCTTGCCGGTGTTCAGTTTGTGCTAATGCCAGCTCTCTATCTTCATGACAGAGGGGTGGCATCAGGATCTGGGATGACACTTATACAGCTGGCCTCCCCAAGGGATAACTAGTTCTAATGGCCACAAACTTCTAGAAGGCTGATTCAGATTCAATATAAGTAAAAAATTCTTTACAGTCTGGGTGTCGAAGGCCTAGAACAGATTTCCCCCAGAGGTTGTGCAAGCTCCTACTCTAGACTCATTCAAAAGACATTTAGATGTTTATCTTGCTGGGATCATCTGATCCCTGCAGATTTCCTGCCTCTGGCAGTGGGGCTGGACTCAGTGATCTCATGAGGTCCCTTCCAGCTCCTAATGTCTACGAAATCTATGAAGTCTAAGCGTGTTTCATAAAGAAATGGCAATCTTAAAATAAAATTAAAAAAAACCTTATGTACAATGATCATCTACTACACAACTTCACTTCTCTACACATTCAGAAATGATGGGTGCACTCAACAATGCTGCCATCACTGTTCCCTGCTTTTGTGTAGCTTCCCACTTTATTGCAAACATACAGCATGGGCAGCCACTTTTCCTCTAGTTTCTGAAACACCCGTGTGTGTGTGCGTGTGTGTGTGTCTGTGTGTGTGTAGTAAGTGGCCTGTAGAGAAGTTACACTTAAGACGCATTAAGAGCACAGAAAACACTCTAAAGCCATAACTAAACAGATGCTCATGGCTCACAGAGTAGTTAAAAAATGGTAGATCAGTCTCTAAGGGTGCTGGAAGCCATGGAGCTCCCTGCACTTCACAGAAAGCACCATGAACTACAGTGACCCCCCCAACCCCACCCCAACCCAGCAGACATTCGCTGGTGGGTAGCGGGGAGAGTGAGGGTTCAAACTCCACTTTGAAGTGGATCCAGGAGGAGCTGCCTGTCTGCAGCCTCTCTCCCCTAGCCATGCCCAACACTCCCCTCCACCAGCTTTCATGCTGTCTGCAGTATGGGAGGGGGCAAAGGGAGGAGAGGGAGCTCTGAGCTGGGGTTTGCCCAGCCTGAACTAGAGGGTAGGAGGGTGGATTGAAGCTCCCCACAGAAATCTGCCCCTCTCTCCAGCACAGGCTGGACAAACCACAGCCTGGAGCTCCCTTCCCACCCTTTTCCCCCTCCCATCCTGCAGACAGCACCAGGGGCAGGCCTCGGCTACATCAGACTAAGCCCAATCATGTGCAGGGACAGACAGAAGTTAATAAGGAGCACTTTCATCTGAACCCTCATTACTTGAGAGTTAATTTGTCATGCCATTGGGCACTATTAAAGAGCTCTGTAGCGGTGTACTTCGGTCAGGGCATGCCTGTAGAGTGCTTTCATAGTATCATAGTATCATAGTACCTAGGGTCAGAAGGGGCGTAGAGTGGGCCATCTAGTCTGACCCCCCGCCAATTGGCAGGAAATGAGTGCCAGGGTCACAGGACCCCAGCCAAGTACCTAGCTAATCTACTCTTAAAGACACCCAAGGTAGGAGCAAGAACCACTTCCCTAGGAAGCCGGTTCCACGTCCTAGCCACCCTAACTGTGAAATAGTGCCTCCTAATGTCCAACCTAAACCTG
>JAGPOW010000261.1:123667571-123677755 GCA_030014935.1 Caiman crocodilus
GCTGCTCCCTCCTTCCAAAGATAGTATGCCTCCCTCTTTGCCCTCAGGGCCCCCCGAATATCCCTATTAAGCCATGGGGGCTTCCGGGCACCTTTGCCCAAAGGAGAGGGACAGTAGGAGAAGAGTCACTGCTGGGATACTTTCAAGGGGCCAATCACATGACAAACATCTCTTCTGTCAATGCCCTAAGTTAATCCTCAATGGATGTGGCATCAGACTGTAACATTCCACCCTTTAAACTGCCCACCTCCTGCTGAGAGCCAAGCAGGGCCAGTTCTCCAGACCATGGGTTCTCGCACTCTCAGGATTGCTGGCATTTGGGTGATTTCCTCCACCCACAGGGCTGTTTCCACAAGAACATGGCAGGGGCCAGGTCCCTGTCCTGCCACAGTCTTATATTCAGGGTCTTCTTATATTCTAGTAAATATGGTATGTGTATACGGAAGCTCAAGACATTTCTGAATTAATCTGAAGAGCAGATCTTCTGCCAAATCCTCCTAAATTATAACTTTTGCCTCAGTCCTGCTTTTGGATATAAGTATCAGTCTCTCAGGACATAATTTGACCCTTTCCTGGATTACAGTCAAACTCTGGCATTATTATGGATCAACAGAAACCTTTTTATTGATTTCACTGGGATCAAGAAACCCTAACCTACCATTTTTAAAATGTAATTTCTCACAGCCATATCACACATTGGATTGTGCCTTACTCCACAAGTTGTAACCTGTTGAAGTCCAGAATGAAAATTTCAAACTCTGGCCCCCAAATGACTGCATTGATATAGTTTGACAATTTTTAATGCAACAAGATATATTAAATGTTTTCCTTCTACCCCCAAAAGAGGCTCTCTTATGAGAGAGTCCTCCAAATACAATAAGAAATAGACTTCCTTCTATTGCAAAAAAACAGTCTATGTAATTTAGTAGACAGTTACATTCCTGTTGTAGAGAGGTCTTTGGGATGGCTAAAAAAATCTAGAAACATGATAACATTTTTATTAAATTTTGTAGGATTCTAAAGTTTTTGTATAATCCCCATTTAATGTCTATAAAATTACCCCAGATTCCACCTTATCCAATTCCATAGTAACTTTTCCTAACCTATATCTCAATTGTTTTTTTCAATTATTTTGTGTTATTTGCAAAACTCATTGAAATGAATGGTAAATCTCCCATTACTTTTACTGGCCTTTGGGTACAGGCATTCAGTGGATTCTATATACCCATATTTGGTTCTACCAAATAAAAATAAAATTACAAACATAAATAGGAAAAGCTTGATGTATTGGCAACAGTGGGAGGACTAGGAGCAGTGGCCTCAAGCTGCGGCAGAGAAAATTTAGGTTGGAGATTAGGTGGAACTCTCTGCCTATGAAGGTGGTCAAGCATTACAACAGGCTATGATCTGACATGGTGAGATGTGGTATAAACAGATTAACTCAGTGTTCTTCATGACACTAATACTTACATATGCTGTTTTTGTTCCCATGGTATGCAGCAGTGGCAGATCCTCTGCTTGTACAGATTTGTATATATCTCTCCCCTAATATGTATGGATTATAGATCTATTAAAAAGGACGAAAAATAAATTGAACACAAGAAACCTTTAATTTTTGGCTTTGAGATTCAATCCACAACTTCAATTCTAAATATACCTCCCACAAATCTCTGATTTATATTTTAGGGGTAATTTGGGGATGAGTCAGTCACTGAATTCAGGACCAAATTATGGAGGACTACAGTGCACAAGTGACCACCAACTTGCTCAAGATGTCCCACTGATTTCACAGGATCCACACTCAGATCCTTGGTGATCCTTCCTCACACTAAGTCAGTGGTTCCCAGACTTTTTAGACTTGAGACACCCCTTGGACAATGCCAACTCTTAGTTTTCATTCAGTTTTTAACTACAACAAACACAGCAATTTTTCTGTTGCAAAGAACTCAGACCACACCAGGTCAGAATGTTTTCAACACTATGAATTCTGTTTAAAATCTTGGAGTTTGTCTTGCAAGTCAAGCTTGCACATCTAACAGCACTAACATTTTGTGGCACTCCATGACACCCTTAAAAGTCTGTCAAGGCATCTCAGGGTGCTTCAGCACCCTGAATGGGAATCACTGTCCTAACTTGTACTTCCAGGGTAGTACTAAAATCAAAGGAAGCATTCTTCTAGTACTTAGGTATTACTCAAAGCAAGTAAAGATAAAAGAATCTAAACCTTTTTTACTGTCATTATTCTGGGGTTGTCTGTTTTTTTCCAAAACTCATCCACATACAAGAATGTCTAAACCATGACCCCTTTTACTGGGTTCCCCTCTTATACTCTATTATTATGATTGGAACTAGATTTTTTAAATTATATTTATTTTTCATCGAGAAACCAAGATCTCAGTCTCCAACTATTTTGCCCATTATTACCCATAACTTGTCATTAAGAGACACCATTTCAACTTACTCAGCTTATCCTCCCTACTGCATTTCTCTTGTCTTTCAGGTAATCCCTGATAATGTCCATTTGCTCTTTTTATAACCCTGATCCATTCCTCTAGGCAGACTGTTTTTACCTACATATGGAGTTTTATACAGGGTATTGTTCTCAAGCTGTGTCTTTTTCTCTTTCACGGACCTAAAGAAAGGCACTTTGCATCCAAAATCTTGCCTAAAATTTCTCCCAACCATGCAATTGGTTCAATAAAAACTATCACCCTCCCAAAAATAGTCTTTTCTCTCACATATTTCCTGGACCATCATATCTACAGCACTTCAACACTACCTTAGCTTAAATCAGGAATTTATAAGAATTGCACTCCCTGATCAGAAAGAATGGCAAAGCATGTCAGAATGGCAGCCACGCTGAGAGGAAGAGTTGTGCTCCGTCAGCGATGCCTGAGTGCACAGCTGATTGAGTTCTGCTGTGAAAAAGAACAGTGCCAGAATATCACATTGGAGCCTGGGCCAACATCACACCAGAAACTGAGCATTAGTATTTAAAAGAAAACACTTTATTTCTTTAAACCAGCTTTTAGTGATCCGTGGGTGTCACTGCCACCTTTGCTTGCTGGAATTTTTGACTCACAAGGTTGGCAGCTTCAGCAGCTTTTAGGAGACTAGCATCTTAAATAATCTGTAAGTACAATGCTGTATGCTAGAGAGAGCCTAAGTATATTTATGTGACTAACATTCACATACCCACGAGATAAACAATAATAGCTCAGAAACAGAAAGGAACTTGTATACTTAATTAGAACTAATAGTATCATGGCTGCTCAAGGCCAGAGGAGGATGCAGAAGGGGTGCAGTGGCATAGCTGCACCCCACTTTTGGGCTGGATTACATCATGAGAACCTCCAGGGACTTTCTGAAGTCCCTAAAGCCAGTGAAAATCATCCCTCCCTTCCCCTTCCTGTGCAAAGGCATGTACCCTTTCCAACTCTTCTCCCTGCCTGCCTGCCTTTCTCCTGAAGCACCAGAGTCCTTCCTGCCTGCTGTGCAGCAGCTGGGCTCAGCTGGGGACAGGAACAATGGCAGCAAGGATAGGTGTATGTTCCCTTTCCCAGTGCCTGCTCCAGGACCAGGCAAAGTGGGGAGAACTACTTTTCAGCCACCCAGTTGCCACTGTCCCCTCCTCAGCTAAACTCAGCCCCAGCTCAGCCCAGTTAGTTCTGGAGCTTCCTCACCCTCAAACTCTGGACAAAACAGCCCTGGCAGGCAGGGATGTTGGGGGGAGGGAAAGGGGCTACCTCTGAGCAGAAAAGGAAAGGAAGAAGGGACTTCCATTTGCTTTAGAGACTTCAAAAAGTCCCTGGAGGGTCCCATTGTATGGTCTGCCTACACTGGTAGGGGAAAAGGAGGCTGAAAGCATGTGATGCAACTACCCCTGCACTGTGAGTTGCTGCTTCCACACGCCCCCTTTGGGAAATCCTGGATCCATCCCTGCTCAAGGCTACCAGAGGATGTGAGATGCCACCACTCCTATGTCAAGCCACCACACACCTTGGGAAGAAAAGAAGTGGTATGCTTAATGCCACCTAGAGTGACCAGGTAAGGAAGGAGAAAATGGAGAAGAGTAAGAGGGGAGATTCTTAGCTTTCCCACCACAGTGTGCCAGTCAGCAAGAGCCAGTGCACAGTTGTGAAAGTCATGTGTTTCTGATTGCAGATCACTTCCCACCAAGGTGTTAGAGGAAGGGAAAATAGGGACAGAAGAGTGCTTGAATCCCAAGTTTTTTCCCCAGCTCCTCTGCCAGGTGCCTAGCCATATGCCACACTTTACATGGGGCTATGCCTACAGCCATAACAGATCCCTTAGATTGCACAGTACTTCTAAAACATAAAAACCATTGTGGGTCCCACTGAATGCTAAACATCTGCTTCTCAGTAGTGACTGCCCTACTATAGCATCTCCAGGAATATACCACTGTTACTACACATCCTGAAGGAAAGTGAATGCTGAGATTTTATTAGTGACAAAGTGATAAGTATTAATTATAAAAATCACAAAATTGTCCCTGACTGAGGATGGCCTTCCCACTCTTATCTTTAAATTATATAGTCATTATCAACAACAATATCAACAACAGCTTCACAGTGGCTAAAAGAGATTGATTTTTCCAAAATTTTCTATTATTTCCTAGTCTCTTTAAAAAAAACCCCAAAAAACTTAAGCCTCAAATATCCTTCCAAAAATCAAAAATTCTTGAAGCACAAAAATCTTTTACTCATTACTTATGCCACTATTAACTATAAAAATACCTTCTGCATAAGCAGTAGGTGGCAGAATACTTTTGACAGCAGAGACAAAAGCTTGCTTTATATAGATGCTATTGACTACATTTTCAGCAGGGTACATGGGCATTAAAATACATCTAATTCCCCCATTAAAAATATGTCTCTTTTGTTTCATTGGTTCAATTCTTTGAAAATGTTTTGTAATAGTTTCGTGTGCATTAGTCTTTGGGGACAAATGCACAAGGTCTTATAATTAATTTCCTGTAGCTGGCAAAAAACTAACCCACTGGAGAAGTTATGCAGCCTCAAGTATAAGGGGCATTTATTTGAGTATAAGACCTCACGTAAAATTAGGAAACATCGTTATTGGTGATCTCTGCCTTTCGCTTTCCTTTCTGAACATTATAAAGAAGCCATGCAAGAAAAAAGGGCGATTGATTTTTTCCCCCCTTGCTTCAGAGTTCATTTGCCCCTACCAGCTTAGTCCCACTTAAGGTCATTGTTTTCTGTTATAACTCATTAGGGCATGATGGGACAGATTATGTGGCTGAAAATAAGCAAGCTGATTTGCCCAAAGGAGTAAGTGTAAAAATGTAAGATTTTGTTCAAAGGAAGAGCAATTACAGCCTTTGGGATATAAGTGAGAAGGCAAAAGGAGTGCTACAAAAAACCCCATTTGCTTGTATGAGTCCTTTTGTTTTGGTAGCATGGCTTGCACAGGGAGAATTATATCAGCAAATTAGCAAAGCTATTTTCCCCCAGTAGTTATTGGAGAAAACAACCCGATATTCTTCCTCGTTCATCTTTTTCTTCTCTGGAGCTCCCAGTGACTCTGAGAGAACAAACTCCCCACAGGCCAGATTGTCAGCTGATGTGGTTCAGTGTAGCTCCATTAACTTCAATGGAGCAATATCACTATGTCAGCAAAGGATCTGGAACTCTGCTTGAGAGCAGAAATTACTTGGCAGAGTAGAAAAAGAAACCTCCTTGTGCAGCAAATGATAGTTCGAGGCGGATCAGTACTGATGGGGTTTAACTATTGATACTGGTGCTAGCTTTCACTTTTCATGGCTTTTCAGCAATCAGATGCTAATTGATTGGAGCAGGAGATAAATGCCTATTTATTCTTGGACCTAATAACTTTCAGTTCCTTGATCTGGGATGAAATTAGTTCCTTGAAGCCCTCCTCTAGCCATGCACATAAATGAGGCAAACTTTGTGAGGGGATATTTGTCTCAGATAGGACCTATCTAAAACCATTCCCTCCTGATGCACAGGCAAGCTGTGTGGCTGTGGTGCCAATTTGTTTTACCTCCCTTTATGCCTTTTAGGTTGGGGAAGGAAAGAACATCCAGTGATTGGAATGTGACCTGAGAAATAAGGCCTTGCCCTGCGACAGACTCCCTACTTAACCTTGGGCAAGTCATTGCGGGGTAAGTTGATGAAAAATTTAGGTACCCAAACCTGCAGATTGACAAGAGATGCCAGTGGACCTGGACATGTGTCCTGTTTATGAGACTTGCTTCTGCACAAGGTGCATGGCTGCATATTTCCCCATGGGAATACATTTCCAAATCCAGCCCTCCATCTCCCCTTGCCTCAGTTTCCCTGCCTGTAAAATGGGGATAGTTGCTCTATCTCCGTGGACGATTGTGGGGACGAACATATTAAACACATGGGGCCTTGTCAAATGTCACACTTTGGACATGTTAACTGTACTTAAAATGCTAGTGTCTGTGTGTTCAAGTAGTAAATCAAGTGCTAGGTCCATTGTATCACAGCAAAGTTAGGACTTGTTACAAGTGGAGTATTTTTAGATGGTATTAAGTAACACATGTTCACCTACCATGGAGCTGCTCCACAGAAGTAATATGGTGGTCTTTACAGGCTCCAGTGCAATGCTGGGGCTAGGGCCGACAGACTAACAGAACCAGTTCAAGGCTGTGGTGGAGAGCGGGGGTCGGGACCTACAAAAAGCTATTTGACAGTCTATATCAAGATCAGATTCAAGGCTCTGGTTGGGGCTGGGACCAACGCACAGCTGCTTGTCAACTACGCCACCAGAGCCAGCCCAGTCCAGACTGTAGTGAGCATTAGAGTGCAGCTTCTCAGAACAAGTTCTAGCTTGTAGAAATGCTTACTACAATCTAAATAAAACACATGCTAAGTGTCCTGTGCACCAAGGCCCATAATGAGATAGAATTGCAGCTGTACTTTCCTATGTGTGTAATGGCTTCATGAGCCTTTTTCTCATTGCCTCCCGTTTCCAATTACTCTTTCTGCACAAGCCTAGGACGATACCTTCTGCTGTGAGCAAATGCTAGGTTTAAGTTGCATGGCAGGTCTTTTTTGCATAGGTCTTCCAAGGCTTAATACAAGGATAAGGACACTGCAGATGTTGGTGGCTTTGTTACATTGCCTCGGCCCACAGTGAAGGTACTGAGATATCAAGAGGACTCTATGGAATTTCCTGCAAAGATTCTTTAAATCCTGCAGGCTAATTTTAAACATTCTCCTCAATGTAAATGTCTTTCCCTGTCCAAAGAAAAACTCTTATCGTTATTTTACTAATTCACAAGACTCTAGGGGGTGATGCATTTTAGAACTCAACTGCTTAATAATTGTATCCACTTCTTGCTTTTCTCCTATTGGCAGTCATTATCCTTGTTCATTGAGGCTAATACTTTTTGATGGCAATATTAAATCATGATACAACGTTAATTTCAGGAGTTTCCTTATAAATATCATAAATGAATTTATAATAGACCCAGAACATTTTAATTTTAGATAGTGTATTACAACACATTTTATTGAATTCATAACTATTACTTTATATTAACTGATTAGCAGGAGTACTGAATTTGCTTAGTTATCTTTAAAAATCTCAAGTTATCTTTGCTTGTTATTAATCTATTTTATGATTGCTGCATTTACACCAATATTTTAAGTGGCTCATTTTTAGTTCTTGCCATATTGTAATCTGAGTTCTATTTCACCAGATGAGTGTTAATTAAACTTTCTCATAGCATGGTTTAATAGGTATGGCTGAGTCAAATAGCATTTCCCAAACAGCATGAACTTTAGACCTGCTTCAGTTAGCTGAGTATCTCAGGATATGAATTAGAAAACACTCTGCTGCCATGTATTTAGGCAGCATGAATTCCATCATCAAGCTGGAAGGAGCATCCAAACCAGTGAATTGAACACTGCAGTGAATAAATAGCTGGATTAATACATTAGGGGGGGCAACATGCCATTGCCTTGTACCTGATATAGTTATTTATACCAGGGCAAAACAGGAAACACTTTTCACCTACTTTGCATTGGTGTAAATGAGTGCAAGGCTCTGGGAATTAGTTGAGAAAGTGTGGCTCAGATCACATTTTACAGCCATGGGCCAGACAACATGTTTGTCTTTGTTGGCCCCATTTTGAAACCTTAGCGCAGCCTCAATGGGTGCTGCCCCATTAGCAGGAATGTGCATTTCCCTGGGGACAAAGAGCAGCAACAGCACAATACCTACTGCTGCTGTTTGCCCCTGGGAAATGCGTGTGCTTGTGCAAATGTGCTCTGGCACATGACAAGTTTCCTTGAATGGGGTAGGGGAGAGTGGGGTAAGCACCTGGGCTGGCCCCAGCAGCCTTACCTGGAGTTCTGAGGGCTTCCACGGGCTTTAGCCATGGCAATGTGGCAGCACAGATCTGGCTGACTGGCAGTCAAAGCATAGCTCCAGCCAGCCAAGCTCCTGTTTCTGGTGATCCATGCTGTCACATGAGCCACCCCACTTTTTTTAAGGTGTGGGGTTTTTTGACACTGGGATTTCCCAGTGTCAAAAAAACTCCCCTGCATTGCAAATTAGTAGCATGGGAAACACCTACATGCATGTGCTTTATATGCAATGTATGATGTTGCAGATGGGTCTGTAGCACTGCATACTGCACATCCGCACTCCTCTGGATATGCCCAATAAAGCCAACAGGACTTTCTATATGACCAAGGGTTTGCATAAAGGACATATACAGCATTACATAAAAATATTATTTTAATTAACTTCTCTTATCTGCTACTTGGAAGGTGTCTTAATTCTGAGATCTCAGCATTATGCATAGCTCATGTCTAAAGTCAAATACTCCTCAAATTAAAATGGCTAATGTGAAATGTTATCTTTGGGTAATTCCTCTCTGTCCTCCTCTGTATCCTTGATGTTTTGGTTCCAATTCTGATCCCTAATCATTCACTCCTGTGCTGAGGTGTCTATGCCCTAGCTACATGTCTCTCCTGTGACTATCTCAGGAAGGGCAGATAAATATCTATCAGCAATATATATCAGAAACATATATCATATACCTGCCTAACACTTGCATCTGCCACTCCAAAGCCAAAGAAAAAATATCTCTAGTTTTTAGCATTTTAAATCCATCACCCTCTGCAGTCGTAATGCTGTTGTTGCTCTCACACACCTGCCCATTATTCCTTTACACTGATAGATCTGCAAAATTGATTATGAAGAACTCTGTTGTTACCAATGAAGTTGATGGGAGGAGGGAAACTACACATTAGCACTGATTTATCAGCATGTTTTCTTTCCAATTCATTGAAACAATAGTAAAGTGGAACTGTTGATTTGGTCTACCATAAACTCTCTTTGCTCCCTACTGAACCACATCTGTAGAGTCCCACAATGCACAGCTTAATTCCAGATTGCATCCAACTCTAGCTCATTCCCTTCACTCTAATTTACACAGTACAACTGGACTTACGAAATTAAAGCTAAGCCAAAAATGAACTTTTCTGTTTGGTGGCCAAAACTTAAATGAGAACATTCAAGTCAATGCCATTTCAAAAATATCCACCTAAAATGTTGTCACCTATCTCTAAGCAGGGCCATATATCACTAAGCAAGTGATTATCAGTATGCTAGCTACTGAAAGAGAGGAACAGAAGGGAGGACAGGGAAATATTTAAAGAGCTCAATCTACTTAGTTTACCACAAAGAAGATTGAGAGATTACTTGACTAGAGTATGCAAGTACCTTCACAGGGAGGAAATATTGAGCAGTAAAGAGCTCTTTAACCAATCAGAGGAAAGCAAAAAAAGTTAATACCTGAAAGTTGGACCCAGAAATAATTCAAAGTAAAAATTAGACTTAAAAAAAGGGAGGATGATTAATCACTGGAACAAAACTACCAAAAGAAGAGATGCACTCTCTACTTCTTGATCAAGAATGGATCAAGCAATTTCTAGCAAATTAGCTTTTATCAACTGCCAGGCATATTTTAGTAAAAAATAAGGCGTTATTCACAATATATGGGCAACTGTGTGACAGGTGATGTCATATTCTAGTTGATCCCAAAGTTGTACTGGTTGTTTCTGACCTTCGCTTCTATGGGTATGCCCAGACAAGTACAGACATTTGTTTACCTGGGGACAAGTAGCAGTGGCATGCCTTAT
>JAGPOW010000261.1:123677855-123690234 GCA_030014935.1 Caiman crocodilus
GAGGCTGAGGCCAGCAACTATGCTGGCCCCAGCAGCCATACCTGGCATCCTGGGGCCTCTTGGGGCTGCAGCCACTGCAGGAAGCCTGGCTGGCAGCTTGAGAGTGGTTCTCGTCAGCCAGGCCCCGGATTTGGGCAGCATATACTGCTGCCACATGCACTTCCCTGCTTTTGGGTAGAACCTGGGATCAAAAAAAACCCCATACTGCAAAGTAGTAGTGTAGGGAACAGCTGCATGTGCAGTGTGTGGTGCTATGGAGGGGTGTGCAGTACTATAAACCACACATCTATGCTCATCTGGAAGTGCCCTATGTGTCTATAAAAGATCAAGGCAAATTCTGATATGTTAAAACAGTTAGTACACTATAATGCTGCTTCCACCAACAAAATAAAGTAGTAAAAATGACAATCTATAGCTGATAGAATGCTTTTCATCAGTAGATCTGGAAGTCATTGAAATGTACTTATGTAATGAACACAAACTGCGTAATTTAGACATGTATTTTCTATAAAAGCAATTAATTTTCCTATCCCTCAGGTTTTTAGGTGCCTAATTTGAAGGATTTGCAAGCTGAGTACCAAGAAACCAACAACAAAAAGCACAGTGTCACATTTGAAAAGTTTGTCCAATGAATATCCCACCTAAAAAGCCTCAGCAAGGACTACAAAGGAAAGCCAAGTGTCATATCATATGTAGATTTTTTTTAACATTTATTAAATCCAACCCATACAAAAAAAAAGATTTAACATTCAAAAACATGCCCAATTCCCCAAATATACACAAAGATGGACATTAATCTTCTAACAAAAAGTGCTACTAGAATGCAAAGCAACGTTCAGAGAAATCTTGTGTTCCCTTCCTTTCCTCCCCCATTTCCAACAGTTCCTTAGTGTTTCCATTGACACCAAGCCTTTCTGTTTCATCTCTAGACAGTAATTTACCCCCACCCCTTTTCACATAACTGCATAGCACAAATCATCTTGTCATCTCTGCTTTTAATTTTTAAAGTTATTCTTATGTGTTCACTTATACAACTTACACTCGAATATTTAAAAGAAATTGTGAAATTTTCTGGTTTGGAGGCAGGAGAAGATTCGTTTCTTTAGCAAATTCCAAACATATCCACCAGATTTCCAACTGAGCCCCCTTCTGCCCCCCCTGTAGAAAACGGTCTTGATAGGACAATTCTTCTGTCACTAGAATATCCCAAACTTTTTTAAAACAGATTTTTTAAAAATGCCTTGCTAGTAGAAGGAACATGAAGTTTGGCAAGTAAAACCTATGTTGGATTTTTAAAATTACTTAGAAAAACCTGAAGCAGATCTATCAAGGCAAATGTAAAATGATTTCTTGTAAGTATATCTAAAGAAAGAGCCAGTGGATTTAACTGTACATGGGCCAAGCAGATAAGAACGTTTCAGTCAAGGTTATTGATTTCCTTAAGTTAATATTCATCAGAGATGACGGAGATAAAGTATCTAAAAAAAAGGCTGCCTTTCCAGGCAATGCATAGAGCTTTGACACAAAGATTCACAAAATATTCTGTGCTGTTTTCTAAAAATTTCAAATGTTTTCAATTACGAAGGAGAATGAATCACTGACAGAAATAGAAACATCCACACAAATGGGATAAATTGGAATGGAAAAAAAAACTTCAATAAGGCATCTGAATCATGCCCTGTTCATTTGAAAATACCAGAGAAATAAACAAATGAATAAAGAAGTATATAAATTAATCATTATGATAGTTGTTATGCTGGCAACTAGAGAACTGAAGAGGAACGACCTCTTTAAAAAGATGGACAAATTAATCCTAAATATTCCAGGCCAACAAATATTATAGAACTTTGAATGGCAAACACTAAACACCAATTTTTGTAAGTCACCTTTGCACAAAGTTAATGGTATTGCTCTTGTTAGTAACTATTCACCATCATAAGCAAAGTTTCCAGTCTGACTCTTGACAAAAATAGAATAAAGAGAAACCAACACAGACATTGCAAACTGTAAGGGTATAATTATACTTGGTAAGTAGGGACCTACTCAATTTGCAATTTTGCAAAAACCACAAAAATCAGGCATTGTCTGTGATACCGCAACATTTTTAAAAATTATTAAAAACAAAATGCTGGACCCCAGTGGGAGCCAATGGTCCTCATGGCTGCTGAGGCTCAGACTCAGAGCATGCCAGGGAAGATAGAGAGCTGCTGGCTTGCAGGGGAGCAGCCAAGATAGTGGCTGCCTCCCCCCACCTCTTCCCAAAGATTGGCTGAGATGGCTGTCTGTTGCATGGCCCTGCCCCTCTCTGCCAATCAGTGGCAAGGGACTGCATGACAGACAGCCCTTTTGGCAAACCAGCAATGTGTGTGTGTTGAGGAGAGTGGGGGTGCCACAATAAGCCTGCAAAAATGGTGGCTTGCCCTATGATCAGCCCACAAAATTGGCTGCCTGCCTTCTTGATTTTGGTAGGTCCCTACTGATAAGGACAGATCTGTAGAGGTTCAGCTCTTGAGGGATCTCAAAGAGACAGTCACAGTTTTTTTGGCCAGACTATGCCTATGTTTTATGTAAGATGTAAAAGGGGTGTGGTCAATATTTCTCATCCTAGTTCAGTATCTCCTCCCACAGCAGAGTTGTCATCTCTTCCCAGAACCTCAATAGGTAACAGCCCATTAAAGTGACACAAGAAGGAAGCAGGATGGTAAAGAAGGACATGTTTCCCAATCCCTTAGGGGTCAGGGACCCTAAGCAACAGCACTTTTAAATATTTTATGGGAGATATATATTAAATATGTATTAGAAGATTCCCAAGAAATTGTCTCATTGCTCTTGATATGTTTTATAGATGCAAGACAAGCCAATTTAAAGACCCCTTGTTATAGGGCATCTAAAAATGAGTAGGACTAAAGGGATATTTCTATCACTTTCTGTAATCAACACTGGGGATTAGTAATTATGTTAGATTTTTATATTAAAAACAGAATCCTCCCCTGGACTCTAGAGAGCTGTGTGGAAAAAGAGCCAGACAGCTGAACACAAATGAAAATACACAAAGATGGATCAGTCTATTTTCTCCTCTGCTACACACTTTGCCTTGGAAAGGCAGTGATACTAATTGTGCCAAAAGAATTAGAAATGGATCGCTGGTATACAGAGTACCACCTTTTATCTATAGCTTTTAAAAAGGAAAATCTAAGGCATCCTCATTTAGCATGTCAGTGGGGATAATCTGTATCTCTGTCTTTTAAAACTGCAATAATAATGTAACAAAGATGTGTGCTATTAAACACCTCTATAAAATTATCTCACTCTATCTTTTGCAAGTTTTTCTTTTAAAAAATGTCACACTTTATGTAAAATATGTTTAACAACAAAAGGAGAAGATTTTTTAAAGCAGAAACATGATGCAGCAGCACATGTTAATTCTGTCTAAAAAGAATTACTTGTGTTCTGCCTCAGGGCTATAGGGAAAAATGCAAATAGAACAACCCCATACTTTTTCTAGAAAGGAATATTATTAATCATTATTTTACATTGTTTGTGGCCTCCAACATGTGTTAAATACTTTAAAAACAATTACACATGTGCTAGACTTAGCCCCAATTTCACTAAGTATGCAAGTACCCACTTAGGTGACTACCTGAACAGAGACAGACTTATAAATCAGGGACCCAGACAGCTTTAAATAACATAACCCAATTCGGAGTTGAACTACTAGACAAGAACTGAAGATCTGGCCCACTGTCTTCAGACTTCCCCTCAACTATTTGTATCAGATAATAGATGGCTGTTCTCCAAGTACAATTTGAAGATACCAAATGACCTGATGACATCCAACAACTCACATACCAGGTCTGGAAATGCTTTGGATTTTCTTTCCAATGGTTCAGTATTATGATTTCCAATCCCAATCAAAGGAGGAAGTAGCAAGTCATGAGAAAAAATTACAGAAAGGGATATTTGGGTTAGCAGAGCCAAGTCCCAAACACATTCCCTTTCTCCTACATTTGATTGTCTGATGAACCCCAGAGGTGTGGCATGCAGGAAACTGTAGAAAGAATCCCTTTTTGATGAGCTCTGTTGCCTTCTGTATATAAATCAATTAAAACACTTGACTTCTGATCTTCATATCTTGAGTTTGGCACTCAAAACAATAAAGCTGTTTTAAGATACTGTGAAATGCTAGTGTAAATATTGCTTTAATCATCATTATATGCTATATGTTCTTGTACACCTATGAAGCAAATTGACAATTTATGCTCACAATTTATTTGGCAAGTTTTAGATGCATTTCAATTAAAAAAAAATGTACTGTGAAATTGTGCCAGTCATCTACCGCATGTCTAAACTATAACAGCTTTAGAAATAATTGAAAATTAGCAGTGTTTAATAAACTTTATGCATGGCTTACCATTGATGCTTATTATTTAAAAAAACAAATATAATAATCAGCTTTCCTTAGAAAAGCATCTATAAATTAGTGTTGCATGAAATAAGACTTGCTAATAACACAATGGATAGAGCTGTGAGAAACATTCAACCTATAATTTGAAACACTTGTGTTCCAGGTTCTACGGTTCTCTAAATAGACAGTGATTTTGCCACAAAACCTTGACCACCAGGACAATTCAGGATTGTAGGTTGCTTTTCTTTCCTTTTCCATTTGATAGGTTAACTAGCCATATCTACACGAGACACTGATTGTACAGTTGTTACAGCACAATCATTTAGTCCTTGCATAAACAAGTACTAAATGACTGAGCAGTAACTGCAATTGCTGCGCAGTCATGTCCCTAGATGGCTTCTTTATAACATCAACTGCATAGTAGCTCATTACTGCTCAGTAGCATGATACTACTGCTCAGCAGTGTTGTATCACACTTTGTGCTATGCAACACTACTGCACAAGAGTAACAAGCTACTGTGTGGTCAGCATCTCGTGTAGACATGGCCACTGAGAGCCTAAATGTAGACTAAGAACCAATGTCTTTTTATGTGAGACCTTGATTACACTTGAGAACCCCCCACCACACACACGCGCACACACTCCTGATATGAATTTAATGGGATATCTTGTGTGCTTTTTTATTAAGTCAACATGACTATGAACATGTTTAAAAATCATGCACCTGCTTTAGCACCCTGCTAAATCAAGGCTTAAATGTTTTAAAGCAGTAGGGGCAAATCTTTTGGGAAGACATGCCACTCTGCCTGAGTGCCACTCTGATCCCTTTCCCTTACTCAATCTGCTTCTTTCTGTTTCCAGCCCTGTTCTTTTTGCCTGGTCTGATGCTCTGCTTTCTGCTCTGCCTCCCTGCCACTCTTTTCTCCAATCTGCTGCATGCCATACACAGAGCCTACCCATTCCACTTGCAGTACCCATGCCACAAGTTGGCTACCCCTGCTTTAAAGAATCAGGCTCCAGAGGAGGTGTTCCACAGTGATTAAAAGAAAAGAAACAAATGAACAGGGCTTTCAAGCATCTGACAACCTTCTCTACTTAAAACATAAAAATGTGGATCTAATCTATCAAATACATGGACCTGTTGCAAGACCATGAAAAAGGAATGTTTTTGAAGACTTTCAAGGGCTTTGGACTTCAGGACACTTAGGACTAGGTAACCACAGAGTTGAGAGCGCAAAAATAATCAGTTTCCTGAAAGTTTGTACAAAGTTGTAAGGGTACACAATCATCCCTGAAATAGCAATCTTCCCCATGCTAAAATTGCCCCGCTTCCACACAGCACTGGTGGTTCAAGTAACATTTTCCATAACTGCTACAGGCCAAGCAAAGCTGCCAAACCTCTTGTCATTTCAGTTTTTAGAGGACAAAGGTGCAACCTGATGAGATCAGGTTCATTAAGGAATTGTTTTCCTGTGAGACCCAAAAAAGAATAACCACTTACAAGATTGTAGGATGACTGAATTGAGAGAACACCCAACCACTGGCACTATGGAGTTTTTTCATTGATTTATCAGGAGGAAATTGTTATACAATACTAACCAAATACTATAAAGGAAATAAGTGAACAGAGTTACAAATGGGATCAACCCAGCCATTCCCTGCATTTCTCCTCATTTCAAAACCCTTCCTGTGAAGGAGTGCTGGAAGGAGAGAAAGAAATGAGCTGGGGTTAATAACTTGTATGTTGGGGATCAACTGGCATGCCTGTGCTCTGCTGTTCTGTCATATAATCCTCTTGGAATATCCCAAGTGAAATCTTCTGATAACTCAATTAGGCCCCAGTGTGCTCCCTTTTCCTTTTACTTAAATTAATTTTTACAGCACCATAATGCACTGATAATTTCCACGAGGATGCCTCTTGCTGACATGGATTAAGGGGCAACCCCAATTAGGTTCCTTCAGATGGGTCTTCCTCCAGATTTCATTTGTAAAACTCAGCACCATTCCAGAAACAACAGACAGTGAACAGAGGCTATCAAGGCCTAATTTGTGGTATGCTACCACAGTAATATGCGGTGACTTAATTTTGAGCACACAAATGGAATATGCAGTTTTCAAAATTACTTGGTTGATGCTTTCCATTCATCTGTATTTGTCCAGCTGCAATGAATGCTGCCCCTTCAAATTCTCCTGGAAAATTAGAAATGTGCAACTATGGGCCTCTTCCTGAACTCTCTTACTTAAACAAAACTTCTGTTGAACTTGATGGGAATTTTGTCCATAGAAGGACTACAGAGTGCTCTTTAATATTAGTTTCACTGACTGTTGTGGTGCAAAAAGAGTTGTGTGTTGAGCACACAGGTACTCAAAATAGAACCAATTACCTATTTTAAAATAGGTCATGCAGTCAAATGATGTGCGGGGAACCATATCTTTCAGTGCAAATGGCTCATGCCAAAGCCTCTTAATTGTTGTGTCATTCAGAGGCTCGTGTTAGGCCATGCTGATCATTCAGACACTGAATAAAACTGCCCTGTCAGGATGTTCAGCTCCAAGTGTTTAGTGGACAACAAAAGGTATCACCATAAAATCCAAAAAGAAAATAACCCAAGTAGAAGAACAGAGCAGTTAAAACTCCCAACGTATCTAAAAGTCTCTAGAAATGTGGGGCACAGTGGGAAAAGGTTTAAATATCTCTTGACTCAGTAGCTGCAAAAAGTGGGAGCCAGGCAAAAGCAGGACCATCAGAAGGCAGTCTTATTTCTGACAAGAGCTGGTTATGACGTTTTTAATAGTTTTCATTTAATACAGGCAGAAGAGACCCACCGTAAAACCATACCGCAGAACCTCGAGACTGCATTCCCTATAAAAATGAAGCGTACAAGGTATAAGTATACAGAGAAACAAAGAATATAGATACATAGTGTAAATATAGAAGAATTTGTGACAAATCAAAGAATGAAGAGCCAAGCCTGCAATTTTCTGGAATTTACTGTTAAAGAGAACAGATGGTAATTGGGATCTGAGACACAAAGTTCAGAATAAAGACTGGAGGATACAGAATTAACCCTTGAAAAAGGCAATTATCAAAAAAGGAAGACTCTCAGTACAGCCTGAAATTTGTGGGGTGCATAGACAGTTCTCTGACATCGTGGCTATCATAAAGAACCCGGAATATTGCAAGAAGAGAGACCTAAGGCCTAAAAGCATGCAGAAGCCAAATACAGAGCATATGAAAAACAGATGGAGTTGCAGATGCTGTGGCAGCAGTTGGGAAAAGATGCATGTACTTAAATGAATTACATTGCTCTACAAGAGTTTGCAAATATAAGTAGTACTTGCATAGCATGGATAAAGTTTCTAAGTTTTAAGACATTTCTAAGTTTTAAGTTAGACACAGGTGCACAAGTCAAGGCAATACTGGAAACAGTGAATTTAGCACAGAGAGAAAACTCACATGGGGTAGAAGGTAAATGGTGAAGCTTAGGGATTTCTGTCAGAAGCTAATCCTAAATAAGGGAGTGTGTGAACAAAATATTTAGGTCAATAGGTTGCAAAAGGTTACACTTTGTAATTAGTGCCAGGTGGGTGCAAAGTACCCATTACTAGGGTAAAAAGATGTCAAGTCTTGCTTTAAATATTCATTGGAAGAGTCAGGGCCTGTAAAACGGAGAGAGAACTTCAGGGTATCTGTCAGGAAGATAAGGAAATTTTCAAAAAGTATCGAATGTGGAAACAACCTAGTTAACCTATGAATATTGATCCAGAATTCACTTATGGTCATGGAGGGAAAACCAAAAAGAAGGGAACACTTTTTACTATCTGTAAGGGGAGAAACTCTAGGAGAGATGGCTAATACCAAAAATATGCGATGTATCAAGCTGGGTTCCAGTGTGTGCCTTTAGGAAAACAGAGTACACATTTGCTCAGGTTCTACTTCTTAGGAGATGCTTATTTCTCATGTTTCCATATTGTGTTTGGCATTTGATGTGTTCAACAGTGGAAAAAAACAACAGGTATTTGATGACATAGGTGACATAGGGGATACTAAGATCTATATAGATGATATTTGGATTTGCAGAAAACAAAAATGCTGTCAGGGTAAAGCTAAATAAACCAAAATCCATTAAACTCTATATAATGAAAAGTACATATCTGGGGAAAAAGTTAATTTTTTAAAGTGTATGGGTACAGTACAGTAATTTTGAACCCATCACCTACTTGTCTGCCCCAAGAAACAGGGAAGGGGAGTAGACATTCTCTTGAATGCTGAACTTTGTAGGGAAATTTGTGCCTAACAGCTAAAACCTGAGAACACTACTGTGCAAAGGGGGCCAATAGAAATGGGATACAAACCTTAATAAAGAGTTAGAGAAACTGAAGGCATTAAAAAGGTCCAGGCTGTGAGGTACTGTGATACTGAATTTGAAACTAAGTCATCTACAAATGCTCCCAAGAAGGATACTGGCATAGTCCTCTTACAACTGTAGGGTCAAATAGAAGACAAGTGGCTTACGCATTTAAATACCAACAAAATCAGAGTGCCAATATATTCAAATAGGGATCTCAGCTCTGGCTTTATTTCATGGCTTTTTAAAACAGCATGTCTTTATTTATGGGAAGCCATTGACAGCTAAAATTGACCATAAATGCTACTGCCAACAGGGGCCTGGCAAACAATACCCCAGTCCCCAAGGAATACAAGGGTAATTTGTTTTGTAGCTACAAATATACAGTTCATAAATGGTTTACACACCTGGGAGAGATTTTCACACTCTCTCAAGTATATTTGATGACAATGCACTGGAGCAAGAATCACAGCTTGATTAAATACATGCTAATATGTTAAAAAAAAGAAACATACCCTGACTGATTGCCAGGGTTCTGGTTCAGAGTTATATGATTGAGGGAAATAGTGAAAACTATCAGCACTGAGTGGCTGGGGTGACATATTCCATTATTACCAGTTTAAGGAGTAGCTCTTAGTAGCAAAGGAGATTTATTCTGAAGGCAACAGAACATCATTTCTCCAGGTTTTAAAGGAAATGTGTTTAAGAAAATACATGAAGATCACTTTGAATCAGAAAAAACTAGGAAAAGGGCCAGAGATCTTTTATACTTGACCATAATGAATGGTGACATGGAAGAAGCTGCTGGGGCTTATCACATATGCCAAAATACAGGCCAAGTCAAGAAGATGGTCCCCGTGATTGACAGAGGAAAGAAGGCTCCATGGAGCAAAGCAGACACTTATTTGTTTGGCTGGAGAAAAAATTAAGTACTTGCCCCAGATTGATGTTCTTATTTCCCTGAGCATAGACATAACATACACTGCGCATTTTCAAATGGTAGAAGAGCACCAGGGAAGCATAGGGTACCACCTAAGGACAATCATCCTTGTGGTGTCACAAGAGGTAGTCCTACAGTTGTATGAGGTTTCCATCCAAGACAGTTGTAGAAATATGCGACACACACCATAAATCATTAAATGTGCAAGAACACAAGGAGCACTAAATTGTCTGCTTTATTCTGAGACGTTTTTTCTCATCACTAATCACCACAGTGGCTAAAGGTAAGAACACACAAACAAATAATCCCAATGTAAGCTACTCTTATCCCATGATAAATGTGATGTATGTGCATGGGCAGCTATCACAGAGTAACTTCTACTCTGTGGTAGTTGCCCATGTACATACTCTTGTCCCATGGAACATACTCATATGTCTCATACATGTATATATTCATGTAGCTGAAGTGCTGTAAATTCATATCCTAAATTAATCTGCTATTACCCCATGAGAGTTGACTCCCAAGACCTGAAAGGTCTTGCTAACAGCTGACGAAAATAGCATGGATGTTCAGCGGGAGATCTGCAAGTCCACAAAGCTGCTCAGGACCCCTTGCAGGCTAACTGAGAACACTGCTAGGTAGCTGATCGTTTCAATTGTTACGTTAGGCTGGGGAAAGAAATCTAAAAAAGAGAAGACTAAAAAGGGATTTGGTAAGAGTCTTCAAATACCTAAAGGATGGTTATAAAGAGAATGGTGAAAAACTATTTTCTGTGGTTAGAGGAGACAAAAAATAATGATTCTATATCTCAAACAGGGAAATTTAGGTTGGATATTAGGAATATAGTTCTTAATAAATTAAGCAATTTAAGTTAAGCAGTAGAACAGATTACTTAGGGATGTTGTGGAATTTTCATGCTTGAAAGTTTTTAAGGGCAGGTTAGACAAATACTTTGATGTAATGGTTTATAAAGGATGGTCCTTCCTTGAGTTTGGAGAATAGATGATAGGTCCCTTCCAGCCATATTTTTCATTTTTCTATGATGCTATGAAGCTGTTGAGATCTAAATCTTTAGAAAGCTCTGCTTTGAGCTATTTGTAACTTGTTATGTTATACAGAAGCTTATGTTTCACAAAACTGATCAGTTAAAACTTAGACATTGAATGGAGTTAGACCTCTTTCAGACTCATTGGTTCTGGGTCACTACAGCAGTCAGTACACACACACACACACACACGTGTGTGTGTGTGTGTGTGTGTGTGTGTGTCTGTACCTGTTCATTTGGGAGATGGGAGGACAGGTCTGGACTTGTTCATATATATATTTAGTGAGACAATAGTTATGGAAAATTTAAACTATCTTCTGGTAGATAAAGATGGAGTGATTTTTTATTATTATAATTTTAATTCTTTAGGAAATTCTCAAGCATCCTCTCTGAGAGTGAAAAAAAAGTAGGAAAATAATTTAAACCAAAATAATCCATACAGGTGCGTGATGAAAGACAGAGGATCTCACGGGTGCAGATCAGAGGTGGAGTCATATCACATTGGTGCTGAAAGGCAACAGAGTGGATAAAAAGGCAAGAAGAACAAGAGATCTGCTAGCCATGGGAGACAATATGGTCAGGTGCCAGCACTAGTGAATATTGTGACTTCTCCTTCCACTTACGTCAGATTCAGCACATGGGTGAATGAAATTAATATATTTCTTTCCTACTTTTCCTTAATATACATTCTTCTTGTAGGCAAGTCTCACAAAGCGAATCCCATATCAGAACGTAATGAAGGGCCTGTGCCCTGTGGGTGGTGAGAGTTTCTTTCTCTAAGACTCAACAAAATCAGATGGGGGGGAAAATTGCTATGTTCTTTCCTCCTGAATGATCTAGTCACCTAAAATTCAGCAACATTACAATGAAACTTTCTTACAGTACAGTTTTGGCATGTCTAGTACATGAAAATATAATTTCAATAAAAGTACAAAATTTCTTTATTGCTTTGGAGTTTAGTGGCACATAATAGACTTGTAAATTTTCAAAATGAGTAAAAAATGACTTTATGTACCTCCTACACACTATTTTGTAAATGTATTCTTGAGAGTCCTTGAATTCTGCAACTACAAAAAAAGGGTAAATTAAAAACTGTACATAATAACCATATTGATATTTCCATAAGAAAGCAGAGCAGGGATATGTTAAATAATGCTTTCATACAGAGCCATCTTTCTAATATAAGGGTAATACCGCTGGTTAAGTGATCACATACCAGCCTTATGAAAATAAGTAGATTTAATTCCATGTATCTTTTTCTACTCTAATTTTAAAAATACATGTCACAACACAGTGGAAACAGTGACAACTGTGCTAGTTCACAGCACATAAATTTTGAGCTGTGAGGCACCCTGAAAGGTTATCTTGTCCATCTTCCTGCTCCAAGACAGAATCAATTGGATCCAAACCACTTCTGGCAGATGTTTTCTAACCTGATCTTGAAAACACAACAAAAGGTGGAGAGTCTATTGCTACCTGGGGTACAGGAGATAACAGAGAGCTTTGACACCAATTTTCCCCCTTGTCACAGAGCACTAAGTTGCACTGTGCCTTAAAGGGGGAAAACTGCTAGGGAAGGAGCCCTAGCTGTGACTAAGCAGCACAGCTGTGGGTTGCCGGGGCAACTAATGAGCATCAGC
>JAGPOW010000261.1:123690334-123709022 GCA_030014935.1 Caiman crocodilus
GAGCCTGAGGCAGGGGCTGCAGCTGAGAGTTGAAGGGCCATGGTAGCACTGAATGTTGTTTGGGCTGGTGGGTTTCTGTTTTGTCATAGCCAAAGGGCTTGTATTTTGTTGTTGTTATAGCCAGATGGCTTATGTTTAAGTTACAGCCGCGGGGCTTGTGTGTTGGTTGTTGTTTACATCAGTGGTTTGGGTGAGGCTAGTGGGGGCTGGAGGAGGCCTCATAAGGGCCCACAGGGGTGTGGGGCCTTAACACCTGGGAGGGCACGATTCAGTGCCAGTAAGGGCGCAACTTGTGGGGTGCATAGATCCCAGCCCAGAGAGGGGCATTTGGAGAACCCAGGTTGGGCACAGTGAGCCCCAAGGAGGGGGGCCGCATTGTGGAGCCCCAGCAAGGGGCAACCTTCAGAGGCCCAAGTTGGGCACAATGAATCCCAGGAAGGGGGCCACACTAAGAGGCCTGAGAGGGGCAACATTTGAGAGGCCCAACTGGGGGCACTGCAAGCCCCAGGAAGGGGGCAGCATTGAGAAGCCCAAGGTCGGGCACTGGGAGTCCTCAGTAGGGGGCCGCATGTATTAAGGAGCACGGTAAGCCCCAGGAAGGGGGCAGCATCAAGAAGCTCCAGGGTGGGTACGGAGAGCCCCAGGGAGGGGGCCATCTTATTGGAGGCTGAGTGAGGCTCAGCGAGCCCCAGCGAGGGGGCAGCACTAGTTGGACGTGGTGGGCCCCAGATGGGGGCAGAGTGTTAAGGAGCCCAAGAAGGGCAAGGAGTAGACTGAGCTGACATCTGCGAGGCTTGGGCTGTGGCACTGGGGAGGAAGGAGCCGCAGATAGTGCCCCCTAGTGGAGGCGGCGGTACAAGGATAAGGGCAGCCTCCCACTAATTAATTGATTAATGAACTTCAAAGACATGGCAGGCGAGACAATGTGGGTGGTTGCCTGGAGACAGGTGCGGGGGCCACATTGAGGGCAGCCTCAAGCGACGCTCTGTCACAACCCTGTACATGCAAAGCTTAGCGTTTACTATGGACTAGTTGCAAGATTGTAGTTTTTAAAACAGCTCTGTACCAACAGATGGAAAATCAATGGTTTCGTACATCTCAAAGTACTCATTTTCATGCCCTTTGATTACCTCATTGTGACTTTTTGTCAATGGACTATTCCAACTATGAGATGAGGATGTCTTACATGCAAACATGGTTCTAAAATTAGGGATAGATTATCTTTTGATAAAGTGGGAACAATAACCTTTAAGAACAACTTTCCATTAAATATGTCCTCTAAAATTATTTAAACAGTCAGGATAACATAACATGCTTAAAATGCACCATCTCCAATCTGTCTATAAGATTTACTGTATTGAAAAAAATATCCTGCTTGTGGCTGCATTTTAATCAAATTAATCTTGATAATTTGTGTGAGACCTTGTGCACATTTTGGTTGCCATCAGAAGGTGAAACCCCTGATGGATAATGAATTGCTTTTTAGACTGTTTTTTTTCATCCTATTTAATATAGCCATTGCTGATATTAAATTATAATGACAGGTGATAAGATAGTATATTTTTCTAGAAGTTGATCTCATCTTTTCCAAAATAGTTGTTATAATATTTTTCATATTTTACAAGACAAATAAGAAAGTCTCACATAATACAAATTGATATATACCTAAATTAAGATGAGCTGAATTGAGAAGGAATTTGGTCAAGTGACTTTTTTTTTTTCTTTACATTTGTTAGTTCAAATCTAACTTCATTCTTGCTATTCTTTCATTACTACCACCATCATTATTAAAAGTAAGTTGTGAAGTGTCTAGGCCCAAATTAAGGACCAAGTGTTAAACATTTAAGTTCTGTTTTTATACATTATTTAACTCTATCCCCTAATGCTCATGATGGAAAATACGAAACAACAACAGATGCATACAGCCAGTTTGAAAAGAAAAAGGTAACAATAAGACAATGTTCGTTAGCATAATAAGCTATGGTCCTGGCCATCCAACGCCTAACTGTCAAAAGTAGGGGGCTTGATGGGCATCGGGGTAGAGGAAAGTTTTGTGGAGGAACTTGAAAAAGAAAATGTTAGTATGTCTCATAGACTGTGTGAAGCAAGTCTAGCATTCTCAAGTCCAGCACCCAGTCCCTATGACCTATGTCCCATAAACCAGCATTTCTCAACCCTTGGATCGTGACCCAAAATTGGGTTGCAAGAATGGAAGAAAGGGTCAAGAACAAACTTTAAAATAAATCCATAAACATTAAAAGTGGATTCTCTTAATGGAGGAAGACCTGGGAAATCATTTTCCCTTGCAGGCTGGCAGAGTTCCAGCCTGCAAAGGGCTGCCCCACATACTGTAGGGCTGGATCCTAGTGGTGGGGAGCAGCGGGTCAGGAGTGAGGGGTGCTGGGTTGAGACTGGCCATTGATGTTTAAAAATGGGTCCTGGTTTTTAAAAAAAAAAAAAAAAAAAAAAAAAGTTGAGAATCACTGCCATAAACCACTACCCTTAGAACTTACATTTAAACAGCAATATTCTTGGTACCATTAGTAGAAGGGCAAAGGACTATATCAAACACCGAAAGTAAATTCACCCTTTCACATCTATCCCTTCACTTAGCCAGCATTTCACACTGGAAGAAAAAAGACAGATTTACTTTGACTGCACCTGTTCTGAGGACATAACTAACAGTAGAAATGGACCCAATTGTCCATTTAGTGGACAATGATAATCACATTTGTGTATGAAATTTGACCTGAGTTCAATACACAACATATCATTGCAAAAAATATTTGAATATGATAATTCAGGAAGATTCAGTGAGTATTTGTATTTGAAATAAAACATTCATTTTACATTTTCAGGTGACCATAAACTGCCTTCATCATCCCTCATGTGCAAAGACTCCCAGAAAGGCAGGTCACACATGTGAGTGTACTTCCACAGGTGAATGTATAGCAGCCGGCAACTCCAAAGTGGAAGCTGACCAAGATCTTAAAATTCTAAGAGGTGACAGTGAGGGAAATGATCCAACTACTTGCTATTCACAGTGATACAATCCTGAATTAAAGGAGGAAACATTTATATAATCTTGAATCTTTATGATGCTTAATCATTTTTAATTAAACATGACCATTTTGAGGTTCCAAAGCCATACTTCCATTTCACAAAATAGATGGCACTAGGATTCACTAATGCCTGCTCTATGGAGCTATGTGATTTAGTCTCCAGAGCTTTCAATCTGGTACCATTCAGGATCACTAAACGGGGGAAGTCTGCATTCTAGAGCTGTAAATGAAGCAAGGGTTATATGTCTTGATTTTCAAGGAACAGAATGTCATACCACACACATCCTTATTTCTCACTTTTGCCCCTTCCTCCACTATACCAACCTCTCAAAGAATAAGCCATATTTTTTACCACAGTTTGTAATGCACTGTACTATGGTAAATGGAGATTTAACTTCTGCTATTATGTCCATCTGGTGCAAGTCTGGTATGATACCATTACTGAAGATGTCATTCTGTCCAGATTTTCACCTGAATTAAACTTGGTTCTAAACAGGGAAAATATAATGCTTTCCACTGTGATGTCAAAGGTTGGCATGAACTTCCAGGCAACATCTATTACCTTAAAATAATATTGCTGAAATTAATTGGCATATGATCTCTGTCATCATGGAAGTGTGCAGGGACACAAAATGTAGGTTGCAATATTCTTTTATTGTGGAACTGCACACTTATAGCCAACTTTTATCAACAGTATCATATGAATGTCAACGTTTTGACAACTTTTATTTGATCACAATGATCCTGTCAATCCTAGTACATGCTGACATATCGTTCTAATGTTCGAGAGAAGATTTTTGCTTTACTTTCTCGTCAGTGTATATTAAAAATGTCAAGTAACAAAACAAACCAGAAAAAAATTGCACCAAAAGAAATAGAAAGTCTGCCTGCATAACATTAAAAATTTTCCAGTGATAGCAAAACAGTGTAAATGGAAGAATAAAACTGTAAATTGACTCTGCTTTTGGATAAAATTATGATTGACAGAAAAAAAGTATTGTTCCCCAATATGTAATTTAAGAGTAGCCTGTGTACAATTTTCCTCATTATCTTAATAGGCAAGTCTGTAAAGGTATGCAATTAGTAATATTAGTGTGTGGTTTTGGGGTTGTTTTTTTTTTGTTTTTTTTTTTTTCAAATGGTAGTCATATTATATTTGTTCAGGAATATGTTAGAATTTTTCTATGCGTTTTAGCAATTATACAATGCAACATGTTAAGGATTTGTGCAAATAAGCAATTATTATTTAGAGAGAACATTTCTGAAGGTAGTGGATTGTCATTCATTTTCAAGGACTGTAATAACAGTGAAGAGGAAATTGCGATTTGAAAAAAATACTGCATTTGCATTACTTATTTGTGAGATTTCAAAGACATAACCAGCTCCCACTCTCATGAGCTTCCCATTGTGCTTCTTGTTGACTGATCCTTTTGACACAGCTTTGTTTGGGCCTAATACATCATTTTTCTGCACTGTGAAGATTTACATGCAAGTTAGAACAGTGCACCTATCAGCCCTCACATTTTATCCCTGCTTCATTTGTGGGAATGAGAATGATGCTCCAAGATATTATTTGACCAACATCAACAGGAATCAATTGTATCCTGTTAAATGCACAGATAATACATATCTTATAAAAGGGTAACACACTGTACAACTTAAAAGTTGTACATTGTCTACCTTCAATTTTGTGCAGGACTCCTGTACCCAGTTGCTTAAATGATTCAAGAGTCCTCTCAACCTTCCTTTAAAAGTTCTTCTCAAACTGCTCCATACTCCCCTCAGTTCTTGACATTTTCTTGACAAAAAAACTCTCCATCTGTCAAGAATTCTTTCTTCTTTAATTTTTCCACTCTTGCAAACTTTTCTTCATTCATCCAGACCTTGGACTCAAGGGCCAGTGTCTCCTCCACTTTTGGGGTACCTACATTGACTTAGCCGCCTGTGACTATTCTACTATGTTAAAATGCCTGAAAATCCATGTTGATCTGATTTTTGTAACACAAAGTCAGCTGACAGTTAAGACTGAAGCACAAAAAAGCAGTGAGGAGGAGGTGGACCCACTGATTTCTTGTATCAACAGTTTTTCAGGGTAGAATAAAAAATTGCACATAAGAGATAACATCTATTTACGTGCCTAATACATAAAATACAATCTTGCCTTACTGTTTCAAAATCCAATCCAAACTACTACCTGTGCCTTTACTCTTCATCCTTGCTTATGTCTTGCCTTGTACCTCCCTAATCATTAATCATGATTTCTTATCCATATCCCTTCACAAGGAGTATCCTCCAGATCTAAGCTAATTTGGCAGTGGGGTGGGGTAAGGGAAGAGAGAGAATAGTTATTCACTGAAAAATGCATTTTCATTTTTGGTAAAATCACTTATGAATTTGGGTCAAATTAAAAATAGTTTTGGCTGGGGAAAAACATCCCCTCCAAGGGTAGAGGCACAACACTGCTCGATGGTGAAGTGGCCTTCTTTTATTCAGTAACCCAGTGGTGAGTGTACTTGCCCATGCTGTCAGAGATCCAGGTAAGTTCTCTCTGCTCTGCCTGTAAATATTTGAACCTACTTCACCTGCCTTTTGTACAAAGATCCCTTCACCATTTGGCTATAGGGTGTTCTGGAATAGACTTCTGAAGCTCTTGCATTGATCCCATTCCATTTTGCAAAAAACAGTACTTGACTATTTAAGTGTCCCAGTTCCCAAGCAAGATTAAAGTCCCAAATGGGATTTAAAAGTCCGTCAACTCCCAGATTAAAGAGTTCCAACGTACACTGTAGTGGATACTCAAAGCTTTTGCAACATACTGGACATTTCCCCAGCAGAAGAATGAGACAGAACCACCACCCGAAGTTATGGTATTGCTCTGGGGATTGGGGCCCTTGCCCGGAAGATGACTGATATTCATTCATAGATTGTAAGGGTGGAAGGGATCTCAGAAGATCATTGGGTCCAGCCCCCTGCACCAGGCAAAAGGGAGATTCTGTGTCTCAGAACTGGTCTTTTTGTAAACCAGTTAATTATACAGTTGAGGTTGGTAGCTACATTTTATATGTTAAATTCATCTAGGATTCTATTACTTGATATAAAGCTCAAATGTCTTCATTTCTTAAGTATGCACTAATAAGGGAACTTTGTAAATCAAGTTAATCAGTTAAAATTAAGCAATGTACATATTTTATCTTGAGTAGTAATGACAATGAAATTAGGATAGGGTGAACTGTTTTGTGCTACTTAATCTGTTAGAATCTCTTAACTTTAGAGGGAACACTTCCATTTACAGGTTTTAAGATCCTCAGACAGAGAAAGGAATTGACCCCCAACTCTCTCTTGCATCAGCATAAGAATCATTATCCTTACCACCTCACTTTTTTAATCTGGCACCATAAATCTCCCTTTATTAAAGCACTCAAACGTTCTCCTTTGGATCAAAATAAAATTTCATTTGTTTTTTTCACTTTAGTAAGAAAAAATCAAAAAGATTATCACAGGACAATCTAAATCAAAACCTCTATTTTATAAAATACAAATGATTCTCTGACCACACTTGCTTCTGAGGGTAAATATCTGCAACACTCTCTTTTTTTTTTTTTTTGCCTCTACACTGCTAGACCTTCAGACAACTGTTCTCCTGTCATTTCACCTTTATGTGGATAACCTATAATTTCACCTTCATTCCCTCCACTCTGCTTCATATTAAACACTCTTAACAACCATCAACGGTTTTTTTCCTGACAAGTGTAAAAGCCTATTTTTGTGTCCTTTGATCTGAATCACCTATTTTCCTTTACTCTCTCTCCTGTGTTGTTCTACTTTTCTTCCAGGTTTTCCTGCCAAGTCTTTCTCTCTCTCTCCCTCCCCCTCCTTTGGGGTCTTGTATTTTACTCTTCTTCCCTTTTCAGTCTGTCAGGAGGTGTAAAGAAAGCATACAAAACATCCATGGACAGAGTTCAAATGATGACTATGCAATCTACTACTTACCCTCCAATCTTCTGTCTTCCTATTTAGTCTAGGATTTCTAATTCTCAGGTTTTTTTTATCCTGGAGTTCCTAATACATATCTCAGCACAACAAAATGTCATTTTTTCCCCTACTGTAACAGTTACAATACTCAGCCATGCTTCCTGATACAAAAATCTAAGTCCCCTCATCTCAATGACTTTTTGACCCCTTTGTTTTTCAAATCGCTCCTTTTCACCCCCTGTCCTAAACATCACCAATAACATCATCATCTTCCTTCACTCTCCTGATGTTGTTCCTACATTAAATTAATGGAGTACAGATCCTTTGAAGAAACAAGTGTAATGCTTTCCGAACAGCCAGTAACAATTAGACTTTTCTCTTGTACCAGGTATGGCTGTAATATTTATATGTGAATAGAATTTATCAGTCCCCTTTAAGTTATAAATTCTTTAACTTGGGAATAGACTAGAAAGCATTCAAGCATATTTTCCATTATTTGTAATTGATAACTATTTGCCGTGGTTCTGCATAAAATCTTCATTGCCACAAGACAATATAAGAAGTCAAATACTCACTTCTTTATTGAGTGGCAAACAAAAAGTTTGAAATACCTTGAACTGTAAGAAGAATGCAAATATGAGGTTTTCTGACATCTAAAAAACAAAGGATTACCCTAGAACAACCTGGTAAGTAGCTGTGGGTGAATTAGAGAGCTGAAAAGGGTGACATCTGCTACTGTGTTTGCTATTCTGTTTTGGCAGTTCAAAGCATTTTCCTGCAATCTTTGTGGTTAATAGAACAAGTTCTAAAAGGCATTAAAACTGTGTGAATAAAGTTGGCAATAAAACAGATCTCATATCTCAGAACCAGCAAACCGAGGTGTAATGGGAGAGAAAAGGGGATCTGGTGGGAAGCTAAGGCCACCTGGTGTGGAAACAATACTGCCTTCATGCAGTTATTTTTCCCAGAAGCTGATACCACATGCTACCTCCCCTGCAGAATGGCTCTAATAAAGCTCCACTACTTCAGACTGCCTCAGCTGTATGTGCCTCCAGAGGAGATGTGGAAACTCTTCCTGATGATACAACTCCAGAAGGATCTTTGCCACTTTGGCCTCCTGGAACTACAGTGAGGTGCCTCTTCTCCCAAAGGCAGCCCATCCCTAATGTGCTCACTCCTCTCTGCTCTTTTCTGTTCATCCTCTTTAACCTTTCATTAAGATGTAGGGTACAATGTCCATTTGAAGAGGAAGGAGTGTCACAGAAGTGGCTAGCTCCCACCTTCTCTTCCCAGGGGCACATCTACATGTGACACTACATCACTAAAGCAATGTGCTATGGTGATGTAGCATCTGTGGGCACAAAGCATGATGCCACAGCTATGCCACCGTGGCAACATAATTCCACGTTATAGTGAATTGCTGCGATGACATAGTGGTGAAAAACAACCATAAGCCACCAGCACGGTGCAGTATAGGCTGTTACTGCACCATCATTTAGGACTTCCTTTCGGAAGTGCCATAAGGGCACGTATAGACACACCCAATATGTAGGAGATCTGTGCATGAATGCACTAGTTTACATTAAATAATAGAAGCCTAAGCATTTTTTCCACCATAAGTCAATACAACTTTTTAGCAGAGGTAGAGCTTTTCAAATCCTTCAGTTTTTCCCAGCTGCCTTTATGCATCTATTTGGAAATCTAAAAATCTAAAATTTCTGTATTAAAGACAAATCATCCTGAGACTTTCCATGGAAAAAGAAAGAATTTTTTTACCTCCACCCTGAAGAGATGATAACTTTTATATAAGGTGACAATATTTGACAAGGAGTCCTGGGTATTTCCTCCATTTCTCTCATTCTTCCTAAAGGTCCAAGAGGGTTGGCATAGGCACGGACAGTAAAGAGGTAAGTATACACTAAATATTTCTTGGTGGACCTCCACCTTCAGCTCTTGGCCCAGTCCTTGCTGCAAAGGCCAACGCTGGCCTGAAAGCAAATATGTCACAAGTGATCAGCTTGTGGCATGCCTAGGGAGAAAGAAGTAAGGAACTCAACTCTAAAGATACATGGCTTTGCTTCAGCCTTTGTACATTAGTTGTTTACATCTTAGAATTTGTTTCATTTTTTGTGCATTTTTTTGGGCAACATATACACCTATTGCAGCACTCACCCTTCCAATCTCAAATATAGTTTAAGTTAAAAATTATTTAAACAGTATTGTGCAAGTGTTGCTCTTCTGTCTTAATGTAGCTGATGCCTAGAAAATCTTTCCCACTCCTCTCTCTCTGGTTTTGCACAGTTTATTTTGTGCATGATCCAATTCACATGACCTATTCATTCTGCCTTGCATAAGCTGCACTCAAGCCAACACTTCTCCTAACAGTTCAGCTCCAGGAATTGAATTCTGCTCGGTTATAAGATACAGCCCAGGGAAGTTCAAGAAGTTGCATAGATGGAATTGAAAGCAGAGCCTGACCACTGTTTCTGAAACTCCTGCTGGGGAACTTTGTAATCTTTTTTTTTTAAAAGGATCATAAATGCAGTATTTGCTTTTTATGGCAGACTCTGAAAATGTAAAGAATTGTTACTGTAAACTTCAAAACACTTGCTTCAGAAGTTGATTGATGGCTGAAAAGGATTTATTTACTGAACATATTTTAATCTAGATAAAGAGCAGTTGAGACCCATGCTGTTGCTGATGTCTATTTGATCTAACGGATGACTTTCTTGTACATATCGGAGCAAAGAATTCAAAACCTTTAGTAGAGAGGAATGGATATAAGAAGATTGATATGTATATGCCGTGTGCACATCAACTGACACAACTGGTGCTAAATAAAAGCATCACTTAATTGAGGTTTTAGGCATGAACTGAGATGAACTTTCCATAGTGCATAAAATAGCCTTTTGAAATGCATATCCTGGGGTTAGTCTCTGTACACCCATATAAAAGACCTGGACTTCATTATGTACCAAGCCAGGAGGAAATGGGCAGGGGAGAGAGGCTGTGTAGGTAGCATGTTCAGATATCAGGAGAGAGCTCCAGAGTGAATCTGATATAGCTCTCTCCACCTAAAGCAGAATTGCAGGGAAGCACAGAATTAACAAAAAAAAGAGAGAAAATTCTTTTCCCCTTTCTTCCCATCCAAGAAAGACAAAAATTAAACAAGCACAGAATGCCTTATTTACAGGGACACATATCTGCAGCCAAATTCAGCATAGAAGCAAGTGAATGGGTTTCCATGGAAGTCAATATTGTTCTATACAATCTAGTGGGACAGGATTTGTCACCTAACTTCAGAGTGCTTTTTTTTTTTTATCCTTGGTGGCCTTGTGCTTTAATGCAGCAGCTGTACATGTATATGCACATTAACAGTTCCTCTAGGCCTCCCAGTGATTTATTTCATCTACAAATTCCATCTTGTTCCATTTACAGTACACAGGATGGACAGCTAAATAAAGCAGGATTTTCTTTTTGTCACCTGAACTGCTCATCTAGCCCTGTTCAAAACAGGAGCAACCGACTGTCAGTCTCCCAGATAAAAACTATTTAGTTTAATTAATGTTAAAAGGAAGAAAAAAGTAGTCTTTCCTTTGAGAGCTGTGTGTGCCCAGCACTTTTAAAGCAATAAAGCCTTTTTAATGTCCTATGCATTACAATAGTTTAATACAACAGGTAGCTGCAGAAAAATACTGCTAAGATTGATAAGCTACTACTTCCAAATGGCAATTTGCATCTCCAAAGAGCTACCCCATTAGTCCTTGCAAAATATTGCTAGCTTATTATTTGGAATACATTATCAAGATTCACTGATTCCTTCAGCTGGTGATATGCGACTCCTTGGGGGACAGTCACACTTACTACATGATTTTATAAATCAGTTCACTGCAGTTCTCAGTATTCTGTTATATACAATTGTTTGTACTAAAACACTAGGAAAAGGAAGCCAGGAAAATAAATGTACCAATGCCCAGGCTTAAAGGCATTAATAGATCAGTGGCCAATAAAGACTTTGCAGTTATCACTGTATCATACCATGACTGCTTACAACTCAGAGTCATGACTAGAAACTGACTAAATAAGGCACATTTTTGACAGTGAGAGAGCATCTAACGATTGGAACAATTTACCTATGAATGGGGTAGAGTCTTTGTCACATCAAGTCTTTAAATCAATATTCATGTCCATCTAAAACATAAGACAGGGCTGGATGGCCCTGTTAGAGACTAATGTATTCAGAAATGCACAATGGAAGCATTTGTAGACGACAACCTACTTTGTTAAATGCTATGAATGCATCACTTGTATGCATGCATACAATTAATATCTACCTGTCTCTAAAACATGCAGATCACCACAACCAGAAGTTATAGGCTTGGTGCAGAAACTATTGAATGGACATCTATAGCCCATGTGATACAATAGGGACACACTATATATTTGCAATGATTCCTAGTCTTTACAACTATGAAATTTGCTTTATTTAATAGAGCTAATAGATAACCTCTTTTTGTCTTAGGGCCATGGTAATATGGTATGACTATGACACGTATGTGACTGGGTCTGACAAGTCTATTTAGTAGGAAGCAATGGTAATACAGCATCTAGGCAAATATGAGTAAAAGCTAATTAACAAAAGCTGGACAGCATGCTTTTCAGAGTAGTGAAGAGAGTAAAGAAACATTGATAATCCCCTACGTTCTCCAGTGCCAACATTATTACCATGTGAACAAATTAATGGCTCCAGTAGCTCAGCAGGCAGAGAACACATAAAAAAGGGAAGTATATGAAGTTGTTATTGCAGTATCAGATATCTCTGTACATTTTCTCCCTCTCAGAGGAAAGATAGCTGCATGATAATTTTGGTAAGTGATAGAGCAATTGCATTTGGTAGCTCATAATCGAACATTATCATGAAATCAGTTTGCATTTTAAAGAGCTTCTAAACAAGTCACTATGACAGACAAACACAGCCTTGTTATAATACTAGTGATAGATGCTCTAAGTGAGAAAACATGGCAAAACTCTTCTTTAACAACACAGCACCTTCACCAAAAGAAGTATCCAGCTTCAAAGAATATAGATTTTTAATCTGAGGTGCTAATTACTGTGCAACTGGACTCATTTCTCAGACTATTTTACTATTAACATATACCTTAAATAAATGAATTGTATATACAATTTGAAAATATAATAAATATAATAGTGTGCACAAGATGAAAACAATAGTTCCAATTTAGAGAGAAACTCTAAACTTATAATTTGGCTGCTCCTGGGTGACCTTGAAGCATCTTGTGTGTCCATGAAACATACCAATACAGGAGGCAATGAGAATTGGATCCAGTACTATCTAGGGTGACATAATGAGGCAGATCCAAAACAAGACTTATGTGCCTAAATTCAAAATTTCACTCCTGAAAATCCTAGTCAACTACCTCCTGACACTGGATGCAGTTTAATTTTAGAGATCTAGCTTGTAGCTGTGTGGGTCTGACACTCAGAGAAATACACAACTCTAAAACTCTTGGTTCAGAGTTGAGACCTTATTAGACCAACTGAAAAATAGCAAAAAAAAAAAATAAAAAAAAAATAGCAAGCTTTTGGGCACATGCACCCTTCTTCAGGATGAGGAGAAATCAAAGATTGTAAAAGTCCTCTTAGGTAGAAAACAGACTTCATTTTACACAGGGGAAGTTGAAGCTGGACATATATTCCCCTGGGTCTGAGAGAGTCATTTTGTAGGAGTAGCTCTTTGATGTGCAGATAAGACTGTCCTCTTCCCTGGAGGTATCAGATGTCAGAAGCAGTCAAGGAAGTGCAGAAATCTTTCTTTCTTGCTTAATAATGAAGTTTATTTTTCCCAAAATGGCTAAAATACAATATCTTCCAGGTTTCTGGGATCTATTTTTTATAGATGTGCTGGTCTGAGACAAAGAGAAATACAAAACTTAATTCTAGAAGCACCTCAGGTTTTGACTTGAAAGTTTTTCGGATGCCTAAAGTTGTGATTCTGTTTCTGCATAAATATCTCTGTCTTAAAGGGGTTCTGGAGCTTGAAGGCTCTTTCACGCTTTAAACAAATGAGGAGCCATAAATGAGGCATTCTTTCCTCTTCCTCAGTCCCGCTGAGCAACTCAATCTGGTCAGCATTCGCAGAGCACATTTTAGGGGATTAAACACTGCACAGAATGCAGTGGCAGTTGCTGTTTTCTTTTAACAAATATCTGGGGAAAAAATCCCCCTTTATCCAATAGTCCAATAGTTAAAATACTCAGGCAGGATGTTGGAAGCCAAGTTAATTCTGAGGAATCAAATCTATAACTCCCACTTGACTTGAGCCTGCCCTAATCTACAGAGTGCTCTGAGCTGAAGCGCTCTGTCCACCCCTCCCTTGGAAGATGTTTCACTGGGCAAAACAATAATGTAGAATTGATTGGACCAGAGAGACAGAGTGCAAGAAGGAGCATAACTTTCCAAATATATGTTGAAGAGGAGAGTCCTGAGTTCCAGTCTCTGCTTTAAGGACTTTTCATATACTTCATCCTACTACTATTTCATTTGACGTGAGAGATTTGGACAAAAATAGAGTAGGTACAGAAGACGGGCACAACCTATTTTTGAAAACAACCTCTGGGGGTTTGATTCTGAATTGAGCCAACTCACAGAAAAGGGACTGAGATGCAATAAACCAAATGCATACCGGTTTCCCTTGCCAGCCATGGGGTTTAGGTTCTTGAAATTTTCCATGATTGGCAAAACCGGAGGAACTGGGGGAACAGGGGCTGTGGGTGCGGGGTAAGGGGCACCAGCAAGGCTGGGGGACAGTTGGGGGGCAGGGGAGAGTGAAAGGAGGGCTGGAAGGCTGTGGTGGGTATTTTCTGATTGTACCCCTCCCCCTTCTCTGAAGGATGGATACTCAAAACCATGATTGGCAAAACTGTGGTTGGTGAGAGAAACCTATGCTGCCCCAAGAAGTGCAATTGCATTCAGTTTCAATGAGGTAATTAGGCCCTATATACTGGTTTCTTGATTACCTTACCATGTATACAGCCATCACTATAGATCATTAGTAGGCATACCAGAAGGAAAAAGGCATATATAGGTGAGATATATGTTAAGGTGCTAAATAACATAACAAAGTATCTATTTTGGAAGGACTCTGAAGTCTTCCTTAGATTTGTGTAGTTAGACTTTATAAGGTCCATATGGCCTTCTAATTTCTACAGAAATCAGATTTATTCCAAGATAGTTCATTTCTAGTATTTTTAGAGGGCTTCTGAAAAAGCCTAGCTTGGTTGAACGTGTGGCCAAGTTTATACAGATTAAACCATAATGAAACACAAATAGAAATGCTTGTGTGACACTTTTAAGAAGAAACTGGCTTGAATATTTTGAGTGCAGCATTTTTATTGATTGAATGACACAGTGAATTCTAGCATCCTCCTGCATTGCCAATGGATAATTACAATTATTATGAAGAGCATGCTTTGACTGAAAAGTAACTCTCAACTCTTTATAGCATTGAAAAACCACTGCCCTCAAAAGGCTACAAGTGGAAGTGAAACACAATTTTATGTTTTTAAGACAACTAATGGTAAAGGAGATTACAAAATAAGTTAAGAGTTTCTACCCATTGCTTCCTAAAAATCATTGAGAAAACACAGCAATGTCATATACCAGAGGAACTTAAAAAGTTGCATGTAGGAGTGATGCAGCTAGGTGTCTCTGTTTAAAAGAAACGTAAATTACATGTGGGTCATGATCTGTCAATATACAGATAACAGCATGCTCAGGCTATATGGGACATGAAACTACTCCCATGATTTTTTTCATGAACATTGGTCAAGTTTGGATCACAGTTGAATACTTGTAGCTAGATCTTAAATCAGTGTCAGTCAGAATAAAACTAATGACTTCAGTCAAATTCTACTAATTAACATCAATAAAAAGTTGGCCTATGACTCTCAATTTACACTGTTACATTTATTGATATTATGTAAATTATGATACGGCCCAAAATACCCCAAACAAAACCCTAGAAAATAAATGGTAAAGCTGCAAATGCATACTTGACCATATGCTTTACACCAGTGGTTCTCAACCTTTTTAGACTCAAGGCATCCCCCCGCCCCTCAAAAAATACTCTTAGTTGTCACTTATTTTTTGACTACAGAAAAAGAATAGAGAAATTCTTCTTTTGCAAAGAATTAAAAAAAGACTACAACAGGTTGCAGTGTTAAAAACAGTCTAAATTCTGATATGAAATAAATCTCTGGGTTTATCTTATGAATCATGTTTGCACACCTAACAACAGTACTGGCATTGTGCAGGATCCTATGGTACCCTTGAAAGGATGTCAGGGCACCCCAGTGTACCATGGCATAGAGGTCCAGAATGACTGGCTTGCACTGAATGAGAAGCTATATAGTGTTTTATTTTATCCTCAATGGATGCTTCTACACTTGCAATTAATGCTACTAATATAACTAATTTTGACATCACCAACTACATGTCCATGTAAGCACAGCAATTTACTACACTGCCAGATACCATTTGTATTTAATGAGACTATTCAGCAGCACAGTATATTAGTCCACTGCGCCTTATTTGCTATACATGTGTAAATGGTGATGCTTCCCCACACAGCAAATTAGTCTGCTGCTCAGTAAAGCATCTCATGTACATGCACTCAGAGTGTCTTCCATACAGCATACTATTGAAACCCTTATACACAGGGTTCATTCATTTCTTCATGAACGTTTCTATGGTGTTCACTAACAAAGTATCTGAAATGCCTAACAAACAAATAATCAGTGCAATGTTTCTTCTATGATAAGATAATTTTATATGTGTAAAATGAAGCTAAACTAAGTCACAGTGGACGTGTCTACACTAGATGCTTTACTGTGCAGTAGCATAATTTACTGCATAATAAGCACATGGATCTACACATGTGCATGCTTACTGTGCAGTACATGATACTAATCACAAGTAAATTTGCTACCTGCAAATACAGGTAACAAATTTACTTGTGATTAGTAGTGCGCAGAAATGCATGTGTACATGCCAACTGGGAGCAAGTTTGCCCCTGGTCACCCCTGCTACTAGAGCAGCCCCAAGCTCAAGCCCTTAAAAGCCTGCTGGCATTTAGAGCCCTGGGGCACACATGCAGGGTGCCTGTGGCTACTCCAGCCCCTGTGTCCCCCTGGGCAGGCAGAAGCCTAGCTGTGTTAGCCTGCCTGCACCCCAATGCCATTGCCTGGCACTGCAGTGCCATGAAGCTGCCAAGTCTGTGCTGTCCAGGCCTGCAGGGTGCTGAAGGTTGTTTCAACCAGGCCTGCCAGCACCCAGGCCAGCTTTTGTCCACAACCTACCCCAGCAGTCTGCCAGAATCCTGCAAATGCTGTGGGGCATTGTCTTGCTGTACAGCTTAGTCCCACACTGTGCCCCTGTGCTGGGTCCTGCAGGCAGCTGCTCAGGCCCAGCAGCACAGGAACAGCTGAGCAGAAACCAAGTGCAGGACCCTATAGGATGGCAGTATCCTTGCCCATGCCCATGCCTATGCCCATGCCAACCACTCAGGGCCCCAACTGGTCCATGGAGGAGACTGGCAACTTCTTGGCTACAGCAGGAAGTGTATGAGGTGGTGGTTTCCAGTGCCTCTCATACCTGGTGCCTGGGCCCCCAGTGACAGGTGTGTGGTTTGCCTGGGGCCTCAGTGGGAGGGGCAGGGCCCCAGCACTTTCACTGCTGCTGCAGATGTAAAATTGTCATGTGTATGAGGTTGCCACAGTGGTCCATGACGGCCTATAGCACAACGGAGTGAAATCCCCTGTGGCTGTAGTAGGGCTGGTCCCAGGGGGATGGGCAGGTGACAGGGGTGTGAGTCCCATCTAGGGCCTCAATGCACTGGGAGAATCCCAGGGCACAGAACCCTACCACCACCACCAGAGGGTCATCCATGTAGAGCTCCATGTCCCCCAGCATGTCCTGAAGGGTGTCACACACCTCAAGGATGGCCTTCCTGGCAGTAACTTTGCCCATGCCAAACAGGTGGCTGATCTACCTCAGGCTGGCAGGCATGGCCAGCTTGAGCAGGGTAAGAGTCAGCCAGGTGTCTGCAGAGAGGGGTGGGAGCATGGCATTGTCCTGCCACTTCAAGTGTGGTTGGAGCTGCTCTAGGAGCTCCAAGAGGGTGGGCCTGGATCATCCAAAATTCCTCTGGCTCATTGTCTCAGCTCTGCTGGACAATGTGCTGCCACCAGTCCAGGCTGGCTTGGTGGGCCAAGAGGCAGTGGGGCTGGAGGCCCAGGAAGCTGAGGATGGCCCCAACAGTATGCTGTTGTCATCCCTGCCAGGGTCTGGTCAGCTGGACAGGGTCCAGGCAGCAGCTGTGTGGCTGCAGTGACTCTGAGACAGCATGCCGGGGCCAGGCAGACAATCACCACACATAGGAAAGCCAAGAGGGCCTAGATGTCCATGGACCAGCTGGCACTTGGTATGGTGGGCCAGCACAGTGGCCAGCAGGAGCCTAGGGTGCTGGTTGTCACTGCCAGGCACAAGGGCTGGAGTAGCCATAGCATGAGGAGGCAGATTTGGCAAGGAGAGAGCTGCCATGTCTTGCCCCTGTGCTATGCACACTGTTCCTGGATAGGGAAGTGGCTGGCCAGGGAGCAGAGAGCTGGGTTGCCTTTTCAAGTGGGCTGCCAGCAGCTGCTAGAGCCTGGAGCTCCCCACAATGGCAGCAGGATCCCATTGCAGGGCCATCAAGGGAAGTGGCAGTAGGGAAGTGGCAGTAGTGTGAAGTGGAGATTAACTGAGCCTTCCCAACACTGCAGCCCATGCCTTGCAGATGGCATCATATAACACACCCAAGCTAAGCTGTACCAAACTTATACCTCTCATCAAGCTTCTTGCACACACACAGTCATACTGCTCCCCTGCCACTGAGGCCTCACTCACTCTGCCCTCTCAGAAGGCCTATTTCTTGCCACACGATACTATGCACCCTTTGCTCTGCCCAGCTCCCTCTTGAAGTAACTCTGTAGGCTTTGGGACTTATCCAACTCACTCGTTCAGTGGTAGGTGTACAGTCTTTTGGGTCTCTCTTGTGACTCTCACCTGGGTAGTGGTCAGCCAATAACCTGACCTGGGATAAGTTTGCCCTGGCCTCTCCCAGGGAAACTCTACATACTCTCTACATGCTCTTATGGGGGTTGGCCAATGTGTTGTCCTTCAGGCCTGCTCCGCTTCAACAGTACTCAACACCCACCCCTCGTGCTGCCCTTCAGACCATCCTAGAGTCCTTATCAACCCTGAGTTACATCCAATTCTTCAGGCAGTAAAGATATACCCTACTCTGGACAGGCTGCACTACTGCCCCCTCTTTGGGGCCATTCAACTCCAGGGTCTTCTTCCCCAATGGGGGCTCAGGTGGTCACAACCATGCATAGCCCCTCTCCTCTGCTGGGGTCTTACACCCCCTAAAGCTCAGGTGGCCATAGCCATGCCTGGCCCTTGTACCCACGGTGTTGTGGGGGCTGAAGTTAGCAAGGTGCCCGGACTCAACTTTCACCAGAGAGGTGAGAAGTCCTGGTATTTGAGTGGGGCTGCCGCACCACCAGCAGTACCACTAGGTCTACCTTCCCCAG
>JAGPOW010000261.1:123710037-123725942 GCA_030014935.1 Caiman crocodilus
CACCAGGTTTCCGTGAGCCCAACCAAGTCCGGGTCTTCCACAGCCACCAGGAGAGACAGCTCCTCCTGCTTACCTCTCAGCTTTCTGCACCTTGGCAGCAGCTGCTACTGTGGGCTCTGGCTGCTGCAGCTAGGGAACAGGCTTGCAGCAGCCCCATGGCACCGAATCCCTGGGGGCCTTCCCTAGAGCCCTGTTTGTGCCCCCCGCCCCCTACCTCAGTCCCTTCACAATACACTGCTAGGTGCAGGGAGATGTTTGCTGTGGCAAAGACTCTATAGAGGTGGACACCATTCCCATCATCCCCCACAGCCTCCCAGATACACGACTGCATGCAACTACTATGGCCAGGCTATGCAGAGATGCATCTGCTGTGGCATGCCCCTCTAAGTTGGTGCCTGAGGCTGGCAGCCTACTCACCACTCTATTTACATTCTGGAGTGACAAATATTAAATCCTTGCTCAAAAGCATGGAGGTGTTTCTACTTTCCACTGAAACATCTGTAAGATTTAACAGGGATAAAACTTTTATCTTCATTTTGTTTTGAAAAATGGCTGAAACTATTTTTCTCCAACTGAAATTGTAAAAACAGACACCTAGCATGGAAAATTTCACCCCAAGGGGTAAAAGACAAAGAAAATTGTAAAAAGTCTATAAGACAATCTGGGATATCCAAGATGCTGCTTACCCCACAACCCCTCAAGCCAGTGGTGCTACTACAGTGAGTAGCAGAGGCCAGTAGGCAGGGACACACATGCAGCCAGTGGGAAGGCAGAGCTGCCTGGCACACCATGCCCAATTCTGAAATGCTTGTTTTAATTTTTACTAGCTGGCTGGGACTGACCTTCAAAATCCAGGACTGTCCTCGGCAAACTGGGATACATGGTTACCCTAATTATTAGTAAACACTGTCTTTTCACAGGTTATTAATTATGTGATGTATCACCTGCATCACTTCCAATAGCCCTCCTTCTGAAGCTCAGGTTTCTGCAAATGCATGTATGACCTATAGCAGTTATACTTTCTTAAGGCTTTTAAACGCACCAGCTGAAATATGTGCTTCAGATGGTAACACTTGAAATGTTTAGTTAATTACAAACAAAGAGTACAAATTATACTGACAGTTTCTTAAGTCTTTAAAGCCATTGGTAATAGAAGAACACCCACGTACAAATACCCATCACCACTAGAGTTACTGTGTAAATTTGTTATGGCAGCCCAAAAAGTCCTGAGTCCACGAACCACTTACATCTTCACACATGCACAATATTAATGTGTTGCTTTCACCTGATCCACAACACTGTATACCATAAATAATATTCACTTTAATTTACTTGATTGGTAGCTGATCAGAAGGTGCTCTTCAGCCAGCTTAGAGGAGACTGAAATGGCTTTTAAAGCTAGTAAACTGTGCATTAAATTCAGTCACAGAAGAGAATTAGTGCACTCACTTCCACCTCTACTATGATTGGTTTCTTGCCATCAAGTATATGTTAATTCAGTGCCAAGCGACAGAGAATGAGGCATGCACACAACATTCCATTATTTGTTGATATTTTTTCCACTTACATATTAACTTTGGGATCAAGGATGTTGAGAAGGACAAGGTAGCCTGCATGTGACATTCTATTGTTTTGTCGGCCATGGCACTATAAAAGCAGTAGTGTCTTCTAATTGATCACTGGTAGTACATCTTTTCAATTGCAGCAATGAAAGTATGAATAATGACAGCAAGTATGATTTAAAATCAGCTCTTACCAAAATTTATGGTAAAATAAGTCATTGGGAAGTTATTATTTGAAGTATAGAAGGCTTGAATTCAATCAGGGGCTGTTTACTTGTTATTAGTTTTAACCATTGTGGTTTAGATCTTTGGCTTCGCCAAATCACTCATCTTGTGGTTCCTCATTCTCCTAATATATTTCTTGCTGTTCATTAATCTTTTATTTTCTAATGTCTTTGTTTTATTTTTCACATCCTACCCAGAAGAATTTTATTTTTGTGACACACGGAGCGCATTTACATGTGCACTTTAATGTGCGTTAACCTATTTTAATGTACATTAAAGCATCATTCTAAGAGTAGAGGGAGGGCTTTTTAACTAGAGTGGCTCTAAGAGCCACTCTAATTAAAGCACCCAGAGCATGTCATGTATCATGCTTAAAATGGCAGTGGAGTCGCTTTATCTAAAGCTCACAGAAAGAGACACCGTTTTTAAGCACAGGGACACTGATATGCATGATGCCGGAGGATGCTAGAGCTTAGTAATTACTGTGCTCCAGCAGCAGCAGACTCAATTAATCTTAAATACAGTGTGTTGGAATAGCCTTGCTGTTCATGTATAGGTCCCCTAAAAAATCTATACTATTTAGTAATTGTGCATTAAAATAGGCTAATGCTTACTAAGCACCACTTAAAAACTGTGCTGATTATTAATGTGCATTAAGATAGGTTAATACATATTTTCCTAGTACAGGGGCAGATAGTTATTTTGGGTGGAGGGCTGCTTTCCCAGTTTGGGCAGGCTGTTGGGAGCTGCATGGGCAGTCCAACCCCTTGACAGGTACCCGCCCCCCGGTCACCATCTTGGGACCAATGTCCCAGGGCCAGCTCCGGTGGGGCCCAAAGCAGGGAACAGGCTGGCAGGGGTCTGTGGAGCTGGGCTGGGCTGCACCAGCAGGGAGAGGGGGGAGCTAGCCCGGTTCCATACAGCCCCTGCCGACTGGGACCCCGTGCTCCTGCCACTGTGCTCTGGGCCCCACTGGCACTGGCCCCAAGACACCAGTGTGGGCCCCATACTCCTGCTGGCTCCCCAACCACTCACTCCCAGTGCCCCCCAGCCCTGTGGTACAGGTGGGGGGCAATGCACAGCCCTGACCTCCTGCTTGCCGGCAGGGAAGAAGCTGGTGCTGAGCACAGGGAAAAGCAGCCCTTCGCCCACCCTATGGCCGGTGTTCCCTACTGCAGCCACTCACAGTCCATGCAGTGCTGCCTGGAGCTGGCACAGGCAGTCCCACGTGGGCTGCAAGCAGCTACAGTGTGGGGCACCGGCCATGGGACAAGTGAGGGGCCACTTTTCTCCACATGCAGCACAAGCTTGTAACCCATCCCCACTGTCAGCCTGGGTTCCGCACCAGCTCTGGGCTTGCCCATCAGGGCTGCATGCAGCAGCAGCAGCTGCAGCCCCCCTGCTTGTGATGCTGGGCAGTGTTGACCTGGAGCTCACGTGCTGGGCAGCCCACAGGCAGTGGTTAGAAAACACTGCCTGTTGCAGCAAGCGGGGGGGGCTGGAGCTGCTGTTGCTGTGCATAGCTCCAATGGGTGAGCCCAGAGCTGGGGCGGGGCCCAGGCTGACAATGGTTTTGGGTTACAAGCTGGTGCTGAGCATGGGGGTGGGAAAAGCGGCCCCTTGCCCACTCTATGGCTGGTGCCCCATGTTGCAGCCACTTGTAGCCCACATGGGATTGGCTGTGCCTGCTTGGGACAGCCCTGCTCAGGCTGTGAGCAGCTGCAGGAGGGAGCACCAGCCACAGGGCGGGGGAAAGGAGCAGGGAAGGAGCCCAGGGAAAAGCTGAGCGTGGGGAAGAAGCAGCCACTCCCCTGCCCTGTGGCTGGTGCTCCCTGCTGCAGCTGCTTGCAGCCCATGTGGGTCTGTCTGGAGAAGGCAGAGGCAGCGCCACGTGGACTGCAAGTGGCTGCAGCATGGGGCACTGGCCACAGGGCAGGCAAGGGGCTGTTTTTCCCCCACCGTGCTCAGCTTTTTCCTGGGCTACTTTTTCCCAGACTCCTTCCCTGACTTTCCCCCCACCCTTCCCCCTTACCTGCAGTTTCGGTGCAGGGCAGCCACATGGTCCCAAGCCAGAAGCCCTTGCTGGGGCTTCTACCTGGGGGGGAAGGACCAGTAGGCCCTGCTGTTGTGGCAGCCCGCCAGGCTTCCCTGGGTCCTACTGCCCCTGGATCCTGTCATTTTTGACTGGAATCAAGGGCAGATAAATATTAATTTTCTAAACTTTTTAGGGGCCCTGCAGGCTAGATGGAATGGCCTCATGGGCCAGATGCAGCCCATGGGCCATATTTTGCCCACCCCTGTCCTAGTACCTCAGAATAGAGATACTAGATTTAATGCGTATTAAGTAAACCACGTTAATGTATGTGTAGATGCATGCAAGAAGCATATTTAACCTTCATCTGCATATTTTCAAAGAAACACAGAAATCTTCTCTCCTTTAGTGCAGCTATTGGTAACGCAATGGCCAAGCTATCTTAAAAAGGCAGTGGTATGATAATACTATGTTCACCTTTGTTTAATAGCTAAGAACTATGCACACAACAGGTCTATATTAAAACATTATTTAGTTACACTGTTCTTTTTTCCTATCTCCCCATTTGTCTCATGCCTTTGTCATGTCTTGTCTTTTACCATTAGCAGGTGAAAATGCTCCCAGTCAAAGGGCAAAACAGGCCATACATACCACTTAAAATTGATTTGATGATGTAAGTGATACATTGGTATTTTTACCCAGTGCAAGAAATGTGCAAAATTGGACTATACAGCCCAATTCAGGAGAGAACTAGACTCAGTCAGGTTCTGACTGAAATCAAGTAGTTTGCTTGAGTAAGAAAAGTGTGAAACCCATGTATTATTTTGAAGATTTGCCCCTGGGGTCAGTTAGTAGTAGTTTGTTGTTGCTGTTTTCTGTTTGTTTTTCATGCTTCTTTACATCTCAGGCTAGGAAATAAAGGCATCCATAACACAAAAAGGATTCATAGAGAAAAATAGAATATTGTGATTTTGATTCAGTTGAACGACATTAAAAACTGTTCTTTTTTGCCTTTATTTTTAGAATTCATAGGATAGAAATTACCTTAAAAAGAACCCACAAAACTTCAATTACCATATTTTCTCACATATAACACACACCTTTTTTCCAAGAACCAGCTATTGGGAAATATGGAAATAGCAATTCCTGCACCTTAAGTTTTGGCCAGGCAAAAGTGAATGTAACTGCATGAAATCCACAGCGAGCAGAACAATGAGAAGGCTCAGCACTTCCAAGCAGTTGCTACTCAGTTACTTACTAAAAGGAAATACCTTTTTTCATTTTGCCTTTCAGAAACAAGGTGCATATCTTATTCTGGGGTGCATTTTATGTGAGAAACTATGGTCTATTAATAACTTAAAGTAGTTCAATCAAACCTTCCAAATTCAACAAAAAATAATTTTCTTCTGAAATTTCAAAGTTACCCTTGGATGACCTAATCCTTTAATTATGTAAAGACTGTTGAACAGAACTAGTGCTAGACCTTTAGCAGCTCAGTCATGAAAGGAATATATTAGATTCGTGAGGCAAATCTTTAAGTGCATCTTTAAAAATGCTAAATAATACATTCAGTTATGCTTTAGGTATCTTGGATAACTTGAATCAATCTCAGCCAATTTATATGAAACAGTTGGAAGCTGTTCTGAAATCACAGTAAATTCAAGTTGGTTGGTTTGGCCTAAAACTAGAATTGGGGCTGATTTCATCAAAACAGCTAACTGAGATTGGCAAAATTTTAATTAAGCTAAGCAGAGGCTAGTATTAGGAGTAGGTCTTCATTTCAAACCTACTCAGTGTGCTGTGGGATTGAAAGACCAAGCTGAATATTACCATTTGTTTAGTACAGATTTTAAAAAGTGAAAAAAAGCAAGCTAAGAAATGGCAAGCTGTGAAGCAGTGTATGTAAAAGTTGCAGGAAAATACAAGACTGCAAAAAGAAACATAACAACATTATTCTACCACATGAGTAAAGGAAATATTTTTCTGCCTGGTCCATATAGCTGACTTGTATATTGTGTTGATCAGTCATAAGAGAAGAAACGTGTAATACACAAAATAATAGATTGTGTGCACACCATTCAGCCTTGCCATTTATGATACGGGAACATTTGATGTGGATTTTTCTTATTCAGCAGATCAGCATGAGCTCCCACACAGCTTTCAACTCTTCCCCTTTTCTTCTGCCTTTGTGCAGGGAACATTATAACCTTGCTCTTACACCAGCTACCATACCCATGTGTTTTTCTATGGTGAACAAAACCTGAATTTTTATTACAGAAAACAAGGGGGTGTTGGTTGCATGAGGGCTCAGAGGGTTAGTTGTTCTTTGGGGCCCTCTTTTCAAGAGAAGGCATAGTGAAAATAGAGACTGACTTATATTTCTTTCCCTCCCTTCACAGGGCACCTTAAAACGTCACCTGGAAATCAACAAGTAGCCAAGAGAGGCAATAGAAAAAATGTAGCATGCTCACTGTGCAACTCCCTACTTAAGAGAGCAGCTGTTTGCCTCACAAGTTTCCTCTTTCTGAATGGTCTTAGAGCATGCATTTAAAGCTTACTGCAAAATAAACTCATTTTTGAAAGGACAGTGACAGAGAAGACCATGGAGAGTTTGCATTCAGAAGAGGAGTTTTTTAAGAATTTGCCAGAGCAAGATGATAAATGGAGAGCTTGAAAATATCAGTTACCTCAGGATCCAGCTGAGGATATGGCAAGACCTCTGAGTTGTAAATCCAGGTATAAAAAATGGTAAGCATATCCCTTCAATCAAGGGAGATGGATATAAACATCTTTATAATGCCTTCCCTCAGGTTGTAAACATAATAACAATCAGGCTTGTATTCAGTAGGTAGCCTTCATCGAAGCCCTCATCTTCACTGGGCATGTCTGCATGTGAAATTAATACAAATGAATAAACTCCGGTGGAGTTCAGGCCAGAGTTTATTGCTCTCAGGTGTGCCATTTGCATGAGCACCCAGGACCACAGCAATTTGAGCCAGGGCAAAGCGTCCCCTGCTGGCAGGGGGCCCCAGGGTCAGCCTGCCAACCTGGGGCTCCTCCCTGGCTCAACATGCTGTGGAGGTGCTGGCTGCGGTGTAAGGGTACTTCAGTGCCCAGCTAGCCAGCAGACAGCCCCTGCACTGAAGCACCCTAGTGCCCAGCCAGCCCTGTCAGCACCTCCATGTGCATTGCAGCAGAATAAATAACTCTGCCATAGGGTAGTACTTGTGTCTGCAAGTAGTATCCTACAGTGGAGTTAACTAGTTCAATACTGACTGCTTAAAAGTGATCATTTTCAGTAGTACATTAATGAGAAATTTTCCAACCTTCTTGATGGTCTTGATACCATTGATTACTTGAAGAGCCTCAAGAAAGGCATCCACAGATGACTACACAGTCATGTGGGTGGCAAATTGGCTTAAGGATCGTACCCAGAGAGTGGTGGTGGTCGGTTTGGTGTCAGCCTCGAAAGATGTGGGCAGTGGGGTCTCCCAAGGCTCAGTCTGCACTGGTCAGGCTGCAGCTAGAGTACTGTGTTCAATTCTGGGTGCTGTAATTCAAAAGGATGTGGACAACCTTGAGAGGGTCCAGAAGATGATGTCATGTATGGGTAGAGGCTTACAGGGAAAGTCTTATTAGGAAACACTGTGGGACTTGGACCTGTAAGGCCTCCACAAGAGAAGGCTGAGGGTGGATCTTGTGGCAGTATATAAATTCATCAGGGAATTCTCTGTTTACTACAGCACCCCTTGGAATAAGCAGAAACAACGGCCACAAGTAATGAAGAGTAACTTAAGGTTGGACATCAGAAAGGACTTCTTTATGGTTAGGATCGCCAGAATCTGGAATGGGCTTCCAAAGGAAGTGGTGCTCTCCCCTAGCTTAGGGGTCTTCAAAAGGAGAAGAGGAGACTGGACAAGCACCTGGCTGGGGTCACATGATCCCAGCACTTTTTCCTGCCACTGGCAGGGGGTCAGACTCAATGATACTCTGAGGTCTCTTCCGACCCTAGCATCTGTCAATCTATGAAGTATGTAAAGAATCTCTAGGATTCTCCACAAAGAAGCATCATGACTGATTTGATGAGAATGGTACAGAAATTCAAGCTCTTATTGGCAGAAAAAGAGAGTCTTCAAAATTTAGCAGAATGACATCAGCTTCAAACAGAAGCAAGACACTTATCAACACATTAAAGCTGAAACCCAGAGGAAAATTCGAGAACCAAAGAAAAAGTAGTGGGGTGACAAAGCAAATGAGAGCCAAAAGTTTGCTGAAAGCCACAATATGCATAGTTTTTTCAGTGCAACCAAAGCTACCTATGGGCCACGCACACAGAGAGCCCTCCCTCTAAGGTCTGAAAATGGAACAACACTCTTTTGAGACAGTTCCAGCATCAATGTACAGTGGAAGGAACACGTCAAAGAGGTTCTGAACTAAGATTCTAATATTAAAGATAATATGAATAAAGCCATTTCAAATTATGGAATATGAATCTGTAAGGGACCCCTTTACCCCTTTATGAATCTTTATGGGCCCCCTTACAAACCCACCAACCACTCTAGAGGCCTTGAAAGCCACTGAGCAGATGAAGAACAACAAAGCATGTGATCTTCATGAAACACCTGCTGAAATTTATAAACATGGTAGGACAAAAACTCTCTCACCAACTACATGCCATTATTCTGAAATTCTGGAAACATGAACAGTTTCCCAGTGACTTGAGGAATGCCAGTATCAGAACCGTATTCAAGAAAGGAAACAGATTAGACTGCAGCAATTACCATGGCATTGCATTCCAGTTCATAGCTGGGAAGATCCTCACCTGCATTCTCCTTAATAAACTCACCCCCTTTGCTCGGGAGAATCTCCCTGTGTTCCAGTGTGGTTTCAGACCATTCAGAGGTACAATAGGTATGAACATTGTTCCTGGACAGCTGCAAAAGTGGTGCGATCAACATAGATACCCTTACATGGCCTTCATTAGCCCAACTAAGGCCTTTGATTCAATCAACTGAGATGCCCTATGGAAGATCCTGATGAGATCTGGATTCCTGCCAAAATTCATTACCATCATCAGACTTTATGACATGACAGCAACTGTCGTAAACAGTGGCTCAGAGCCCTTCATCATTAGAACCGAAGTCAAGCAAAGATGCATGATTGCACCAACACTTTTTTCCAATTATTTCACAACTATCCTGCATCACATTGCTGACACACTTCCTTTTGGGATCAAAATCCAGTGTTGCATTGTAGGCCATATGTAGGGCTGTGCAGCATGAGCTATAGGTAACAGGCTGTGTCATATTGCAACCTGACTTAGGCTTGACCTACATAGCAATGATGTAAATTAATCTTGCATAGTAATAAGGTTTATTAACATAACAGAAGGAAATGGAAAAGGATTGGTGTATTTCCAAATAGAGAAAAACTCTACTAGTTATAAAGTGGAAGATGATTGGTTTAGCTCCAAAGCATAGCCAAATATTGGAAAACTGTATTAGTGTATTCTGCTTAACCAAAAAGACTTTTAACTTATCCAAAGCTCAGCAAGAACAAGGAATTAAATCAGTAAAAGTCCCCAAGGAAACAGAGCAGCCTGACCAGTGGGCCTGTTTTCCCCTTGAATCCAAGGCTATGTAAGCACTGTTTTTCTTAGTTCAAATAAGTCTTCACTATTAGATATCCTAATACAGTTTTTGAGTTGTGACCATAGGAGCTTCACTGGTTCTCAGGATCTTAGGGACTGCCAATGACCACAATGCTTTCCCTGTGCTGCAGTGGAGCCCTGGAACCCACCCTCCTGCCTCTGACTTAACCAGGCTGCAGTCTGAAAAGGTTGCCAGCCACTAATTTATACTACAGTACTTGGGCTCTGCAGACAAGCCAACACCAACTCATGGGAACTGCATTAAAAGAAAAATGACAGATATCCCAGAAGAGCTTATCAATGAACATTATCAGAGGGATCTTCAGCAATCAAGTAATTTCCAGCTTTGGGTATGAACTCATTATTTTGCAAACACAGGTCTTAGCAAATTTAGTTTATCCTTCTATACAGTAAGACTGCCCCAAGCTGAAAGCAATCATATTAAATCTATCCAGTTCCTGGGCCTGAAGTTACTTTGCTTTGTACTTTGTGCAGTCAGTCAGAGCTGTGCAAAGCAGGTGTGAAATGCTACAACATCAGTATCTGACATCCACTTTGCACAGTTGTAATTGACTACATCATGTGCAAAGCTGTGATCTATTGCAAATCCAAGTTGATGCTGCCTAAGCTGGTACTGAATGAGCAAACCTTTTCTGCAACCCAGAACAACCAGAACTACAATAGACTCTTTTCTCAGGTGTGTAATGTGCCTGTATTTTAAATTCAGAATGCCATGTTTTGAAATACTTACTGCTGCTAAGAGCTGACTGACTATTTCCATGGTTCTATATACTATTAATATAAATAAGGGCAGAAGAGAGATCCATCCTTGACAGAGCATCACGGAATAACAAAGGAAGCACATTGCACATATGTTCACATTCTTGATGCTTCACAGGTACTTATAGCAACTAGCAAATGAAAGAGGAGGGGAGAAGCACCACTAGTAGTTTTAACTCTAAACTAATTCAAAATTAAACCAACAAAAAACCAAACAATAAACTCACATCAGAGATTTTTCACAATAGTATTTGTTTGTATTTTAATCAAGCCACTGCAATATTCTTTCCATGTGAGAGTCAAGGGCAAAATGAGATGAAGTCACTCAACACACATATAACCAGAAAATGATCAACCTAGCAAGGATAAATACATAAAAGCTGTCAGAACTTTCTCCCAAACCATGATATATAGCTTATTATTTATATATTTTACCTAGCAAGGATAATAATTCAGACCTGAGGATCAGAAACAAATCTCTGATTTGAATTAAAAAGAGAGTAAAAAGGAGGCTGTGCCAAAGAAATACTGTGATAAGTTGTCGATTGAGATCAGTGTCAGAAGGCAACTCCTCACACTTTAATGGTATTGGCTTAAGGTGTGTGTAAGGGATATATTGAACTTGCCTTGGAATCCTGGTTGCTACTCTTGTACATCTAAGCAATACATTGGCTGTCATCACTTTGGAGACAGTACAACTTGCAAAAAGTATAACTACAGGTAAAACTTGCCAGGTACATTATGTCTCGACAGCAAAATTAACCGTGCCATCTACACTGTGTCACAGGCTGCCAATGGCCTGGCTATAATTACATGAACAGCATTTTACTTAATCTTCCTGTCACTTGCAAAAGGTGACATTGATGCAGCAGCAGGAAACCTCCTTCAAGAATTATAACAAAGCAAGAAGAGCATAAATTTAATAGTATATGCAACACAAGGCAAAAAGAAAAGCTTACTTGTTCAGTGAACTTCAATGATTCCTTCAATCCCATATGCCCATCAGAGACAGACTGAGTGACTTGAACAAGGAGCAAGGCTGCTCATTATAAATTATTAATGAAATGTATTCTACTGGTTACATACTCAGGTGGGAGAGCCTTTGCTTTCTTTCTGCAATAAAGTTAGGACTTTTCCTTTTGGGGAAATCAATAACTACATGCAATGAGGCAGTAAGAAAATAGAATTAGATGTATCCAGTCTGAAAGAGCTAACTCACAAATATTTTTAAAATCTCTCTCTAGTATCTTTAAAGTATAATGGCCCCCTAATGCCTAGTGCATTTGCTCCAGCTATTAGGCCAAGTTACCCCTTGAAAATATTCTCTGTTGTTTATAAAATGCACAGTCTCGTGGCATTGTAAAAAATTAGATGTAGGGCCCTACTCTCATCTTAGGCAACACTCCTATAAAGCTAATGGAAATGTTGCCTAAGTGAGGACTGCAAAGTAACGTTTCTAAAGCATCTACATGACTTAGATGTCAGAGCCCCACTAAAATTTAAAAAACCAAAACCAAAACAGTCAAATGAATTTTTAATTTGTCTCTGTGAATATTTGTTTTGGAAGTGCCTGAGCCCTAATTCAATCAAGGAACAAAGTTATTTTGACAAGGAACAAAGGAACAAAGCATTTTGACTTATGTGATCCATCTCATTTAATCTTGACCATTCAAAAAGCTGAAAGCAAGTACAAAAAGGTAACGTGCAGAATTAGAATATATGCTGTAATAGTCTGAATACTTTCAAACAGAGATGCTAAAGCCCCAGCCCATGAAGCCATATCCTAGCCCACGGGACTTCCCAAAGGGTCCAAAAATTTGCAGTGGAAGCATTAATTGGAACTGATACAGAGCCCCAGGGGCTGGATAACATGGCCCAGTATTCTAGATCAATGGTTTTCAACCTGTGGTCCACAGCCCTCTGCGAGTCCACAGACTAAAAGAGTTCACAAATATTTACTATGATCAATCAAATGTATGTGAATATCCACATTTACAATTCAAAGTGGTCTGTACCTCCATTCAAAATTTCCAAAGGGGTTCATACCTCCATTCAAAAAATTTTTAGGGGTCCACAAATGACAAAAGGTTGAAAACCATTGCTCTAAATCATGCTGACATGGCTGGAGCCGGGAAGCAGACGGTGTGGGCCCAGACTGGGGCAGCAGGCAGCATGCAGCCAGATCAGACTGGTGGATGGCGTGAGGCCAGATCTGAGCAGTGGGCACTACCTAGATCAGGACAGCACAGGACTGGGCCCATGGACTGAGCCAGTGTGAGATGTGGCCCAATGCCACTCATTTAGACCATAGGTCAAGAAAGTTGGGTGCCACTGCTTTAAAAGAAATTATGAATTCAAGCAAACTTATGGCCCAGAAGCAGAAGAGAAGCCAGAGTAACTCCTTCACATACACACACATGCATGCACGCACGCGCGCACGCACGCACACACACACACACTGGGTGCACCTACACATCACATATACCAAGCAGTTGACTAACTAGGTGAGCAGTAAATATCTCGGCATTTATATGTATGCCCCTATAAGGGTACATGAAACTAATAAATTCCGCAGCAGGGTAGTAGTACTTGTAAAATACAAGTACTACTACCCTGCTGCAGAGTTTTTTCATGGGCAGCAGCACACGTGTAGATGCTGCCCATGAAGCAGCATGTGGAGACCCTGCCACACTCCACAGCACGTGGAGCCCGGTTGCAGCAGCCTGGCAAACTGAGGGTTGCCTCCAGCCCAGGCTACTCCAACCAAGCTCCATTCACTGAACATGAATAAACTCCAGAGCAATATGCTCCCAGGCACACATTCAAATGGCATGCCCAGGAGAAAAAAGCACCAGAGCAATAAGTTCATAAAATTATTATTCATGTACATTAATCAAATATGTAACTGTGCCCACTTAAACTCCTGATTTGAACACTGCTAAACTTAGAGAAATACTCAAAATATAAATCCAAATTTAGTGGGAATGTTGCAAGTGCCTGTTATTCACTTACAAAGGCGTGAAAAATGCATTTGTTGCTGGTAGCGGTCACAGAGTGCTAAACGTGAACATTGAACTAAGCAATGATCTACAATGTAAGAAAGCCCAGAGCTGAAAACATCTGAGATATTCAAAGTTTGGCTTCTATAGACAGCAATGTAGCTTGAGCCGTCTTTCCTAGTTAATAATGAAGCTTGCATTTATAATATACTTGCTATTATAGGACAGAACAATGAAAGGTTTTCAAAGGGCAGAAAACCCATCTTCCTTTCTATTTTGACTGTTGCCGATGAATACCACATCCACAGACCTTATGAGCAATGATGCTAAATAATACTATTGTAAGGTAGGAAAACGACTTTTTTAGAGTCACAAAGCCTGTGATAGTGTTGAGGACTAATCCCAGATCCCATAGGTTCCCAGTGAATGCTTTATCTACAAAGCCATCTGTGGCTCCCATGTAAAAAGGGAGAATTGAGTTCCTTGTATATAGGTTTAGTGACATTTGTAACTGTTCCTTGCAACTTCCATAGTTAAGGTCTGAATCTCTTATGTTAGAAAGGCTGGTATTTGTTTTGTGCCACAGATAAATATTGTATTTAAGGTTGGAATGATATACTTTGTAACAGATGATATCTTTTTTCCCCCTAAGTGTTCATGGGGACAGATAATTTTCCGCCTATTAGACATGTAAGTAGACCCAGGCACCTAAGTACATTTCTATTCCATCCTGCTTGAGTTCTTGAAAAACTGTAAATGCAAAAGGTGAGTAGGCCCTCTTCTTCTTCCTCTCTGCTTTTTGTGACTCACTCTGAAAGGTCAGAAAATTGTGTTATGAAAGTAGATCATTAATGAACTTCTAGTGGCTTGAACAGAGTGAAAAATAATCACACCTAGGAAACTAAGTCCACTTAAATGCTGTGACAATTCATGCAATGGAGCCTTCCAGTTCAGTTCTTTCCCCTAGGGATCACCACCTCTTGTTTACCTCTTTGACTGTCCACATGACTAGTGTCTCAGCTGCCATCCCTTGATGAAATAAGTTAATATAGGCCCTCAGCTTGTGTCAGAGGACAATCCCTCTGGGTGCCCCATCTCATATCATAGGGCCCCAGACTGCTTCTCAACTATTTCTCTGGACCTCTTCCCCACTCTCCAAAGAAACTACTTTCAAGTCCACTCTTGTCCTCCCCCTGGATGAGCTCTCTGGTATATGAGACTTTCTGCTGTGGTTTCCCTAAGCCCCTTACAGCTACTCCATGCTCACAGCTTTCTAACAGTTTAAGCCATTCATGACTTTTCCTTTACTTCAAAAATCTGTCCGAAGCTCTCAACTCTTAAACCAACTCACAATCTGAAGTAAGCTAGTCCACATCCACATGGATGCTGTCCTTAGCAGCCATTTCCAGGACTCATCCCATCCAGCTTAACCATTTTTCCCCTGTTCAGGTTAACATCCCTTCTAGCCCCTCTCCAGACATGGACACCAGAGCTCCTTGCTCCAACTCAGACTGAAACTCCTACCTCCAGACTGCCCAAAGACCATAGGTGATAGGTGTCTCCTGGGTCTGGGGGCGCACCTGAAGAAGCTGGTGGCAGTGGGGACAGGGCTGGCAAGCACCTGTTAAAGCTGCTGTCAGCATCAGCAGCAGGGACGGCCCTGCCAAGGGGAGCACATGCCCCTCCCCCCCATACTGCTCCCTATTAGTCACCTATGCCAAAGACCAACTGACCCACTCTTCCAGCTGTTGCACTTCTTTAGCCAGGAGAGGGCTGGTGGTAAGGGCTATTCTGTGTCTGGTGTCTTAAAGGCATAGGCATCCTTTATCCTTCCCTTCTCCATAATGAGGCCAAACACTTCCACTTACAATGCCCAGATGAAATAGGATCTGGGCTTTCATGTGCTCAGCTTTTTGGTTACATATAAATACTGTAGTATAAATCAATTTCCTGGGATTATGGCATTCCAGAAGAGAACTGCTTATTAGATGACTTTAAAGAAATGTACAACCTATTTAGTGCACCTTCAAGGCAATCCTTCATTTTATAATAAACTGAAGGGAAATCCAGGATACCCAGGAAGAGTAAAAGACAAGTGAGCAGTGCTGGCAGCACATAAATCAATAACAAGATACTCCCCAAACAATTTGCTAGATACTGAACCAGTATTTATGGAAAGGTGTCTGTGACAGCATTCTTTCTAAGAGCAACATAACTGCTAAGTATTTTGTTAGACTTTCCTCCTCCCCTGCTAGGTAAAGCATCAGTTACATTGGCACAGAGTTGAAGGCACAGAGTTCAAGACCCTTTGTCCCTTGGAAACTGTTCCTATTCCTTCCCTGCTTGTTTGTGCAGTAATTACACATTACCTGTCAGGTTGAACAATTCCTTTTTTTTTAATACAAAAAGTCCCTATCTCCAGAATGATTTCTCTGAAACTTTTAATGATGAAGAAGTCACCATTGAACCTGAACCTGTATCAACATTTTAAATCACTAAATCACCTTCTAAATCATCATGCATGCAATGTTTCAGGCACTGTTATGATAGGGTCTTTCTATCATAGTATCATAGTACCTAGGGTCAGAAGGGGCCTAGAGCAGGCCATCTAGTCTGACCCCCCGCCAATTGGCAGGAAATGAGTGCCAGGGTCACAG
>JAGPOW010000261.1:123726042-123750595 GCA_030014935.1 Caiman crocodilus
CAGCCTCCGTTTACTGAGGCTGAACAGGTTCAGGTCCCTCAGACGCTCCTCATAAGGCCTATCTTGCTGCCCACATATCAATCTAGTGGCTCTCCTCTGCACCCTCTCGAGGCCGTCCACATCCCTCTTGCAGTGCGGTGCCCAGAACTGGACACAGTACTCCATCTGTGGCCTGACCAACACTGCATAAAGGGGGAGGATCACTGCCTTGGACCGGCTCGAAATGCATCATTGGATGCACGCTAGGTTTCGGTTGGCCTTCCCAACCATCTGACATTGGCGGCTCATGTTCATCTTGGCATCCACAAGATCCCGTTCCTCCACTGTGCTAGTGAGAGGGGAGCTTCCCAGCCAGTATGTGTGTTTCTAATACCTTGTTAGTGAATATGGAATCCACTTTTTAGTGGAGTACAGAATACCAAATGGAGAAAGAAAGCAGAGAAGATATTATGTGGCCCTAAACACAGTGGGGGAAGGAGAGAGGGTTAGGTTGAACCTCAGACATGGTTAAGGTTAAATAGAGGGCCAGGGAAGTGAACCCAAGTTAAATGAGGCATATACATGGTGAACAAAAAAACTACCAAGAAAGGGTTCAGTTTTGTAAAGTATCTAGCCTCTTTGGGTCCAGGTGAAATCAATGCTACTCAACTTCATTGGGGCAATTCAGCAAATTTTCCATAGAAAAATGTTTTGCTAAAGCTACAAATCTTCCCCTATGCAGCATAAAACCCCAAAAGATGCAAATCTGGTCTCTGAATTCACATCTGCACCCAAAACCACATCCAAATTCTGCAGCTAGAGGATTTGGCGACCATTACCTGTTATTTCTTCTTGACTACTTCTGTCAAATATTGCTACTGTCACAGACTTGTACACTCAAAGGGCAAAGCCAGTGAGGGCCAGCAATTATGCTGCAGATATTGCTGATACTATGTAAATGATAAAACAATTCAAAGAAGGGCTAATACTTAACAGAAGTGCAGAAACCAAAAACTTGAGCTAATACACGCCTACTCTATAAGAAATTTTGGGACATAGTATGTTCCCCTCCGTCCATCTCCCCTCCCACAGAGTCTTGACTTACCATCCTATTTTCTTTCAAAGATTTGCAAGTACATTTGTCACAAGAACCACTGGGCCACACATGCGGGAATGTGCAGACTGTGGTACCTCAAAGCTTTTTGAGGCAGCAGAAAATGCACACAGTGCACATAGATCCATTTGCAACACTGCATATTTCCAGCATGACGGCAAACTTAGATACCAGGAAATCCCGGTATCTAAAAAAAACTGTGGAAAAAAAAAGCAATGTGGTGCATGTGGCTGCAGCATGTGCTTCCAGAAACCAGAGCCTGGCCAGTTAGAGCCATACTCCAGCTGCAGGCTCATGGGGTTGTGCCCCTTGAGGCTACAGTCTGAACTAGATCCTTTAAGGTATTTGCTGCTTCAAATAGTCAATCCAAAACCTAAGCAAAGAACACAGATAAATTGACTATGCATCCCCCCTATCCCTGACATGGTTTGGAGCAAGAGCGAAAAAGAAAAATAACCTCAGAAGATAAAGCACCTGCTTTAAACACCTGCCTAAGTGCAGAGCAGTGGTAAACCAGGTCACACCAATATGCATACTAATCAGCATCCCGTCGCGGTATTCATGGCTTCAGTAGAAACAGTGAAAAACATTTATTGTTCTCTTTTCTACTCCTTTGCAGCATGTGATTATAGCTAAACCTTCCTTGTTTTTCTTTTTCCAATAGGCTTTAAAGAATGCAAATGGTCTTTTTAATTGTTCATGAGACTTCATTAAATTTTCCTTTTACACTAAGATTTCATTCTTTTAATCAGCTGTTTGGTCCCTGCTAGATAAATATTAAGAGGATGCATCAATTCTTTTTATTCTTTAATAGGAAAAGGACTTTAAACTGCAATGATTAGAGATTTTAATTTTTTCAAAAATCAATGTACATTTTTTGGCTAATTAGCATTTAAAAAACAGGCTCTCATTATCAAAGCTAAACTACCTGACCTCAGTTTTGTATATTCATTGTGAATTCCAATTCTTTTGAAGAGAAACGATAAATTTAAGATGAATTTATGGAGCTAGTAAGTTAATAACTTTTTCCTCCTCTTCCCTTCTCTTCCTAGATACTACTATGGTGATATATGACTTTAAAAGGCAGGTGAACTGAAGGCTAAATCCCAAAGTTAAAGGATGTGTTTCAATGGGAAGGGAAATACGAACATCACTTCTTACCTGCTTATATTTGTGGGAAATTCCCCAGTGATTCTCAAATTATTTCTAGTTTATTGGCAAATCTGGTTGAATTCCTTCAGTCCAAATCTGCTTTCAGGAAAAAGTAATTGTAACAATGATCCTGTTCGACTATATATGATCACAGGAGGTGGTGGGAATTTGAACAGGAAATCCATGCTGAATTGCTATCAGGATTTAGGGCACTCTGATTTAGAAATACTCCATAACTTTCACAGGGTATAGGGATGACAACAGATTTTGTGCTGCACGGAAGCTTAGGGAAGTTCAAGGTAACCTCCCAGTTTAAATTACAAGGTTATAAAACTGAAAAAAAATAACTTTGATGGGATTAGCAAGGCCCACTTGCATGAATTAGGGTGATTGGAATGGACCTCAAATTAATTAATCTTTCACCTCAAGAGACGTAGTTTCAAGTCCTAGTAAAGACTTTAGTAAATAAGAGCTTGCTTCTCATCCTCGTTCTCATGCTAATTCTCATTTTTGAACTTCCAAAACACAGCTTAGTCGGCAGCCTCTGCACCCAGGGGGTACGCCCACATGAGCACGCATGTGTGCTTTGCGATGCCTCAAAGGCTTTTGAGGTGTCACAAAACACACCCCATGCATGTGTTTTGGTTGTCCATGCTGCATATTTGCAGCACATAGCCAAATTTAGATGCTGGCAATCAAAAAAAGAGTGCTAAAAAAATGGTGTGGTGCATGTGGCAGCAGCGCGTAATGCCTGACTGACCAGAAATGTGCTCTGGCTGCCACTCAGGCTCCACCCACCCAGATCACCACTGCTGCAGCCCTGTGAGGTCACCAGGACCCCAGGTAAGACTGCTGGGGCCAGCCCAGGTGCTGGCTCCAGCCTCCTCTACCCTGCTTGAGTCAATTTGCCCCACACCAGAGCACCTGTGTAGGGGCATTCCCTGAGGACAACTAGTAGTGGCATGTATTTGTGCTGCTCCTAGTTATCCTTGGGGAAACACTCACGCACACTTGTTCGAATGCACCCAGGGAGTCCAAGACTGGAAAGCAAGGAAACCGCCATTCATATGGATGACATGCAAACACACTAATACAATGCCTATCTATGTCATGCTTAAAGCCAACTCTGTTGGCCTCTCAAACTCATGAATTGATATAATTGTTTTCAGAATAAAACAACTTTTATTTCCATTTTTTCTTTCCCCTGTTTTGTAGAGGCTCTTATTACATTCCAGGGCTCCATCTAACCAGTTCAAAAGTCTTGCAGTCCAGACACTTCAAATTTTTGCTTTTCTGAGAACATATTCCTTTGAGTAAAAATAACTTCCCATCTAAAATTAAGACATTATTTTGCTACAGGACTGGAGAAGTATTAAAGCGACTCCAAGAAGCAATGGGATGAGTAGTTTACAAAGTAACACCCTATGGCCTAAAACTTATGTTAATATAACTCCACATGGGCCAGACAGATCCTCAGATAGTGTAAAACTTTGGACTTAACAGGCTATGGCAACAGAGAGTTTACTGTACATGCTCAACCCTGGACCCCCCAAAAAGTGAGGCGAAGATACGATTAACTTCAGTTCAAACATGCAATTTGAAGGACTCTTAGATCTCTAACAATATCAGTGGGACCCTGCACAGGTGTAGTTCTGCATATGAAAATAGGTTAAAGTCTAAAGGGCCTATTATGGAAGAAGTGTCAGAGCCTCCAAATGATTGCTTGGAGGTGGCTGGCTAACTAAAAACAATTAACATCACACACAAAAGGCCAGAACCTCAGCTGGTATTAGTCAGTGCAGCTGCACCCAAGTCAGCTGAGTTATGCTCCTTTAATATCAGGTGAGGTCTAGACCCATAATAGAATTGTATTTGACCTATATAGTGCATCTCTTAAAAGTTTACTATATCAGTTGTGTTTCAGTATGAATACCAATTCTTGTATTTATTGAAAATACAGAGTTATGTGTAACTTTAAATATTGACATATTAAAAATTCAGCCAAATGTAGCAGCATTTAATCCAATTAGTTTCATTGTCTTGACCTGGACTACTTGCATCAGTATATTTATTTTAGGAAAGTAAGTTTATCTTGAACCTGATGTTAATGGAGACTGCAGTGCAGAAGGTAGTCAGTCAAACTCCTATGGAACTTATGAATAGAAGAGAATTCCTTATGGCATTTATAAAGTCCACAGGAGCCTGTGTCAACTTGTAAAAAGAGAGTTTTTAAAAGTCTAAATCTGAGACTTCAGATTTCACATATTTTTAGCACTATGGCCCATCATAGATGTGCATAGGAACTGCTTACCTGGGTCTACCCCTGTGGTTTCAGACATCTTAAATTCTGTCACAGAAGGGTTACAGATTTTATAAACTGTGAAGAGCTCTAATAAGTAAGCGAGTGCCCATTTGGGCTTGACCTCCACAAAAAAATACTTTGCAAGCCTCATTGAGAAAAACAGAAGAGTCTTTTTTTGACACATCTGATTTTTCAAAGTCATCTCTCATAAAAAAATCTTTTCTGAACTCCCCCAGTCCCTTGGCTTCCCATTAAAATCTCCTTCTCTCCTTGGATGGAGGATGCCAAATTGGAAAAGGAAATGTATCTGCATTTACAGAGAGATTACTTCCCTTTCTAATCACAAATCAACAAGTGATTAAATGTTTGATTCATTTTCATTAAGTCAGGACTTCTTAGAAAGCTACATTATCCTTTCTTTTGGAAGTAAAGTGAAATCAATGATAACTATAATAATAAACCTTTGAATGCTAGTTATCAATACTTCTTGAGTAATTCCACGGCAAAAATAAAGGCTTGCCATTATTTTCTACTTAATCTTCTCAGTACCTTTCTCCTATTTCCCCCCTATGAGTGCTCATGAAATCAGAGAGCCTCTTTGTACCATATATCATGTGAGAAATCAAATTTCCCAAGTAGATGTTGCATGTTGGGTTTTCAGGCAATTAGTCTGTGAACTAAGCTTTCAAAATGCAGCCCCTATAAGTCTGGCTCATGAAAAGTTACAACTAGTTAACTCTAGTGAGAATGGCCAATCTCAAATTAGAATCAGGAAAGGTTAGGAAGATAGAAGCATGTTCTATATGACTGCAGACTTGAAGATTTAGACCATAGAATCCTTTGCTTTTTGCTGTCACTCCCTTTGCCGGTAAGAAGCCACATCTTTTAAACAGAAGTCATTCTAGCTGCATCAAACCCAGTGCAGATCCTTATGAACAAAAAGGAGAGTTTTGATTCAATTTAATTGGAAACTGTATATTAGGGAACCTCCATGAGCAGGGAAAGGTTAATAAGTCAGGCAGAAGGCAAGGTAGACCTTTGATTCAGTTAGTCTATAGTGTGCAACTCTATCCTGCCACTTTTGAAAACCTTACTCTAAAAAACATCTTTCCCTCTGCTTTTTTCTTTTCTTCCTTTTTATTTTTTTAACTGTCCAGCTCCAAAAGCTAGGACTTGCACTGATTTGACAGAGGTGTTTTCTCTAGATCAGGTGCTGAATTATATCAACTTTTACCAATGGCAACTGTTTTGATTACAAATAAATTACAAAATTCTGGTGTTACACAGAGGTAGAGACTCAATCCTGAAAATTGCTGATGATCTCCCAGTTGGTGCTCAGGACCTCCTGCTGCCTCCCATGCGCTTCACACTCAAACCCCCAAACTTCTCTAAAATGTTCATAACATTCCTGATGTTTTTTTCTCATTTCTTTCTCCATTTATCATTTTCCACACTTCTTTTGCACATCTCTGTTTCTTTAATCCTACAAACACATCCGTAACTAGGTGCTGGAGCTATTCACATGCTTAAAGACAAGGCCTTTTGCCAATTCTATCTTTTTTTTTGTAGGATGCTTCTATTATTTCCTTATGAAAGCCAAGATGGTGGCAAGCAGGAACAAACAATGGTCTTTATCCTGCTGAGGTATAAGAAGCAAGAAGTTACAAAGGTCTCTGCTGAACAGAGGAAAAGGGTGTGTTAGCCAATGTAAAGTTCTTTCCAGGTACGGGCCAACGTACCTGATTTTGTTTTAACTTGGTTTTGTTTTAACCTGGGAGAATGCATAACCTTTGGAGTCCTGGAGCAAGCAACTTCTCAGTATTCTGTTAGCCATAGAAGATAACCCGTTTTCAGCAACAAAAAATCCAAAACTCACACTATATGCTGACAATATAATTTCTTCCCAAAAGAGAAATCTCGCATATCAGTATCTAACATAGGCAGGAGCCCATACCTCATTAAATGCACATTTTATAATTGAATAGATTTCTCTATCTGCTAATATGTCTTGAGTCAAGATGGCTTATACATTACTGTAACACAGAAAAGCAAAATACATCAGGCAACTTGATGAAGTAGCTCATTCTAACCAGTTTGGTAATTATTTGGTAATAATTCTTTAATATTTTTGTATAGAGAATTGGCAATTCTGTTAAGAAACAATGACTAAAGCTTTTCAAATTATTACCAGGAAGAGGATGAACACTTAACTGCTCACCAGGATAATATTAAAAGTAAAAGCCAAGCTCTTTTTTGCAAGTTTATACATCATTTTCATTTAGAAGTTCTTAAGGCAAACTCTTTTGGAGAAATTCATCCCTGAATGAAGTTAATACTAGAGAAAAAAAATGTCTATTGTATTTAAAGAAAGACAGAGAGGTTAAGACTTAATGGATACCTAATAATACTACTTCCCAATTCGATGCCTTCTAAACAACTTTGTTTTGCACTTTATAACAGTACTTTGCCTCTTCTTTTCTCCTCTTATCCTTTGTCTTGCCTATTAGAATGCAAGCCTTTTAGAACAAGTATTGTCTCCTACTACATATTTGTACAATGCCTAAACCAAAGAGGTTCTGACTTTGACTGGGACTTCTAGCTATTATTATAATAGCAGTAAGTAACCATCAAATCAATTAAGACTGAGTACACCCCTGTGAAATATGTACATATTCCAAAACAATGTTCAAACGAGAGCTTGCAGAACATCATACAAAATGTGTTTGAGAATTCCAGAAGGGCATAGATCATCTGGCTACAACACCTCTAAAGGAGAGGGACAACATTATCCTTCAACTCCTGTATGCTTCCCTGAAGTCAGCACTTACAATCTGCATTTTCACAAATGGATTTTAAAGCCCGAATCAAAGGTGCTGTGAGGAAGGGCTGGCATCTTCGGAATGAAAGAAGGGAAACTATACCAGAGCTGCTCCCCCAAAAAGAGCCAAAGTACTTACAAGAGGAGAGAAAGAAAAGTGCTTCTGATAGCAGCCGGTTACCAAAAGGACCCTTAGGGCTGCAGCTGAGTGTCTCTTTCAAATTTAAAGGGCCAACTCTTATATGACAGTGTGGCAGGGTACTTTTGGGTGCCTGCCACTTTAAGGCAGAGAGCAGGCAGCCTGCAGGTGTGGGCCAGCCCTGATGAGGCCTCCATTTTAGATCCAGACTTTCAGGGCTGAGGCAGCAGTCTTCTACTGGCAGCTGGAAGAACAACACCTGACTGAGCTACTTCTTGGAACATCCTTGAAGGTTAGGGTAGGAGCTACGCTAAGGGCAGGGTACTCTTAGTCCTGGAAATGACTGAAAACTGCATGCTGCTGGGGAAGGATGGCCTAGTGGGTCTAGCAATGGTGGGGAAGCTCCCTAGAAATGCCAGGGCATGAGAGTTGGATTCCCAATGATGAGGGGAGGGCCTAATAATGAAATAGGGGATCCCAAGAGTGTAGCACCTGTTCACTATCACTTAAGGAAGGGAGGAATTGCAAAAGACATAGACATCGTGGACACAGACCTCCCAGCCAGCAAAGTTGTGGCTGAAGCAGCCATAGTTATAGATGATGAGCTACAGGATGATGGATAAGTATACCTTGTGGTTGATGAACTCCTGGGCACCTTGGGTAAGCAGAGGGTGGGGATGTGGGTGCAGCCCATGGACCCAATACAGTTCAGGAAGCCCATGTGGAAGAAGCTGATAAACACCTCCTGCAAGTTAATGAGGTGGATAAAGTGGTTGGTGAAGACATCTTGGATGACCAGATCCACCTCCTAGACAGAATTTTTGGCTGTGGATTTGCCCATGCCAAGCTGCTTGGTGACATGATGAAGACTGCAGAGGGTGGGCAGCTTCAAGCAGGAGATGGCCACCTGCTTCTCCAGAGTGAAAGGTGGCCACATACTGCTATCCAGGTGTCTGATGTGAGGGGACAGCTGAGTAACAATCACCATGAAGGTGGTCTCATGCATGTGGAAGGTCTGGACCTACTATTTGTTATCCCAGGTATCTAAGACAACCCACTGCTACAGGTAGCTGCTGGTGACACAGATTCAGAATTGGCGCTTGATGGTCTAGAAGTAGTGCCAGAGCACCACGGTACCTATGGCACCCTGGGCGGTCTCGTTCTCATCAGTGGAAGTCAGTGTCACAGTCCAGCATACTTTGTAGGTGCACAGTGTGGTAGCTGGCCTCATGAAGAATAATTTCTTGCTAGCTTGGGGGCAGAAAGCTACATCCCATGGTGACTAGTTGCTGGATCATGTTCAGATGGCCATGCATGGTGTCCATCAGCCTCCAGCAAATTGTACAGAGTGACAAGCAGGACATGCCACAGCTCCTGGGTCTGTGAGCTTAAGCACAGGTTGTGGGGCACCAAGGCTGCATGTGGGCAAGTGGAATACAGAGGCACATACAATTAGCAAGGAAGGGTAAGGGAGCCTCTGGGTATAACACAGAGGAGGATCTGTGGTGAAGCATCAGGGGCTTGGGGGCACCTAACAGCCAAACAGGGGTGGTCTGGGTGCATAGCTGCACTCCACAATCTCTGGGAGCCTGCATAGCACACTGAGAGGCATGTTCCACACCTGTGGACCTCTGCCAGCATAGGCTGCCTATGAGTGCCTCACCCTCAGAAGGGTGAACATATATACTGTTTGCTCCTGATCTAAACTTGGTCACTCAGAGAACTGTTCTGCCCATATATATCATGCCAAATGCATTACTATGCACCCCCAGTAGGTTGCATGGCTAGGCCGCAGCAGCCATGAGGACTACTGATTCCCACTGGGGAGCCAGTATTTCATTTTTACTACTTTTTAAATACACAGGTTTTGTAGACATTGCCTGTTTTCATGTACAATACCTGATTTTGTGTGTGTGTGTGATGCCCATGAAATGACATGTTGAGTTGGTCCCCAGTGATAAGTTCTGTGCATAATATGTCTTGAAAAAAATTTGATGTTCTTCTTCTAAGTATTAGCGCAGGCTGTGTGTCTTCCAGACTTTTGCTGGAGCAAGTTCCTTTGAAGCTGTCAACCACCCAATGCAAAACATGGCTACTTTTCTCAGCTTGGTTGCACTACCGTTCTAAGAACTCCACCTCAACATCACTGAGCAGCTGCAGGATCTTGCTCATTTCCAGGCTTCCCAAATTGTGAGAAGAGTTAGTTTTGGTCTGAGTTAGATCAAAACCAAATTTGGAAAGGGAAGGGGAGGGAAAGGGAAAGAAACTTCCTGAGAACCGGAAACCCTGTAGTTGTGGCAAATCTCCTCTGTGGGATGTTGTTTCCTGGCTTTCTGCTTGGATACATAATTCTCAGCTTCCTAGCACCCTGGAAAGACAGCTGGTCTGGCAATAATGTAGTTGAAGAGCAAAGAAGCCTGAGGAGTGGGAAATTCCACAGAACTGGGTCACTCATCAAGCGGTCTACTAGACTGCAGGGAAATGCATTTTTGTTTCAAAAGCAGAGTTATTTCTGCTGCCCAGGAAGCCTGGGCAGTAGGAATATTTGGGTATTTCTGAAATGAAATATTTGGGGACCTTTCATCCTAGGAACAAAAATATCTTTGGAAATAAATTCAAAGTTTTACTCATTGTAAGTTCTATTTCTGAGGCTTTTTTTCCCATCATTTTATTGCTTTGTTGTTTTCTCTCCTGTTCTTTCTCCTGTATATTTAGACTGGAAGCTGTTTGTTTTTCTACATTACCCAGTACATGGATGCCCTAATCTTAGGTGGGAACTCTTGGCTCTCTTGTAACACACAGAAATTATCAGTTTGAATAATTAGCCACAATTAATAATTGCCTCACATAAGACACAGTATAGTATACTTATGCATGTACCATATTAAGCTGTTGGAGCAGATGACTCCTGAGATCCCCTCCAGCTGTATGATTCTATGGTTCTGCTCCTTGTAAAGAAAGAATTGGGTTTGACCCAGTATTCTTTTTTTCATGTTATCGCTGGCAGCAATTTCTATTTTCAAATTCCATGTCTGGCCAGCTAGCGTCCCTGTGGTTTGATATATAATCATTAAGGAACTGAGAAATCAGCTTGGTCAAGCCATGGGCAAAGCAATGCACTTTGTGCTGCCCTTTTAGGCCTAAAATATATCAGCCTTCCACAACCCATTTGCTGCCTTTCTCTAGTAAGGTATCTGTGTACATTACAAAATTACATAGGTCAAGAAAACATTATGAAGACACAGACAGGGAATTTCTGAATCTCCAAAGACAGGAAAATCCAGCACAATAGCTTACCAGCACAAGTTTGTTTTGCCTTATGCAAAGCAAATGATACAAGTTGCCTCCATGGGCACATCCAAATGACTGCGCGTGTGCCTCTTGCCCTGCCTCAAACCTCTTTGAGGTGGGGCAACAGGCACATGCAGGAATGGAAAAAATGTTCCCCGTGCTGCAAACTTGCAGGATGGGGAGAAAATTAGACCCCTGGATATGCACAGGACCCATGCCGCACTGGGTCCAGCCCCATATGGCTCACTAGTCCAGCTTTGTACCAGAGCGGGTCACAGGACTCTGGAAGGTGCGGCTCCTGTGCGTACCTCCTGGAGCCGCGCAACCCACTTCGGTGCAAAGCCAGACTAGTGAGCCACAGGGATCTGAGCCAAGTCTGGCCGGGCTGCAGAGGGGCCCCAGAACTTGGCTGAGCCTGGCATGCGGTCCCCGCATGCCATACTGGGTCCTGTCACCATGGGCCCATCCTGGCTGGGCTGTAGAGGGGGCCCAGGACCCAGGTGGGCCTGACATGAAGTCCCTGTGTGCCACACTGGGTCTTGCTGCCATGAGACCAACCCAGTTGGGTGGCAAGAACAGTCCCAGGGCCGGCAGGACCAGGCTGGGCTCAGCACATGGTCCTCCTGCTGCTGCTGTTAAAGGTCAGTTATGGGCCCTGGGCAGAGGGGCTGGGGCCCATAAGAGGGACCCTGGGGGGGTGTCTTCCAGGGTGCCTGGAACCCTGGGCAGGGGGGCTGGGGCCCTGTGGGGGATAGGGGCTGTGGCCCTCCAGGGGGGAGCTGGGATCCCGGGTGGGGGTAGCATTTCACCCCTCCTGAGCAGCCCCACACAAGGTCCCCCACACCCACAGTGCCCCCAGCAATTACCCCACTCCTACCCACACACCAACCCACATCCCACCACATCCACCCACCCACCTTCCCCCACACCCCTTATCACCCCCTTCCTACAAACATCACATCCCCCCATCACACACCCACCATGTATGAAGAAAACCAAAAGCACAGATCAACACATACAGGTATTTAGGACTTATTTTTTCATGATGATAGAGACCCTGGTAGGCTTCCAAATTGCTTTAATGTTGTAAATATACCAATAAAGCCTTATCCAACTTATCACTGTTTCTCTCTCTCTTTCTCGTGTGTGTGTGTGTGTGTGTGTGTGTGTGTGTAGAGTGGGTTTTTGTTTTAAATGTGGAAGAACATGGATTTTGGAGTATTTTTAAAAATGGATTTGGGATGCTGCTGCAGCAGTCCAGCTGGCAGAAGGAGTAGTGTCCCCAGGTATCAATTGGCTGGGTCCCAGAAGCTCCAGAGAGCAAGTAGCCCCGAGCTCCTTGCCAGGGCAGCTTTTTGTATGGATGGGGCCAGGACAGGGAAGCTTTTTATACTGCTGGGGCAGCACAGGTGCTGGGCCCAAGCTCTAGCTCCCCCTGGCTGCAGATCTGGGAGGAGCCAGGCAAGGTAATTTTGCCCCAAGTAGCACAATTTGCTCCACACCAAAGTACATGTACAAGCATGTGCGCTGAGGCAAAAAACCCCAGCACAAATTTGCACTGCTTCTATCTGAGCTGCTGCAAGCACACATGTTTGCATGTTAGCACATGCCCCCACAGCTATCCCCACAACCCCATGGGGCATGTCACTTTAAAGAAAAAAAAAGAAAAAAAACCCAGAAAAAAATGGAAAAGCAAAAACCACTGCTTACCTCAGAAGCAGAGGTGGGGGTCTCCGGGGCCTCCTGGCAGAGCCCCCGCCCAAAGCAGCACAGAGGCTGCTGGGGCTGTCACCCTGCCCTGCACTGTTCACGTGGGGCCCCACTCAGCCAGATGGCAGCCAGACTGCCGGTAAGTGCTGGGGTTTTTTGGAGGGGGTTTAAACTATGGGGGGGCAGGGGTGGGGGGCCTTGGTGGGGCTGGCAGGGAGAGAGGCCAGCCAGGGCACGATTTGGGGGGGCTGGTGGAGTTGGTGGGACCATCGGGGTCCCCCCCATGGTCCCCTCCCCCCTCCTCCAGCTCTCCCGACCCTTTACTCAGTTGGTACTGGAGCCCAGGTGCTGAACACACAGCCTAGGTGGCCACATGGTTCAGCACCAGGGTGAGGGCCAACCATAGAGATGCTCTGGCAGCCAGAGTGTCTCCGTGGAGGACCCAGCCTTCAGTTGTGTCAGGGCATGGTCCCAGACTGTGTCCTGCTCTGCTTTTTTAAACTTGGATTTTTTTAGACCTCTGGATATCCAGGGGTCTAATTTTCTCCCTGCACTGCAAGTTTACACCTCAGAGAACATTTCTTCATTCCCACACGTGCCTATTACACCACCTCAAAAGGGTTTGAGGTGTAGCAAGAGGCATGTGCGCGCTCGTCTGCACATGCCCCATGAGTTCTAGTGCCATAAACCTAATCTTAGGCTACAGATGTATAGGGGGCTAGCTCTGATGCACTGGAAATCCAGCATGTCAAAGCAAACTCGATTAATCAAGCCCACTGGAGCATGGAAATAAATGCATTCGAGCAGCCTCCCACATCACGTGCATCAGTGTCACCACACTGAAAAATGGTGGTGGAAAGCTTTGAACTAAAACTTGTTCAATGAGCTTGAGTTCAAAGTGCCCTGCTGCCATTTTTCAGCACAGGGGATGCTGATGCACATGATGCTTGCACACTTTTAATTAGCACGGTTTGCTAATGAAAGCACCCCCCTGCGCTTCCCAGAGCATGTGTAAAAGTGCCCTAGTTACACAGCAGGACTTGTGGTAGAAAACCACCTTCCCTCATGGTAAAAAACAAACAAGCAAATAAAAAATAACCACTCCCCCCCCCAAAAAAACAAAACCAAAACCTGACAAGGCAGCAGGTTTAGGTAAAGGAGAAACTGGAACCAACTATGTGATTACAAGAAATTAGTCCTTTTATTGAGACTATACTGGACTTCTGTATCAAATTAGATAAGACAGTTTGTTACAGGAACAAAATACCAGCTGCCTAAAAATATCCACACCTGCCAGTTCACATGGAAAAAACAGCAGATTCCTGTGTTCTTTTTATGGACTCTCTACCCATTAACTATTTATTCCAGCGTTTAAGAAGTAAATAAAAATGGTTGCTCACAAGTTTGCTTCCCTATTCCTGTGTAACACTTTTATCTCCTACCGCTCTTTGGGAGAGTCTGATAGGATTTATTAAGGGTCAAATGCATACGTTATTCCAAAAACTAAATAAGATTCCTGTGGAGATATTTCAAAGCATATGAAAGTTACTAACAACTGAGATCCTGTCATTAAGATTTGCAAGCCAACTGCCTGTATCAGATCCTTTGCAAGTGCAAACAGGGTGACATCAGTGGTGCTATGCTAATTTATACCAGCTAATGATCTGGCCTCTGGAGAATTATTTCTTTATTGGCTGGCTTAAAATTTCCAAAGCCATAGTTGCATTCTATAGTGTGGGGTTTTTTCCTCTCTTCCCCCATGCAAGATATTTGAGTGTTATTATGGAGCATGTGAATGAGATTTGGTCTTAACAATAAATGTCAAAAAATAGATCAATCTCCTAGTAGAGACAAGGCTAAAGGGGTTAAGGCTCAGCTTTTCAACACTGCCTGAGAAATATGGATATATATATAGCCAATTAGTGGGAAGCAAGCATTCATAATTTTAGGAGTGGCTTTGAAAAAAAAATCTCCCTCTTAGCCATAGTTCAAGGCTGCGTAGCAAATCTTTAAAAGAGCCATGAATAGAACTCACTATATCTAGCCACAGGAAACAGGGACGCATATACTTCGTGACTTGTATTTGTGCTTACATTTTTGATACTTGAGATAAAATCTTTACTTTAAAATCAATGGCAAAACTCCCATTAAAATTAGCAGGACCAGGGCTTGTTTCAGGAAGCAAAAATAAGAAATAGCGTGAGAGTTGTTCTGTTTCTGATATACTCCCCCTCCAAGAACTACAATACGGCAAGAAAATATGGCTTTGCATTATTTTATACAAAGATGCATTAAAAAGCCCTAGATAAATATAAAGCATTTACACATACTCCTAAAGTACCCACAAGACTTACTAGGAACTTAAAGATATATTTGCTGCTACTGTACAAAATGCATATGTTTCTCCCATATGTGGTCATGGAACAGTTTTTTGTGATTGTACAATAAAAATAACCCTATCAGATCTGCTTGCAAAAGAATTGGAACTTTAATTCTAATTTCCAGGGATATAAACAACAGATCTTCATACCCTCTCCCATTTTGTATTTCTCTGTGTATAAACACTCATGTTTCATTTTCTAGTTTCTACTATGCACCAAATAATCTGTACATCTCCAGGTGAGACACAGCATTCCTGTTTATCCCGAATGAGGAAGGGAAGCATGCACATCATAAAGGCAGACAAGAACTTACAGGCCTAGACATTTTTATGTTCTGCCCATATATAGTGTCCCAAGTGCACTACTCCACATACTTGCATTTAAACATGTTTGGTGCATAGAAATAAGAGGAAGTGGATAAAAGTATCTGCTCTGAATGTAAAAATGTTGTTGCACCAGGAATGTGGTCAATTCTTTATTCCCACTAACAGTTCACTGTCTTGAAATTCGAGCACTTGATTCTCCTCTTTGATTTGTACAAATTGAGTCTTTCACCTGAAGATATTGGATTTATACCAGTGCAAGGGTGGAGTAACTAAATAAAAAATACAGCATTTGACTACAAAAGTTTATATTATGTAAATGATTCCTGGAAATATATTATATATATTTGACTTGGATTTGATTAAATGATACTGCTTTTAAAAAAATAAACTAGTGTTTTTATGTCTACAATCTGGATCTCTATACCTCTCATATTAAGGTTCAGTTAATGAGATTTTTGTCCCAGAGCTCCTTACAAAGACGTATGGAAGTAGAGTAATTAAAGGATTATTGGTATCAGCTAGAATCCATGTATTTTATTTTCTTATTATTTAAAAAGTTAAAGAAATAGTAGAAAGCTAAGGATGTGAAGATATGGATGCGATTGAGAGATGAGAAAAGGGAGTGAGCAGGTAAAACTTGCTAGAGAAACTTCAGTGGAACAATATTGTGTCCAAATTTGTGAATCCATCAACATCTAAATGCATTACAAGATAGAGTCAATTTTGCTGGAATTCTATTTCAGAAGAAAACTAGAGAAAAAAAGTGGTGGCATGGGTGTCCAAATGACCTGTTTTGACCTTTTCAGAATGAAACATTTTGATTTGATTTGATTTGTTTTTGTAATGCAAAATAAAAAGATAAAATAAAAAAGGTTTCTTTGACCTTTTTCAGAATTTTCCTTCCCAGAGATGTTTGATATTTTCATATTGTGTTCTGAATCAGAACAAAATAAAACTTCAGAAGGTTTCATCTTTCACAGTCTTCCATACTCTACATAGTTCCACTGACAAGGAAAGAGTCCTGCAGTCTGCAAAAGGGTAATATTTCCCTAATGGGCCAAAGGAAGATTTCCATACTCATAGCTATCTAATAGGGCTGTGCAAAGCTTCGGTTGCTGATTCAATTTGTAGAAGATTTAGCCCGATTTTGCAGCCAAATCTCTGAATCCAAGTTGAATCAGGAAACCAATTAAAAGGTCCAAATAGATTCAGAAGCCTCCGAAATGATTCAGCGATCCAGGCAGTCCCCACTCACTGCTGCAGGGAGCTGGACCCAGGCTCCATGCCAGTAACTAGGAGATGGGGGGGAACCATGGGGAAGACCCCCATCAGGCTCCAGCCCCCACCCGCTCTTGTAGTCCCATCAATGGCTGCTCTACTCAGCCCCAGCATCCCAGCACTTAAAAAAAAAAAAAAAAGCCCTGCACTCACTGGATGCTGCAGCAGCCATTAGGGCCCCTGGGGGCTCATGGCAGAGCCCCCCCATGCAGCACAGGGCAGTGGAGGGCAGCAGGGATTGAGCAAAGTTGATCAGATTCAGCCAAATTGATTCAAGACAATGATTTGAGTCACTGAATCAAAGCACTGTCCCCCGAATTGGCTGAATCTGAATCCAAAGCGAATACTAGCTTCTTCGCACAGGCCTACTATGTAAAGTCCCTCTGGAGTTACAGCCTGCCATGGGTAGATCTAGGATTTAGAAAAGAGGGGTGCAGATGAGGTGGTGCATCATCACATATAGCAGAACACATATTTTTCTCCTGTTAAAGGGAAACTAGATGCTTTACTAAAATGCTAGGGGGTTGTGCTATAGTATTCAATAAGCTGTTAAGTTTATATATAAAGCTAAAAATAACACAATAAATTAGGCAAAAACATTCAAAATAGCCCAAAGATATTGGGTCGTATGACCTGTAGTCATAGTTAAATGTACATTGCTTATTCAGATTCATAAAACAAAATCTAGCCTTCTTGAGCATCTTAACAGTGCTTTCAGTACTTCACTGTCAGTCATTTCTACACCTGAGTGAATACGATCACACCTGAATTAAAGTTTTCAGCTAGTGCAACAAACAGGCTCCAGGGCTATGAAATAGAAGAGAGATACTCCTAGGAATGGCTGATAGAAAGCAATACTACAGAAAAAAGGATACTTTGAATTAGTGGAACATCAATGTCATTAAAGAGGACAGAGGTTTGTTAATACCTGTGGAGTGGAGAGAGATTAGCAGGAATCGGGGAAATTACAATGAGCCATGGAATCAATGGGCTGTCCCAGTACGGCCCAAATAGAAATGCTGTTGCCCCTCCCAGGCAGTTGGTTTTAAAGTTTGGGTGGAAGATGAATCAAGGGGGTATAACTACCCCTCTTCACTCCCCCTGGCTAGGAACAGACATTACACATAAACTGGTTTAAGTGATCAAAAACTGGTTTAAACCTGTAACAGAACAGATGTTCGGTTCACATAAATCAGTTTAAGAATGGCTGAAATCGGTTTCAGATAAACCTGGTTGAATGTAGTATTAGACTTAACTGATTTGGTTCAAACTGGTTTATGCAATGTCTGTCCCAAACCCCTTGCTGGTTTAAGATAAACCAGACACTCCCAGCATCCTCACATGCTCTCTGGGCTGGGTGGGGCTCTCTGCTCCACAGCAGGGCTGGCTCCTCCCCTCTGCACCCTGACTGCAGCTTCCCCTGTCCCCCCACCACTCCCTGGTAAGCAGGAATTCAGCCCTCCCCTCTGCCTTTCTGTGGAGGTGTCTGTGTATTAGCTAGCAGACCACATACTAGCTACAGTCCATGCTGAATCAACAGGCAGAATCAACAAGTAGCTGGTAATGTCCCTCTGTTGTTTTCCTTAATTGGATGGGTGATAAACATTATCATCAATTCCCTGCTGGGCTACTTATAGTGTCCTGCCAGAGCCTGGCCACACCCCTCATCTCCATGCTGTGGAAGGAAGGGAGGGCTGCTCTAGCACCCACCCCTCTGGCTTTTAGCCTGAGCCACTGTAGGGATGTGCCTGCATTTCTGGAATGTCTGTCCAGTTACAAAACTGATTTAGCCTAGACAGGTTGGACTGACCTGCAAAGATTGAATCAATTCAGGCCAGGCTTTTTGAATGCCTGTCCCTAGCCCCTAGGTCCACCCCTGTTGCCCACTATTTTCAGTTAAATTACTTTTTTACAATTGTTTTCATCTTTAAATTAAGTAAAGGCTATTAGGGACCATTTTAGTCTCATTTTTCACATAATGTAAGCCACAGAACCTCATCTGGTAATTTCTGCACCAAGCCCATGTTATACATTTTGTCTGAAGAACAAGATGCCTCCTACAAAGGCACACTGTCTTAATTCAAAGATGTTCAAGTGATGGAAGCTTCATCATCCATGTCCATGTAGATATTTTGTGCCCTGTTTCTAGACTAGAATTCTCTGGCTTCTGCCTTCATTCACTGGATCTCTCCATTTCCTGCTAGAGTAAAGATTCTCCTATAACCAGAAATGTCTTCTCCCAACTAGGTGTTTGTACCTTTTCACCTTCTCTTGGAGGTGAAGCATTGAATAGATTTAACTTCTTAAATTACATTATAAACCTTATCTTCCAGATCTGAATAACTACTGTATCTCTCCTTTGGACTCTTTCCAATATTTGATATCCTTTTTCAGTTATGAATCTCAGATGTAGACATGGGATATTCTGGTAATATTCCCAACCACAGTTGGTTAAATATAGTACACACAAGTAATGCCACCTCCCCTCTTCTGGTTGATTTTTTTTCTGCCATTGATGATATGATTCTTATTTGCCCATTTACCTGCAGAACTTCACAAGGTGCTTATGCTTCTTTTATCTGCCATCCTCCCCAAGTTGTTCTCTCTGTCTCTGCAGTCCAAAATAATATCCCAAATCTTGTAAACATGATCTAAATTTTTCTTCTTCCTAGCTGTATACTTGTTTTTGTCTGGATTACCATGCATGACATTTGACTTTCCCAAATATTCCAGAGAAGTCTGTAAAACTGACCTGTTGTGGTCTTATTTTTACTACTTAAATTTGTGCCTTCTGTAAATTTTACCAGTAAGTATGTTTTCTTCTAGATCACTGATCAAGCTGAATAATATTGGGTTAAGTGAAGATCCCTGCAATACTTTATTAGAGACACCCCTCTAAGATAATGATGAATCCTAAATGATTTTCTTGAGGCTTATCCGTTAATCCATTTTAATCCATTTAAAATGGGCAACACTGACAAAATGATCAGATTGTCACACAAGACTTAGTCAAATACTTGATGGGGTACTATTCCACCAACAGAGATGCAAGTTTGGTTGATAAAAGTAACTTTTGTTTCTCTTTGGTTCAGGACACTGCCCACCAGTTTAAAAGGAAGATACAGAAAAATACTAGGGCTGTACAAAGCCTCAGTCCGTTTTGATTCAACGAGTTTTGGCCTGATTTGGTGGCTGAATCTCTGAATCCATATCAAATCAGGAGACCCTTTAATCTCTCTGAATCAATTCGGAAAGATTTAATGACTCGGACATATGCATAGCTTTAAATGTTTTTTCTACATACTTCAAGGTACCAGGTAGCTGATGAATGTTGTGATGGTGGAACAGATGGAACATCTCACAGCAGCCCAGGCGGCTCCACAGTGCACTTGGCAGCAGACCCAAAAGTGGACCAGAGGCACTTCTGGGTCTGCTGGGGAACATGTGGGGGGGGCCCTCAGAGCCCCCCTGATGACTGGTGCCTCCTGGGTCTGGGAGGACACCTGGAGTCCCCCCATGGCTGATCACCAAGCCAGGGGATGTGGAGTGGGGGCCCCCAGCATGCTCCCCAGTGGACCTGGAAGTGGACTGCCAGAAGTACTTCTGGTTCACTTCTGGGTTCACCGCCAAGCTCATGAGGGCCTCCCCTGTGCTGTGAGACGCTTCATCTGCCCCACCATCACAGCATTCACAAGCCATGCCTGGTACCTCAAAGTATGCAGAAAAAACATTTAAAGCTGGGTCTATGGCTGAATCGCTGATTCTTCGAATCAGCATCAGATCTTCTGATTCTGATTTGGTTGAATCGAATCAAGGACAGTAGTCCAAATTAACAAATAGAATCACTGTCTCCAATTTGGGCCAAATCCAAATCAAATACAATCTGCTTTGCACACCCCTAAAAATACATACAAACACTTCTCTCCTATAGAAATCCATGGGAGATGTGTGCCCATTTCAATGTAATGTGCAGGACACTGTAGACCCAATCCCTTTGTAAAACTATAGGAAGACACAGTGAATTCAGAGCATCTCCAGAACTTCATTATATTAATTGTTTAAGGGCTTCATTCATATGTTACAGGATTGTTCCTTCTCTAAAGCCTCTCTTGCAAACTGAATGAAGAGATATATTTCTGGCCTTACAAAGTCATAGCCCTGCAGTGATACAGTGCTGCAGCATGTTGATATAAGATCTTCACCTCATGGTCTTCCATTAAGACACTGGCAAGTCTCTGACCCTTGCAGCAAGAAACAGACAAGATTTAGAGCTTAATTTCAAAGTTACAGGGTTTTGGGAGGGGAAAGGTAAGCCATGTTCTTAAGCATAAGTTCTTATTTTCAATTATATTATTTCAGGAAACACATGTACCTATGTAGTTACTGCTATGTTCTGACATTCTGATTTTTTGAATGACTTTCTAGACACTTAAGCAAAAGGAGTTTGTGAAATTAAAGACAAGACACTGGATTAATTTATGAGACTAATAAGAGCTAGCAAACACATTGCCAACTCCTTGGAAGCAACTACTTCCAAGATCCAATTCTTCCATCCTTCCTCAAATAGTTAAAAGCTCCATAAGTGTGTGGCTTCTGAACATGTAATCAGAAGAGGACTAGAGCCTTGGTCCTGTTCTAGTAGCTTTTAGTCAGGAAATGGCAGCTTGAAATGTTTCATGGAAACATCTTAGGTTCCAACAAACTGTTGTGGAGTCACAGACAAATGTTGGATATACCTTGTTTCCTGGTTGGCTACTAGGGAGGCAGGGATTCAGGGCCTATACGTGCCATGTGGATTGCCCAAGACCCAAGGCTTCAGGTTAGCAGCATCATGTAGGGGCTGACTAGGCTCCTGGATCTGTACCAGATGACAGGAAACCCTGAAGCCCCTTGTTTGAGTTGGGGCTCTCTGAGATGGCCTCACAAGGCTGACAGCAGATCTGGCAGAGGACTTCCACTGGGCTTTCACATTCTCAGACCAGCTGGCTCCTAAGCTGTTTATTTAGGAGTCTGAGAATTGAGAACAGGGAGGACAGTTGGTTCAGAGGCCCCAACTTGGATTTAATCAGCATGGCTGCCTGATGGCCAGGACCCTGGCAATCTGCGTATTGGAAATCAACATCTTTGTCAGTTTCACAGATGCTGGTTTCAGTGAGAAGCTGCCAGTGTCCTGGGAAGCAGATTTAATTTCCCAGAGTTTCTAAATCAAACATTAAAAAAACCCAACAACTTTCAGTTAAAATCCTCATATCTTTCTTTCCTTCTGAGCCCCAGTAAAACAAATTTCACAATATTAAGCTTTCTTCAGAACGGGATGTTCCAAGTTTTGTCTTGTTCTACTGCTAAAGCAGCACAAAGGCAATTAGAAGTCTACAGTACAATACAGCCAAAGGGTGCCCAGATATTCATCAGGTAGTGCAGTCATCTGAGGTACCTACTCACTCTGTTCAGTGGGCCTGTCTGGTACAGTGAAGGGAGGGGGCAGGATATCCTGAGGGACAGGACCAGAATGTGCAATGCACCAGGTGATCCTGTGCCAACAGTGCAGTCCCCTCAGGTATACTTCTTGGATATATCAATACTGTACACTGCAGTGCAGTGAATCCAGGTACCAGTAGCAGTAGCAGTTTAGCTACAGTATCATAGAGCTAACTAAGGGCCAATTTAGCCTACTTCTTGTCTAAATATCATTCTCCTTGGATTTCTTGATAATGCCACAGTCTGACTATCAGACATGAAAAGCCCCTATACTTCCACTGAGGTGGATGGTGCTTCCTTCCCCTAGAAGTCAAGGCATTGCTGTGTATTTTAGGATTTTTTCTGTAACAATGTGCATCACAGCCTGTTTTTTAGCCTCTGGTGATCTTGAAACACAAGTGAATTTATTTAAATTGGATATTTGATGTTATTTACATTGTTCAATAAAACAATTAATACAAATCAATTGGACTTCAGATTTGTTGTCTTTGTAAAGAATTGAATCGTTTGTCTTAACCAGGTCAATTCTTTTTTCTTACTGTGAAATCCAATCAAGATGGTAAAATGTGTTTCTGTAAATACTGAACCCTCTCTGAACAAGACATAATATCTTAATGTTATCATTTCTGGAACTGTCATCAATTGTATGGTGCACTGTAACTGAGCATGAGCAAGTCTCAAATGAGTAAGGGTGTGGTTAACTCTGTCAGCTCTGGGAAGATCTGCAGTATGAAGGGAGCGGAAAGAGTTTCTATGGAGCCTTGTGTCCTTGGTGTGCCTGTGTAGAGGGTGGGCACAATGCAGATGAGGAAGGAGAGAGAGCCACTGTCCCTTCCAAAAGGAGTAAAGGTATAAGAAGAGCAAAACGATGGCTCCTTCCCCACATCAACCAGTAGAACAGTCAGTGAAGGAGGTGGAACAGATCATTCTGAGTCATCAGCATAAACTCTTGCTGATTCAAAAATAATTTCTCGATGGGTCTTCCATTAGAGCACAGTCCCTAACACACACCTCCAGGGCAGGCTTTGGATAAACATCGGAAGATTCACAATTGACTAATGATCATGAAGGTGCGAGAAAGAGGGATTACTTTGACTTTTTGCCTCTTTCATGACTCATGGGGGGGGAAAAAAAAACTGTTGATCTAGATGCCTTGACTTCTGCCAGCATTCTAGTGAATAAACATTCTAGTGGTAGTGTCACTGACACAAGTGTTTGAGTATTTATTAGAAAATATTGATGGAAAGCAACCTTTTTTAAACCCCTAAACCTGCAAACTACTTTAAGAGATCTAATACCCATGAAGTCATATAATTCTGCAAAACCCCCCCTGGCTTACCAAAGATGTCCGGGAATGCCTGGTTGTCAAAAAGGTGGTGGACACCTGGTGGAAGGGGGGTGCTATCTCCAAAGAAGAGTATACCTCCACTGCTCAGGCCTTTAGAGGAGCTGTTAGGGAAGCTAAAGTGGACATAGAGCTACGACTAGTGTCCAAGATCACAGATAATAAAAAGTCCTTTTTCAAATATATAGGGAGGATGAAGATGGCGCCAGGAAAAGTGGGGCCCCTGCAAGATACGCTGCGCAATCTGGTGGTTGCGCCAGAGGAGACAGCAGATCTCTTTAACAAATCCTTCACCTCTGTTTTCTTATGCAGAGACCGGGACCCCCCTACCATGTTTCAAGACAGACTTGAGGGAAATGCCTCCAGACCTAAGGTTGAGGACGACGAGGTTAGAGTACTTCTGGAGGAGCTGGACATGTTCAAATCAGCAGGTCCAAATGCTCTCCACCCCAGGGTGTTGAAGGAGCTAACAGGGGTTATTGCAGGGCCCTTGGCATGGCTTTACGAGCACTCATGGTGCTTGGGCCAGGTGCCAGATGATTGGAGGATAGCCAATGTGGTCCCCATCTTTAAGAAAGGAAGGAGGGAGGATCCCGGCAACTATAGGCCCGTCAGCCTTACCTCAATCCTGGGGAAACTCTTTGAGAAGATCATAAAGGAGCACATCTGTGATGAGCTGGCATCGGGGATGATGCTCAAGGGCAACCACCACAGTTTCATTAGGGGCAGGTCATGCCAGACCAGCCTGATTGCCTTTTATGATCAGGTCACAAAAGCATTGGATACAGGTATCACCATGGATGTAGTCTTTCTCGACTTCAGCAAGGCTGCTGACACTGCCAACCACCCCATCCTCATTAAAAAACTAGGCGACTGTGGCATTGATGCCTACACAGTCAGCTGGATTGCTAATTGGCTGAAGGGTCACATTCAGAGGGTGGTGGTGGACATGTCATATTCGACCTGGGGGGAAGCAGGCAGCAGAGTCCCCCAGGGCTCGGTCCTTGGGCCCTCACTGTTCAATTTCTTTATCAGCAATTTGGATGACGGGGTGAAAAGCAACCTGTTCAAATTTGCTGATGATACCAAAATTTGGGGTGAGGTGCGCACGTTAGCAGGGAGAGAAAGACTGAAGAAAGATCTGGATAGGTTGCAGGGGTGGGCTAACAAAAACAGGATGTGTTTCAATACTGACAAGTGCAGGGTGCTGCACTTGGGCAGTAGTAACCAGCAGCACACT
>JAGPOW010000261.1:123750695-123812345 GCA_030014935.1 Caiman crocodilus
GAAGGAAAATTTGGAGCATACCAATCAAGTTGAATACCTGCAATTATCCCTCTTTTGCTCACATGGGCCACTCCACGGTGCACATGAGCAAAGTAGGGAAGTAAGACCTTGGGTGCAACCAGGCAACCATCTGGGGAGCGCCAAAGGTGATCAGGGTGTAATATGCACCCATGCAGTCTCCAGGTGTCCTTTTCAGAATCTGCGGCCTGATCTTGGAGAAGCGTAACATCATGAAGAGTTGCAATAGGAGACCGCTCATGAGAAAAAAAACAATTGCTCAGCCAGAGGGGGTGAAAGGGCCACAGCTTTGGCTGCAGAGTCAGCCAAAGTATTTCTACGTGTAACTTCACCCTGGGAAGATTGGTGTGCAACACATTTAATAATAGCAACAGCAACAGGTAATTGAAGGGCATCTAATAAGGCGGCTACATAAGAACCATTACGAATGGGTATGCCATTTGAAGTAAGAAACCCACGTTGTTTCCATAATTGCCCATAATCATGGACAACACCAAAGGCATAATGCAAATCTGTATATATACTAACAGTTTTACCTTTAGAAAGGGTACAGGCATGAGTGATGGCAACAAGTTCAGCAATTTGGGCAGAATAGACAGAAGGTAAAAAAATTACTTTTGAGTACCTCATGCTGGGAACATACAGCGCAACCTGTAACAAGAGAACCTTTGGAATTTCTTAGGCAGGACCCATCAACATACAAGACTAGGTCAGCATTTGGAATGGGAATGTCCTTAAATCAACCCGAGATAAAGTTAAATAAGTGGTAACAGTGAGGCAGTCATGAAGCTCATCATCAAAAGGCACAGGTAACAAGGAAGCAGGATCAAGTACAGGGCACCTAACTAAAGAAATTTGGGCAGCAGAAAGTAGTAGAATTTCAAATGCTCATTTAACTAAATATGAAAGATGTTGGGTTTTGGTTTTTAAAAGAAGTGCGGCCACTGAGTGGGGTATGGCAACAGTTAAGGACGAGGCTATAACAATATTGCAGATGATTCTACAAGAATGGCGGCAGCAGCAACTGCCTGAAAGCATGATGGAAACCCAGTTGCTACAGGATCTAAGACTGTGCTATAATAGCCAATAGGTCAATGTTTATCTCCATGGGATTGAGTAAGTACCCCCAGGGCAAAGTCATCTTTTTCATGACAAAAGAGTGTAAAAGGCTTTGAGTAATCAGAAAGTCCCAGTGCGAGTGCCTAAGAAAGGGCAGCTTTACTGACAGAAAAGGCATTTTCAGCTTCTGAAGACCACTGCAAAGGTTCAGGGATGTCCTTTAAGGTCAGATTTTGAAAAGGTTTTTACAACTGAGGCATAGCCCAAAAATCCATTGGCAGCAATATCCGGCCATGCCTAAGAAGGTGTGCATTTGAGAGACATTTGTGGGCCAAGGGATTTTGAGAATTGTTTCAACTCATGCAGTTGAAAGGTGACATTCTCTGGCAGAAATATCATGGCCTAAATAATGAACCTTTGGTAAGCAGAGCTGAAGTTTTTCTTTAGAAGCTTTATGGCCTTTTGGAGCAAGACGGGTTGAAAGGTGTAAAGAATCAATTTTACAGGCTTCAAAGGAAGGTGAGGCAAGCAAAAGATCATTGACATACTGAATAAGGACAAAACAGGTTTGAACTGAATGTCATCTAAATCTTTTTTCAAAGTCTGTGAAAAGATAGAAGGGGACTCTGTATAACCTTGTGGGAGTCTAGTCCAAGTATATTATCAGCCTTTAAAAGTAAATGCAAACAAAAATTGACTATCTGGATGAATAGGAATTGAAAAAAAAGCAGAGCACAATTCTACAACAGTAAAGAAACAGGCTTCCGGTGGGATGCAAGAAAGTCTGGTCACTGGGTTAGGTACTACAGGAAAAATAGGTAAAACAACAGAATTAACGCCTCACAGGTCTTGCACAAAGTGATAGGTGGTAGTCTTGCCCAGTTTCTTAACTGGCAGAATTGGAGTATTACAAGGACTAGAAGTAGGGATCAAGGTACCTTATTGAAGAAAGAAAGAAATGACTGGCAAGATTCCTTGCTTAGCTTCCTCACTGAGAGGATACTGGGAAATGCATGGGAGCTGCTTTCACAGATCCAGATGAATTTTGACAGGTTCAGCAGTGTGTATCTGCCCAACTTCATTAGCATGTTGTGACCATAGGGCAGGGAGTTACCTGTTTAAGGCTTTCATCCTTGAAATCAGGGTTTGTTGTAGAAATAGGTGGGGTTGCTGGTTCAATCACAGCAGCAAAAACTGCGCATTCATTTTCTGCTGGTACTTCAAGGAAAACTCCATCCGCTGTACAATAATAGTACAACCAACTTTACAAAGTAGGTCACAACATAAAAAATTAACAGGGGTAAAAGGGCTTTAAAAGGAAGGCATGGTGGTCAGAGATAGGACCAAGAGACAAGGGTTGAGTTACAGTATGAGAAATTACTTGATTAGAAATGCCGACAGTATTAACAGCAGCATCAGAAAAAGGTGGATCGGGAAGATCAAAAAGATGCAAAGCGGAACGACTTGCCCCTGTGTCAACAAGGCAAATTACCCTTTCTCCTGCCATGGCACGTTCTACAAAGGGTCCAGACTAATCAACGGGTAAGAGTGGTGAAAGGATGACGTTACTATCCCTCAGATGGTCCTAATATTGAGATAAAGAATTTTGGGGAGGAGGCAGGGAGAATTGCTGATGTTGTTGATCTGCAGAGTTGCCTATCGAAGGGGTAGAGGTATACGGTCTGTTGGGACATTCCCCTTTCCAATGACTGGTTTGACCACAGTAAAAACAGGAAGAACGGTCAATGGAGGAAACATTCATCTGCCAGCACTCACGTCCCCTTCCTCAGACTCATGAATTCCCTTTTCCACATCCTTATTCTCTGGGGTGATAAGTTTGAGGTTGCAAAGCCATTAACTGGGCTTCATTATTTTCTTTCTTTCCTGATACACTAAACAATGGTTGGCAACCATAACTAGTTTTTTAATGGTTTTGTTTGCAAGCCCACACAGATGTTTGAACCAGAAAGTTGCAAGAAGGCATAGACAGTGGTTTGACCTATTGACCTCATAGATCTACTTAGCTCAACAAGGGAAAAGGGTGGGAGAAAGAGCAGATTGCAAAATAGGTGGGGAAAAAGCAATCATTAGCAAAGAGTGCACTAACTCAAAGGAGTCAGCAGAAATTAGGGCCTGAGGTTTTCTTCTTCCACACCAGGTGGAGTAGCTTACATTTATCTTTATTAAATTGCTTTCTATTTCTCTCTGCCCATTGATCCAAACTGTCCAGATGAGCCTGAATCTGCTCCCTGCCCTCTGGTGTACTAACTTTGCCCTATAACTTGGTATCATCAGCAAACTTGGAGAGGGTGCTCTCCATGCCCTTGTAATTGCTAAAGGAGTCACTTTCCTTATCATTTAACCAAGCTTCTTTTTTTGGGGTAAGTAATAATACCCCAAACACTACAAGATCCAATATATCTATCTCAGCAACTAAACATTCTTTTTTACTACAATTAAGCTAATGTTGAGAAACTAAATTATAATGATACTTTCCATGTTTTTTTAAGTCAGTTAACTGAAACTGTAGTAGGAGTGGTGGTCATTGTGATAGACACCCTTCTGCTTTCCTGGTGGATAGTTACTGAGTAAAAATATCTACTTAAAAATTGCCAGGCTATCATTTAATACAAGTTACTTGTTACAGTTGTAATGTACAATTACAGCTGCTAAAGCTCAGAATCTAATCAGTATTTAGGTGCCTAACTCTCGGATAAAATGTAATGCAGTGTGCCATGTCAGGCTACTATATCATGCTTTTCAACAGGTCTGGTTAGCTCCACGTGGAGTTTTACACAAATATGTAACTCTTTTAGTATTTGAGCAATACCAGCCAATTCTGAGCAATCTTAGGTAGACAGCAGAAATGGCAGGGCTTAGACTCTCCCAGGATACCTTACAAGGTGCGTTAGTGTATGTGCTTTTCCCCTCTCCTTATCTTGGCCCCACTGGGATATTTTCAAACAAACTCCCTCCGTCTCTCTCAGTTTACTATTGTCTGTAAGTTACGCATGTCATTCTGAGCGTATGTTTCCACTGTTTCTCACAGAAAGAGCTGCTAACAGCTCCTTTAAGAAGCAGCTTTGAAGACTGCTTGGGAAAAGGGAGGAAGGGTGGTAAGTCCAGAGATCTGCTGAAGGCAGGGTAGATATGCACCTTTGTAGACTAACTAAATAAGATAGAGAAAGCACACACATTCATGGGCTGGAGTAACAGCAGAGTTCAACATGATTCACAAAAAATCCCCTTGAATGAAGGGAGAATGGGAGAGAGAGCGAGGTCTACTCTAGGATGCTGGAGGACCTGGCTAAGCTATCACAGGTGCAACATGCCACACATTTAAATTAAAACGTGATAGAACTAGCTACAAAAATGTTCTACATTTTTCAAGCAATATTTTTGTGGCTGGTTGGCCATTTTTATTGTGTGCACTGATTAACATGTGCAGCATGTCTAAATGTATTATGCATTGCTTATATATATGTAAGCTGAGAATCTGGCATTACAGATAATTTCATTATAGACATTTTGGTAGTTCAAAAATCACTGTGTTAAAGGAGAAGTTTCATGACCTTTATAAAAGAAAACTTTGAATCTGTCACTTTAATTATGGTCTATACAACACTGATATAAGCATACATATTGTGAGAAAAAAATTAAGTAGACAATTCACTTCACTATTTATGTTCTAATAAGATTCCCATTCAGTTCTGCTATAGAAGCATTGGTAGACAAACAATTGGAATAAATTACCAAAATATAGAGATGGCACCTAGCATAAGATTATATATTAGCACTGAACAAAGAATACATGGAATAAATGCATCCACTTAGGCCTTTTTATTTACATTTCAAAAGAACTTAATAATCAGCTGATTTAAAACAAATACCAAAGTCAAAACTGAAGTTCAAACAGCATGGTTATATCTGCCAAAATAAACACAGAACATTTAAAACAGCACTTCTTAAAACAGCTTTTTAAAATATATTTGTTCATTCTAGGGATCTTCTAAAATTAATGGAATTAAGAATGTCTTACAAGGGCTTTTTCTTTCTATACATGTACATGCACATTTAAGTGGAATGATGATAAGTATTGTACTCGTTGCCAATTCCCTCTTTTTGCTTAAGTAGTATAGGTAAGATTAAATGCTCAGCTGTATTTCTAAGACTGTGAAAGTAATTCAGTATTTCAGAAAAATTATTTGTATAATTTCTCTTCAGCCTGAATTTTAAGTGTTCCGTGCCCAAAACAGGTGTCAGATTTTCTAAGGAACCTTTTCATTTTAAGCAAAGAGTTGGCCAGGTTTTCTGGAGTGTATTATAACCAACAATTCCAATTCTTTTTGATTAAGGTTAATGCATGCTGAACTATTTCAAAAAGGCTGGCTACTTTACTTTTGTAGCTAAACGTAGAATGTTAACTATGGACCTTTTGTGTTTACTTCTCAATCTCTCACATACAATTGGAACTTGATTAAAGGATAAGGGATCAATGAAACACAAACTAGTCAGCTGTGGAACATAAGACTGGCTTAATTAGCTATAGGCTAAAAGCAAGGGAACTAATTTGAGGAACTGTGCGGACATTCCTGAAGAGTATAATTTTGATGCATTTCATTTCTAAAATATTGTGCTTTCTACAATAAAGAAACAAAATGCAAAAAGTTTTCAGAGACTAAAAATGAACAGGAAAGCATCATCATAGACATTAACAGGATTCCAGGTCCTTCTAGACAGTTTGAGATTCATTCTGCAGAAAACCTTCCAAAAGTCACATGAGGCTGAGTCTATAATATTGGGAGGGAAAAAAAAATCCCTTTCTCGGATCAGCTATTATATATAAATAGACTAGGAAATGCATTCCCAAGTTTTTGCTTACAACCAAATATGCAATTTTGGATGCTCAATGAGAGACTATGTTAAGGCCACTTTGAAGATCTGGCTTGCAGCACAGTTTCAAAATAACAAATAAATGCCAGAATAGGTTGCCAAACGGGTTGCCAATCCCAAATGAAAAATTTAAGTAAGTTTCCAAGGCTCACTCCTTTTCTCCATGGGCCATTGGGGCCTGGCAACACTGAGGATCCAAGGAGAAGACAGCTCCTCTACTTGTCCTTTGATGACCACCTTCAATTACCTGATGGGGTGACTGAAAAGTTCTGAAGACTAACCACATATAGCACACAAGCCAAAAGGAAGTGTTTCCTTTGAAGGACATGTGTGGATAAGACACGGGTTATGCATCTAAGAAGAAGCTTTGCCAGTCACCCAGGTTAAGTAAAGATTCAACAATTCACCCTTTCTAGGCGGCCAAGTTTATTTTACAGGGCCAGCCAAAATACAAACTGCATGTCTAGTCTGCTTTTTAAAACTTCCAAAGAATGAACAGAGCACATACTTTTTTAGTCCAGTAAAACAAAAGGTAGGTTACATTTCTCATCAATGAGTCAATGAATTGGGCCTAGTTTTTATGTAGTAGTTACAACATTATGTATAATAACCTGGGGTCACATGCAGTACTGTGCAGTTATTTTGTTTATCTCTGAAGCTGCAAGTCAAAGGTCATACTAGATATGTAACTTTAGGACAAAAGTCAATAAAAAGGCCCTTCTTGACGTTAAGGGACAGTAGTTTGACCTTCTTCTGTGCCAGTAGGAAGTTTGCTTCACTTTAGTATAACAGGTAATAATTAAATTCTACATATTTTCTGTGTATCTTGAGAACTTTGTTCCAAACCAAGTTCAAATAAAGAAATTGGTTAGTTTTATAAGGTACAAGAATCAAATACACAAGAGTTCAGTCTCTGTGTTAGCAAATCCTTAGGATCAGCCACCGTGAAACTATGCCCAGCCTCTTCACTCCCATGTACATGTACCAAAGGAAAACAACAACAACAAGAAAGTATGATTCTTAGAGTAGTGCTCTGTGCACCTGTCACCACTCTCATGAGCATAACCAAGACTAAGAAATAGTGGCACTGGATGCGCCCTAAGCACATGCCAAACAGCAACTATGTGATATTTTTTTGGCATCTGGCATGCTGTGACAGGCCCCCGCACCTGTCTTCGGGCAACCGCCCGCCTTGTCTCTCCTGCCATGTCTTTGATATTAATTGGTTAATTAGCAGGAGGCTGCCCTTCTACTGCCCCCTCCCGGGGTTCTCTGTGTCCAACTTGGACTTCCGAAACAATGCGGCCCCCTATCAGGGGCCCCCAGTGCCCAAACTTGGGCCTCCTAAAGCTCCAATGTTGCCCTCTCAGGCCTCCCAGCATGGCCCCTCCCGGGCTCCTCAACACTGCCCCCTCTCGGGCTTCTCAATGCTGCCCCTTATTGGGGCTCTGCAATGTGACCCCCTCCTTGGGGCTCACTGTGCCCCACCTGGGCTTCCCAAAATACCCCTCTCTGGGTTGGGGTTTAGGCACCCCGCAAGTTGCGCCCTTGCTGGTGCTGAATCGCGCCCTCCCAGGTGCCGGGATGCCCCACACTGCTGGGGTCCCTTTATGAGGCCTCCTCCAACCCCTACAGCCTCACCCAAACCACTGGTCATAATAACAACAGAACACAAACACAAGCCCTTGGCTGTAATGTAAACATGAGGCACCTGGCCATAACAGCATAAGCCTCCCAGCTATCCCAAAGCATTCTTGCTCCAGCCTCTGAAGCTCTTGTGAGCTGCATTCACATTACTGTCTCTCTCGGAGCTCCTGCCCCTCTGGCTGCTGGCAGAGAACTGCCAGCCTGGCCTCAGCTCTGGGCCTTATAAGAGCCAGGCCCTGCCCCTTTGGGTCAGCTGACCTCCATTAGTTGCCTAGGCAACCCGTAGCTGCGCAGCCTAATCGCTGCTAGGGCACCCTCTCTGGCCGTTCTGCTCCTCTTCAGGCACAGGGCAACCTGAGTGCCCTGTGACGCATGCACAGACTCAGCGGGAGTAGACAGGGTTTGTTTTCATAGTGGTGCTCCCTCATGCCATATGACAGTGTAGACATACCCCATTATTACCATATGACCGACCCATCCTTTAACTCTAAATGTCAATAACTTTAGTTTTTCTTACAATGTCTGCCAATTATGCAAATGATGTGAAAGGTAAATGGGTACATTTTTTAAGCGTCTCAGACCCAAGTAGGTTTTGCTAGTGACTTGTAATGGATGCACTTTCACACAGTGCTTTGGAAGATTAATATTGGTGCTCAATAAACTGAAAATTAGTTTAATGTCATATGCAGTCTGGAAATCTACACAAATTATCTTAGGGCATTCAAAAAGATCTATAAGTAGGAGTCTGAGCTACCACCGCAGCAGCAGGGCAATGTTACAGAGGTCAGAGCTAGAGAGATTTAAAAATCTTTTCCTTAACCCCTAATAAAATCTTTCTTTTTAATGCTAAGACTTAATTACAGCTGAATAGATTTACTGGTGGAAACTCTCCATCATTAGCAGGGATTTCTGGCATTCCATATTCATCTTCCACAAACTGCTAAGGCACAAACAGTAGCTAGCAGCTGGCAGGACTTCTAAAGGGCTTTGCAAAATGCACTCTTGAAAATAATAAAATAATATTCAAGATCTTAATGGTAAGTTGGACTCTGAGCCACATGAAACAATGGCTACTTAGTCCTTACCTTTCACCAAACACTAAACAGATTGGTCGCTTCTGCAACCCAGAGATCATTACACAACTGACTTAATAAAGCTAACCTAATACAGTGGACCACACAATAGCTATTCACTGGCAACAAATATCTCATAAAATGGACCTGCCAATCCAATACTGAATAAATAGCTCAACATCTGAAATGACTCAAATAAAAGGCTAAAAATTTTAAATAAAACCACTGTAATTAATGCCTGAAGAATGCTTTTTAAAATGCCAGGTTGCAAATGGCCTGTGGTTCCAACTATACCCATCCAGACTTTTGATGTTGCTTTATTTCCAAAAATAGATGAGTGATATAACTATACTGCAGAATAATCCCATGCATGAGTATTGTCTATCTCTATTAAAGCAAGGTGAGGAGAGCCAAGCTAGGATGGCTATTTTGCTGTGTGCTGTACATATATATAGCAAAAAATAGACACCAAGAACTGTCTACTGAGCTGGGAGAATATTGATTATTTTACCAACTCATTTTGGGATTATTCCTAGACCTCCAAAAAATAAAACCAATCTGATCATTTAACTATACCAATATGTCTGAAGGTAAGACATGGGAAATCACATAAATCAGTTGGCAGAAACTTGTGCAGAAATGAACTGACAAAAATTCTTGTTGGTAAGAAAAGAATTTATGTTCAACTGCCAGTCATATGGCTTCAATGTCCTTAACCATCCATTGATCTGTGGCGGCAAAAAAATAGAAAGACAACAAATAGTAGTTAGTCCAGCAAAACAAACCTAAACCCAACCCTCTGCCTCACGATCAAAAGTATAGACATGCACATACACACTCTCACACACTTTTCAGCAATCTGTCACAATCTAGCATGACTATCTTCTATGACTGCCTTATCTGTGGGTCTGAAGATGGTCAATAAGGCTAATCCAGGGTTGACAGACTCTGCGACAATTTAGGTATGTGTTTCTGTGTAAGGTGGTGACACCAGATTCTTGATTCAGTCCATGACATGCTGTTTCTGTTGCTTCCATTTTTCTGTCTCCTGTTTTCATCATAAGGTGTCAAAGTACTGAGATCTTTGCAGCAGACTCTTCCTCCATTTGGGGCAGTCCTGGGCAATAGTCTCCCACAAATTGATGTCAATGTTACATTTTTTATCAAGTTGGTCTTGAGGACGTCCTTGAAGAGCTTTCTCTGGCCTCCTCTTAAGCATAAGCCTTGACTGACCTGGGAGAATAAAAGTTGCTTCAGGAGTCTGGCATTGGACATCTGGATGGTGTAGCCAGCTCAGTAAAGTTGATGTTGGATTATCATTGCCTTGTTGCTCATGGTGTTTGCTTGTGAGAGGATGCTAAAGTTGGTGTGTCTATCTTCCCACTGGATTTAAAGGATCATTTGCAGATAGTGTTGATGGTACTTATCCAATGACTTGAGGTGTCTGCTGTATGTTGTCCATATTTCAGCTCCATACAGTAAGGTGCGGGGCATAACTGCTTGATAAACGTTGAGCCTGGTTTTGGATCTGACGTTGCAATCTTAGAACACGAATTCCCTAAGGCATCTGAAGGCTGCATTTTCACATTTGAAGCAACATTAAATTTCTGTTGATGTCAGCCTTCTGCAAGAGTTGGCTTCCAAAGTATGGGAAATACTCAGTTTAATCCAGAGCCTCACTATGAATCTGAATTAACACAGCTGGGTACTGCTCAATAAGAGCTTGTTGATACAGGACCTTAGTCTTCTGAATGTTAAGCATCAGTCCCATTTTCTTGTATGCCTTGGTAGAGATGTCAATGATTTCCTGAAGGTCTGCTTCCAAGTAAGCATACACTACAGCATCATCAGTGTACTGGAGCTCAATAACTGAGGCCAAGCTGGTCTTGGCAAGGAGTCAACTGAAATAAAATAGTTCACCATCTATTCGGTAGTTCAGCTCCGCTCCGACTGGAAGCTAATTGGTGGTCAGATGTAGCATCATGGTAAGGAATATCAAGAAGAGTCTTGGAGCAATGTCACAGCCTTGCTTCACTCCTGTCTTAACCTCAAAGGGATTTGTGATAGATCCATTTCAGAGAAACACCACTTGCATACTCTCATGGAGCAAGCAAAGAATGATGATGAGTTTTGGAGGGCATCCATACTTCAGAAGGATCCTCCATAGGGTTTCTCAGTTGACAGTGGAAGCTTTTATGAGGACAAAGAAGGTCATAAGGGCTATGGACAGACCTTCCAAAAGCCTGAGCCTGAATTGATTCACTCTTTGCAGGGTAGTCTAAGCTGCACAGCTTAAACTGATTAATAACTGGACAGACATTCTCTGTTAAACCAGGAAATGCAAGCATGTGCCTGCAGTGGCTCAAGCCAGAAGTCAGGGGGCACTAGAGCATGCCTGCCAGCCACTTCCAAAGGGGAAAGAAGAGAGATACCCTCCAAAGGCTCTCATCTCTCCCTGCTGGAGTGGAGGGGGCATTGCCAGGCACCAGCTGGGGCTAGCAGAATACACAGGATACCAGCTACCAGCCTGGGGTTGGGGTGGGGGAGCTGCTGCCAGACTGAGGAGTGGGGATGGAGAAAAAAATCCTCTCTGAAGTGAGCATGTATTGAACACAGAGATTTACAAAGCATGCAACAGAAAACTACCAAAAATCTTTGCCTAAGCAAAAATACAGCCCTGTAAAACACAGCATACTCAACTTAGTTTAACTTAAAATGTAAAGCTGGAAGACAGAGAAAGTCTTGCATAAGGTTTACAAATCCTGAGGGCGGAGTGCCTTATAGCCAGGCATTCCGAAAGGCTTTGTTTAGGTTTTACAGGTTCTGCTTTATAATGTAAATGTAGCTCTCTGCATTCTTTGGTCTGCAACTTCAAGTCGGAAGCTCTCTGCAACTTCCCCTAACTCCATCTCCAGCACATGTGTGTGATGATTATCAGGTCTTTACCAACACTTCCCACCTCTGTCTGGTCCTGCAGGTCTTAGCTCTGGGCTCACAGGTGCAGGTCTAGGATCTGCACACAGGGGACTAACTTGCCTCCCTCCCCCACTCTGGGACCACGGTGGAATTAATCCCCTCCCTGGCTGCAGACAAGATGGACAGGAGAAGGAATTAACTCCACCTCTGTTTGGCTGCAGGAAAGCTGTGGAGGTGCAGGGTTTGACAGCAGGGGGAGTGAGGGAGAGGGGAGGGAGAGGAGGGGCCGGAGGGAGGAATTTGCTTCAGGGGCCATAGCAGGCCAGAATCTGGCCATGCCTCACCACAGCTCCAACTAGAGGGTAGGGGCCAGTCCAGCTCTCTGGAGCAGAGCCCACCCCAGAGAGCATGCCAAGATGCTGGGGGAGCTCTGCTTTAATTTAAACCAGCAAGGGATCTGAGGCAGACATTGCGTAAACTGGTTTGAGCCAAATCAGTCAAGTCTGATATTACATTCAACCAGGTTTTTCTCAAGCCAGTTTCAGCTGTTTTCAAACTGGTTTATGTGCACTGAACATCTGTTCTGTTATAGGTTTAAACCAGTTCATTTAAACCAGATCACTTAAACCAGTTTATGTGTAATGCCCATCTCAAGCCATGGAGAAGTTTGTGTTGTTCCTGGTATTTTTCCCCGCAGCTGGTGACCTGTGAAGATTGTGTCAGTTGTGCGTCTTGATGCCCTAAGCCTAAACAGATTCTGGAAGGAGCTCTTCAGCAAGTGGCAGGAAATAGTTCAGGAGGGTTCTCGCAATGACCTTTCCTGAAGTGGACAGCAAAGTGATTCCACTGTAATTTCCACAGTTGGACTCGTCTCCTTTCTTGAAGATTGTCACAGTCATGGCATCCCTGATGTTATCTGGGATTTCCTCATCATCCTGAATCCTTAAGAAGAGGGCATGGAGCTGTGATATGAGCTCCACTCACCCCTGATTGAATATTTCAGTGGGGATTCCGTTATGTCAAGCTACCTAGTGCCACCAGACTCAGAAAGGAAGCATTTGCCAGTACAATAACTACTAGCTAGCATCTCACTTCACTGACCTATGTTAACAGTATTTCTGATAAGAAGACGTCGAGGCAAGACACCAAAATCTGTCTATTTGCAATGTAACTGCTTCATTCTTTTTCAACATTATTCTATTCCAGTAAAGTACTGGAGATTGATTTGGTTGGGTCAGCTCAGGGGAGCAGTGGAGAAAGAAGGAAATTAAGTGACTAAAAGCTATATCTTGATTTTGAAATAATCAAAAAATGTGATGCATAATATACCGCTATCATTTTTCTTTAAATTTAAGGCCTCGCTCCACATGTCCTCAGTCTACATGTGTGACTTAACTCATGTCACTGAGAGACAATCATGAAATATTGAGAGTAATCTGTGGTCCTAGTGGTTCAAATGGGGTAAAATGACAGTGGCTCAGCAGCTCTGACAAACAACAGATTTAAATGAGAAATGGGAAGAATTTATTTGAATCATAAAACAAAGGGTGTGTTGTGCCTTGGGAATTTGGTAATATTTTTAGTAAATTGACACAATTTGTTTGGAGTATAAGATGCTGAAATGTGAAAAAAATGTTTCTGATATAATAAATTACTGCAAGAAGAATTTCATACAGCTATTTAGTGATCAAACTGGAGAGCCAAAGGCATGTCAGCACTCAGGATGATGTAAAATTTATGACTTTGGAATTGTTATAAGACAACTCTGTCTTTGCCAATGTATTTTCCTTTATTTTTTACAAAACATGCCTAAGCAATTATATTAATCCCCTAACTGAAACCAATTTATTTTTAATTTTCCAGCCACTAGTAATTAAATGGCTCCTGAAAATATAATGTCTACTCCATGCATTATCTGAAGACAGAGTCTCCCGTGATATGGGAATAAATTACATGTATATACATACAAAGTCAGTGAGATTCCAGCAATGGAAAAAGTACTTCAGGGACACAATTGCTAGTTGTCTCCATGGAATGCCCTTGCATGAGTACTCTGGTGCATGGCAAATAGCCCTTGGTGGGATAAAGAAAGCTGAAGCCAGCATCTGGGCTGGCCCCAGCATCCTTACCTGGGGTACTGGGGGCCTCCTGGAGTCCAGTGGTAACGATCTGGCCATGCAGAGCTCGGCTGAAAGCTAGACTGTGTCTCTGGCTGGCCAGGGTCCAGTTTCAAGTGGCACACATGTGCACCATGCTGCTTTTTTTTCCTCTGTGCTTTTTTAGGTACCTGGATTTCCTAGTATCCAATTTAGCTTCTATGCTGCAAATATGCAGTGCAGAGTACCTATTCACATGCACCATATATGTTTCGCAGCACCTCAAAAGCTTTTGATGCTCTGCAAAGGGCACACTCCCACTTGTGGGGATGTGGCCCATTTGGTGTAGGGACAGAGGCTGGCCTTCAGAATCTGAAAGAAGAAACCAGCTTCCTACCACTCTGCTTTTTTTTTTAACAAGCAAAGCTCTGATATAAAACAGGATCTGGTTCTTTATTGTTTTGGATTTTTTTATTGTCCCTTCTCTCTCTATCCCTTGTACTTTCCTCCTTTCTTTTTTTTCTTTTTTCTTCTGCGGTCTTCAAAAATAATATTCTTCTGGGGGGGAGAGGGATGTGGGGCCACCTCCTCCTCCCCAGCTGTCTACAGAGGGTTCAAAGCCCTTCCCATGCTCTACCTCCTCCAGGGGGTGCACCTGCCTCTCCTGGTCAGCCTCCCACAGGGAGCTGCAGTGCTTCTCCTGCTCCATCGCTGGCAGGAACTCAATGATTTCCCCTGCCCCACTTGCCAGTACTGCACCGGTTGCACTGTATCTCTTCCCGGTGGGAGCTTCAGCATGCCAGATGTGCTGCCCACCAATTCTCTCTCCCTCTGGCTCCTCCTCCTCACCATGGGTACTGTCAGGGCTTTTAAACTTCCCTGTGGCAGCCATGCTGGCCGCTATGATTGATCCAGCTGTTCCCCACATGAGGAACAGCTGCTTAAACAGCCAGTGTAACACTGGCTCACATTGTTGCAGCTGCAGCTGCTGCCATGGTTCCAGTTCCTGCACTGCCGAACCAGCCAGAGGTAAGCTCCCCCATCGGGGGATCTGTTTCTTGGTTCTGGGCCCCCCAGTGTTTACCCTCACCTCTTTTAGAGCCTGTGGGGCTGTGTTTCCACCACAAGAATAATATCTGATATATTTTAATATTATAAAAGCCTTAGTCTGTCCAACTATCTGTCCATAATGCTTTAGTCACACTCTGATTGGTTGTCTGAAACAACTAGAGTGCTCTAACACTACTTTGGACAGGAGACAGTGATGGCAGCATGGCAGTGTGCCACCATGACAGCAGGGACAAAGCGGCTGGAGTTGGGGGTGGTGAGGCCAGTGCCACTGGCTTACCCCGCTCCCCCAGCCTTGCTCCCTACAGGTGGTGGCAGTTGGTCATAACTATATATGATATATATATCATAGTGAAGCCACTGGCAAAGATATTCGACATGGCCTCATGTCTCTTGGGTGAAGTACCTGAAAATTGGAAGAAAGCCAAAGTAGTGCCTATCTTCAAGAAAGGGAGGAAAGACAATCCAGAAAACTACAGGCCAATCAATTTGACCTCAATCCCTAGGAAGATCTTGGAAAAAATTATCAAAGAAACTATTTTTGGCAGTCTAACAGAAAGCTATCTGAGGGATAGCCAGCACGGGTTTGTTGAGGGTAGGTCTTGCCTGACCAACCTCATTTCCTTCTATGACCAGATGATGCATCACCTGGACAAAAGGGAAGAGGTTGATATCATATACCTGGACTTTAAAAAGCCTTGACCTGGTGTCTCACAATGTCCTCATGGAAAAATCGGGCAACCGTTGCCTCAACTGCACTACCGTCTGATGGCTGGGGAACTGGCTCTGAGGTTGGATCCAAGGAGTAGTAGTTGATGGAATCAAATCAATATGACCAGTGGGGTCTCCTAAGGCTCTGTTCTCAAATCTGTACTCCTTAATGTCTTTATCAAATGATCTGGATTCTGGTGTCAGAAGTGGACTGGCCAAGCTGGCTGATGACACCAAACTTTGGGGAAGAGTACCCATACTTGCGGATAGGCTGGTGATCCAGGCTGACCTCAATAGGCTTGCAAGGTGAGTGAATGAAAACCTGATGGCATTCAGTATGGGGAAATGCAAGGTGCTCCACCTTGGGGGGGGGGGGAACAACCCACATCACACTTACAGGCTCAGCAGTGCTACACTTGCTAGTACCATGGCCAAAAGAGACTTGGGGGTCATGATTGACCACTAGATGAATATAAGTCACCAATGTGATACCTCAGTTGGCAAAGTAATCAAAACTCTGGCTTGCATCTACTGATGTATCTCAAGCAATTCTCAGGACATCCTTCTGCTGTATTCAGCCTTGGTGAGGCTGCAGATGGAGTAATGCATCAAATTCTGGGCTCTGCAATTCAAGCAAGACATGGAGAAGCTTGAAAGAGTCCAGGGGAGAGTCACACACATGATCAGAGGGCAAGAGAACAGGCCTTATGAAGAGAGGCTGCGAGTGATGGGACTCCTCAGCCTGGAGAAGTGCAGGCTCAGGGGTGACTTAGTGTCAGCCTATAAGTACATAAAAGATGTGTACCAGGATCTGGGAGGAACACCTGTTCACTAGAGTACCCCAAGGGATGACAAGATCCAACGGTCAGAAACTCCTGCAAGACTGTTTTAGGCTGGACATAAGGAAAATCTTCCTTACTGTCCAAACCCTCAAGGCCTGGAATAGACTCCCTCCAAATGTGGTGCAAGTACCTACTCTAGATACTTTTAAGAAACATTTGGATGTTTATCTTGCTGGGATCCTTTGACCCTAGCTGACTTCCTGCCACTTGGGCAGGGGGCTGGACCTGATGATCTTATGAGGTCCCTTCCAGCCCTAATGTCTATGAAATCTATGAAAAGAAAAGGATCCAAAAGCACTTTATAACTTTTACTAAAATATCATGAAGCCAACAAAATATTGGGGGCTGCTATAGGTTGTCATGTAGGTTTACATGTGTTCATCATATTGGTGTGGCATGTGTAGTCTCATGGAAAATTCAATGTTATGCTATATCCATTTATGTTGTTTTTATAATTATATAGATTGTTATTGTGCCTGTATACATATTTATGAAATGGTTTAGTCAAAAGAATTTAGATAAACGATAATAGGGGAAACTGCTAAGTATCTTTTGCCCTTGGTTCTAAGGAAAGAACAATTGCTATTCCCTATCTCTGAAAAAAGAACCGTTATTGGGATTGGTACCCAAGGCATTTTATGCCTGTAAGGGTAAAATCAACCCCTGAATAGCAAAGGCACCCAAGATAAATGGCCCATTTGCCAAAGCAATACAAGATGTCCCAGGGAGATAAATTTCTGGAGGATTCTGAGCCTCTAGAGCAATTAAGACAAAACTTATGATGAGGGCTGCCTTATAGGTATCAGTATGGCAAAATGGTCTTTGGATAGTTTCATGGTTTCATATTAGCTAGGGTCAGGAGGGACCTGAACAGGTCATCTAGCCTGACCCCCTGCCACAGACAGGAATGAATGCTGGGTTCATAAGACCCCAGACAGGTAATCATCCAACCTCCTCTTGAATTTGCCCAAGGTAGAGGCAAGGACCAGTTCCCTGGGAAATTGATTCCAGATTTTGGCCACCCTAACTGTAAAATATTGCCTTTTGATCTCTAACCTAAATCTGTTCTCCATCAGCTTATTACCATTGTCCCTCATCACCCCAGGTGGTGCTGGGGAGAAAAGGGCTCTGACTATTTGCTGTTGACCCCCCTTGATGAGCTTGTAGGCAGCCACCAGGTCCCCCCTCAGCCTCCTCTTGCTGAGACTGAACAGATTCAGGTCCCTCAGTCCCTCTTCATAGGGCCTGTCCTGCTGCCCTCTCACCAAGCGGGTGGCCCTCCTCTCAACCCTTTCCAGGCTGGCCACATCCCTTTTGAAATGCAGCACCCAGTACTGGACGCAGTACTCCAACTGTGGCCTGACCAAAGTGCATAGAGGGGGAGTATCACCTCTCTGGCCTGGCTTGAAATGCACCTTTGGATGCATGACAAGATATGGCTGGCCGTGCTGGCTGCGGTCTGGCATTGTCAGCTCATGTTCATCTTGGAGTCAATAATGAATCCAAGATCCCTGTCCACGTCTGTGCTTTCAAGAAGCAAACTCCCCAGCCTGTATGTATGCTGTGGGTTCCTTCTCCCCAGGTGCAGCACCCTGCATTTGTCCACGTTGAGCCTCCTCCTATTCTTATCTGCCCACTTTTGTAGGATGATGGCATCAGGGCTAGGTAGTCCTCTAGGTCCCAAGCGATCAAGATTGGCAGGATGAGCAAGAAAGCTGGTTCATGGAAAACATTGTCAGGACCCTCAAAAGGGCTCAAATGTAACCAAATGATAGGGTAAGAACAATAACTTGTCTTTTTTTTCTGTCTTCAAATTTGTGGTTCATTTTTCTTGCATAATGCTTTTCTCCTATAAAATAAATATTTTTGTTGTTTTGTCTAGTTAATGATTGCCCATGGTAAAGTGATCTCAGGGTGAGTGATATTCCAAGCTAACCCATACCTGATGTTTTTTTTCACAATCCAAGGAAACCCTTAATGCTAGCAGAGGTGCTGCATCTCTGAGGTCCGGCATAAGGGTAGTGGCTGAGGCTAGCAGGAATAAGGACTTATCCCAAGGCAAACCTTGGTCAGTTCCTTGGGACAAGCAGTGGGACAGTGGGAAGAAAATTGGGGCTCCAAGGGTACCCCACAGATAAGTTTGTGATGTAAAATACCAGACATGAGCAACCATCATATATTATGATATAGGTTGGCATGTTTAAATGATGAATGAGTTGATAACCGTATAAACCTAGTGGTATAATTACATAACACTGTAGAGTGGGAAGCAGCCTGTTCACTTTTTCTTCACTTTCTAGTGGCTTTCTGCCCCTGACACCTGCAGACAAAACTTCAAACAGGCAATGCCCCAGCACCTGCATTTGCAACATGTTCCTTTGTCTTGTTCTTCACAGATTTTGCATGGCCCTACTGTCTTGATTAAGTGCCTGCATTTTCTCCAGCTGTCTTGCTTCATAAAGGAACATTCCCTCTAAATAAAGGTGCCATCTTTAATTAGTCTGTTAACTGCTTACATAAAAAAATGATTGATGGCAGCCCTTATTCTTTTCTAACATAACAATAATATTGCCTGAGCTGAAATTGGATTATAGCTAAAATAACTAACTTAACAAATATAAGCACCAAATTCTGCTTCCAGTTATAGTAAAAGTGATCTAGAGGAAATCCCCTGAAGTAAAATTTAATATACAAAATAGCATGTAAGATACTTAAACACAGTAGTGAACCTAACTGCACCATTACAAGGAGCCTCCAGCAAAGGGCAGGGTGTTGTATTGCCTCAGAGCTAAAAATAGAGCGAGGCATCTGTCTGTCTGTCTACATATCCAGGATTTACTTGCTGCTTTAGGTGCTTCTAGCTGTAGCATTTATTCCCTAACAAGCTATATCCACACACTTTCTGGCTAGGGGCAGACATTACACATAAGCCAGTTTAAGTGATCAGAAAACTGGTTTAAACCTGTAACAGAACAGAATTTCATTGCACACAAACCAGTTTGAGGGCTGAAACTGGTTTGACATAAACCTGGTTGGATGTGGTATCCGACTTACTGATTTGGGTCAAACTGGTTTATGCAATGTCTGTCCTAGACCCCTTGCTCATTTAAGATAAACCAGACATCCCCAGCATCCTGACATATTCTCTGGGCTGGGCAGGGCTCTCTCCTCTACAGCAGGACTGGCCACTCTGGTCTTCTCCCTGGCTGTAGCTCCAGAGACTGGGGTCTGCTTCCCCCTTCCCCTCACCACTTCCTACTAAGCAGGAATTCCCTCCTCTCCTCTGCCTTGCTGAGGAGGTGTTTTTGTATTAGCTAGCAGACCACATGCTGGCTATGGTCCCTGTGCTGAATCAACAAGAAGAATCAAAAAGTAGCTGGTAATGTTCCTGTGTTGTTTACTTAATTGGGTGATAAACACTGTTATCAATTCCCTGCTGGCCTAATCAGAGCTCAAGCCTGGTTGTGCCCCCCTCAGCTCCATGCTGTGGAAGGAAGGGAAGGCTGCTCTAGCACCCTCTGGTGTCTAGCTTGAGCCATGGCAGGCATGTATGTGCAATTCTGGGATGTCTGGTTGCAAAACTGATTTACCCTAGCCAGGTTAGAGTAACCGACAAAGATTAAATCAATTCAGGCTCAGGCTTTTTGAATGTTTTTCCCTAGTCTCTGCGTCAGCCCATCCAGCTGTATGTGGAAAGGCAGAGTTTTTACAAGTACTTTTCCCGCCCGTGCTGATTCTGGATGTATGCAAAAGCTTAGTTATTTGGCTCCATATATATCAACCAGTAGACTAGTTTAAATTAAGGGACTGTGCTTGCTTTGGCTGATTTATACATTGGGAACATCATTTTTTGGCTCATTTTTGTCTTAGAAATTTTAAAATAGTTTGGGGTAAGGAACAGCAAATGTAGAATATTGCTGGAGAGGAGACTTAAACTTTGGATTTGTTTGGTTTTCAAATGCTATGTTCATCACAATCTATTGTTATTCTTCAGGTAAGCTGGGGTTTCAGTTTTGACATATGAAGTAAGGCTGAGGTGTTGATGTACTAAGAAAATACATGCTGCAAAAACAGGTAGATAGATGCCCTTTTAAAGATTTGTAAAAGTCCAAAGATATGGTGGATAACTAAATAAAATCAATGGGTGATGAATTTGCAAAGCATATAAATTCAGATAAGTCTCAATTTTTTTTAAAAGAATTCATCTGAATCTTTAGATTTGGATATATGGCTGGAAGTTTCATGAGGGCTGGTTTTCTCATGGGATTTCCAGTATTATGTGGTTTCCCTAAACCAAAAATAGAGGAAAGAATAACAGCTCTCAAAGTATTTCAGTATTTTAGCTTCCAGACCTGGTTGAAACCAGGAAGGGCAGAGCCACAAGAAGAAATTAAATGCAAACAAACAAACTAAACTAGCTGCACTTCTTTAAATATATACATATAAAACATTAGTTCAATTTCAGGTTTGTGTGAAGGTGGAAGTTTAGTCTTAACTTTTTTCTTGCCAGATGATTCATATCTGTAACTAGATAAATAATGTACACAGCGAACAAGATTTTCAAAAGCAATTAGGGATTTTCCTTAAGACACATTGAAGAAGCCTGATTTACAGAAAGTGCTAGGCAGCCACCGTCTACATACCAGAACTTTTAAAGCTAGGTCTAACTGGGCACTCTGCGATCGACACACACAAATTCTAGATACTTTTAACAAATCTCAATTTATAGGGTGAGGTTTTCAAAACCACATAAGTAACTTAGGGATAACAGTCATCATGCATATGTTCCCAAGTGTCCTAGGCCTACTATTTAAAGGTAGGCACCCAGTAGGATTTTCACAAGTGTTCAGCTGCCAACCTCCCACTGATCTCACTGGACATTAAGCACTTTTGCATTTCTTCGCACTAAGCACCTACTGAATCTAAACAGCTTTAAAAATCTAGTCTTTAGTTAATTTTGAAACTCTTGTATGTAATGCATATATTAATCAATTGGATCTGAACACAATGTTTTTGAATGAGAAAGTGGTACGGTGTAAACCTGAAAACCAGCTTTCTAACTGGCACAGAAAACAAAAGAGAGGTTTCTTTTGAGCAATAATAGTAAAACTGTGGGGAAAACTATTACAATGATCACGTACCCAAAACACCTGTGGGAGAAAAAAAAGTGTTAAATATGCAAACCAAAAGGAAAAAAAAAGGAATCATCATCAATAAACTCACTCAGTTCACTGAAACACTAAGAGCACTGCCTATTTCCTCTCACCATGGGCTTGTTAATTGATGGTTATGAAGCAATGAAGGTCTCCTTGTGTTCCACGCTACAAAGAGAGGCTCATTTTTTTTTTAAACTCTTAGACTGAAGGAAATATATTTCCTGTTTGGTCTTGGTGGAATGTAACAAAAAGTGCTGGCGAGAGCTTAGTTATGCCAGGAATTACATCTGTTTAACAGGGTTTTAAGAAGTTGCAGATGCTAAAGTGTTTTGTTATTGTATAGCTGGATCTTGGCAGTTATGTTAAATTTAACAGCTAAATAAAGATATAAATTGTGTAAAACTGCCATTTCCTTTACCATCTGACATATAAGAATATTTTCGCTATTTTGTTCATAAGCACCAAAAAGATTGGGGGTGTTTTCCCCTCAAGCTTTAATGTGTATTACAAATGCGCCTTGTCTTCTGCCGCTTTGATTTATTTTTTTGAATGGACTTACATAACAAAGGTTTATTTCAAACAACATATTATACCTACAGCTCTTTACAAAGCATTAGTAATGCATATTTGAAAGGACTAGATCATTTTCCCTTTGCATCTATCCCTACACATTTTGGCTGAACTACTTGTGTAATAAGGTTGTACTTAGTATACCATCCTTCCCAATAACCTGATCCAAATAAGATAGGAAGACGGTGGGTCAGGGATGAGGAAGCAGAAAGAAGGTACAGTAGTACTAGTAATTACTTTCATCTGGTAAATGTTGAAAGTTCAATGCAGAATCTTTATTTCAAACATATTGAAGAAAGTTGATTCTGAACAGTGAGTGAATGAATATTGAATTAAACTGCATTGTATCTTGAATACCGAGGGGTTTTTTAAGATATATTTGTTTATGTTGTTAATACTTTTACCAAAGAAAGACACATGTTCACCAATACACACACACAACACACACAACTATACTGACTGAGGAGGATATGGAAATGGGACAATTCCAAAGTTTTGGTCTTGAAAACTATTATGCATTTAAAAATGTTAAGCACAGAAATGCAACAGGATAACTCTCCTGGCTACATAAGTATATACATAAAGGTTTTATGAACTGGGACATAAATATATAGTAATGAACGCATTAATAGGGGCATCAAGTAATTTGTCTGTTTTTTAACAAACCTGTTTTTCATCCTACCATTTGAACAAAGGTGTGTGAATAGAAAGGTTTGCGGGAAAGGAGGGAAGTTTGGGCTTTCAGTTTATGTGCTGGTGTGCTTTATGGACATCATATTCAGGGAAGGATATTCAAAAAGTTGCGGCCTATTAGATATAAAATTCAAGCTTACATTCAGAAGTATTTCATAACCATTGTCAGGCCTGGGAAAAACAAGACAGATGTCAAATTTCCCTATAAATATTCCATCAACAATTGTTTTTCATGAAAAATGTTTAGATCTTCAACCAGCTGTAGTCAGGCATGTCACAAGAACACTCTGTTATGAATATTTCATAGTCCAAACTCGTTTCTCTCACTGCCTTGTCCTGTGGAGTATAAGTCACGTAGCCTGAATAACCAAACTATCTCAATTGTTACTCCCCTCCTCGATAACACGTTAGCTGCTTATACACATGCTCTAATATGTTCTAACTGGAGCACTGCAGCATTGCCACAGCAGCACATATATTAAGCCCACACACATTTTAAAACAGGTGTTGAGTGCTATAGCTAAGCCTCATCAAATGAGGTTATGATAAAGCATCTCACAACCATTTTTAAATGTGCGGGGGCTTAAAACACGTGACACTGTGGCGTGTTAATTAGAGTGGCTGACTGGAAACTGCTCTAATCAACTCTTCTTCCCCTCCCCTCCCCGAGCTCCGAGCATGTGAATGGCCAGGCATGACTTCCAAGCTGTTGAGACGTATCTAGTCACTCATGTGGCATTTAAAACTCATTTAAGCTTAAAGACCACTCACTCATTTAAGACACAAGTAATTTTCATTGCTTGATTAAACTATTGAATTTCTATTAATGTACCACTACTTTATACTTGTAAAATATTTCAGCATGAAATGTTATTTCTAAATTTAAAAAAAACCTTGCTATCAGCCCCTTCTGTTAATGCTTTACAAATACAAGAAATAGCATAGCATAGTCAGATGGGTATAAAGTGACAGATGCAAAACTCCACTAGCATTACAGGAAACTGTACATGAACAAGATTTTCCTGGCTGTAGTTAGGGACCTTATCCTCAGACAGGTTTCACAGTCTCATTAATTGGACCAGAGTTCCAGTTAAGTTCCTCTCACTTCCAAATCCTGGAGAAACCCAGTTCTTGAAGAAAGACAATACAGACTTAGAGGTTCTGCTGACTTGTTTTTAATAGTGTTTTCCAAATGTTTGATACCGGGGCACACTTTTCGTACGCATTAAAATTGATGGCGTGCTTGGGGCATCAGTCCATGGACCAGATCCAAGCTGTGAGCCTGATCCCATCACTCAGGGGTGGATCTGGTCCATGGACCTGATCCCACTACACACGGCCAACCTAACCAAGGCCGTCTACAGCTTAATTTTCACAGCACACTCACACAGCTGTTGTGGCACACCAATATGCTGCAGCACACTCTTTAGGAATCACTGAGCTACAGCTTAATGGATACAAAACAGTTACATTGTAAAGCTGATGAGTATTCCTGACTGGCAGTTCCCTCTCCTTTTTTTAGGGGAGCTAAAAGGGATGTGTAGCACCACAGTAGCACAGTGACATTTATTTGCAATTCCAATGTGAAGATCTAGATTTCTGATATATATCTCAATATGTAAACTAATTATAGGCAAAGTAGTAGACGGTTTGAACAAGGAAGAACAGTTATCCAAAAAATGTACACTTATTCAGAATTTTTTCTTAGAATTTTTCAGCTCCAAGTACGTGTATGGCAAATGAAGGAGCTGCAAAATGAAATCAGAGTTTTCACCAAATGGCTGGCAGAAGGACCATTACAGGCTTACGGCTGGGATCAACTGCCTGCATTATTTCAAAGCTGTTTATGGGAACCTAATTCTTTATTGTGCATTTGTGTTCAATTTTTCCATTTATGTTTTAAGCTAAATTTTCTTCTCTAAATCCTCATAAATTGACCACAAATCCCAGAATATGTTTTCAATAAATACTATTCAGGAATAGGGCAATAGAGCCATAAATCAAGAAACTGCACCAAAAAGAAAAAGAACTATGATGAACTGATGTAATGTTCACAGGGAAATTAGGGTCTTTCCCCACTTCTGATGTGTAGAGACCCAGTAAAATGTAAAACAAACCTCAAAGCATTGTAAACTAAGCACAGAGTGATGGATGTTTACAAACTGAAAACACACACTGTGAGAACTAGAAAATTGAATGAAATAATAAATGTCACATAGCCAAAGGGTGGAGTAAGGCTCCTCGAGTCCACAATGAACAGTTCTACATAATAAAAGGGAAATATGCCACTGACAAATGAATCTTTTAGTTACTTTTAAACAGAGAAACAAAAAGGGCCAGATCTTCACCAGAGTAAAGAAGAAGACTCCTTTATACCTGCTGTGGATATCAACTATAATATTTGCCTCTTGGGATTATATAGTGAAGATTTAAATGGTTACGAAGAAACTAGATTTACTGAAACTATTTACTGTAAGTGACAGTGTTTCAGTATTTACTGTTCTTGTGCCTATTTTTTTTACAGTTTGTTGGGAAGAGACTTATACAGAAAAACAGTGAGACTTAGAATAATTTTCTAAAGTCCCCAGTTGAATTGTTTAGTTTGCAGATTTAAAAAAAATATATATATATTGACCAAAATTAACACATAAGTACACATACTTTTGAATGTAAAATTTAGGCAAAGTTCACTGGTCTGGACCTGTAGGGAGCCACAACTGGAGTACTGTATCCAATTCTGGGCTGCACAATTCAAAAAGGATCTGGAGAAGTTTAAAACAATCCAGAGGAGAGCCACGTGCATTATCATAGGGCAGGAAAATAGGCTTTTTCATAAGAGGTTGAAAGTTATGGAGCTCTTAAGCCTGGAAAAGCGCAGGTTCAGGGGGGACCAGGTGGCTACCTATAAGTACACAAGGGGTGTTCATCAGGATCTGGGAGAACATCTGTGTACCAGAGCGCCCCATGAGATGACAAGGTCAAACTATCACAAACTTCTCCAAGACCATTTCAGGATGGACATAAAGAAGAACTTCTTCACAGTCCGAGCCCCCAGGGCTTCAAACGGACTGCCACCAAAGGTGGTGCAAGCACCTACTCTGGACTCCTTTAAGAATCAATTGAACATTTATCTTGCTGAGATCCTTTTACCCTAGCTGACTTCCTGCCCCTGGGGTCCTTATACTGATAATTTAGGTAGAACGGTAAAGGAGCTAAATAGTCATTCCAGCTAATGATTTAGGCACATATTTGTGCTCATAAATGGATTGGGAATTTACACTATTACTGATTTTTTCCAGTAGATAAATAAAGGACCTTATTTCCAAAGGTATCAGTCAAGAAGTTTTCTGCTCTGAAAGCCAATGGCCACATATTTGGAGCCAGTATAGTATTTTGAAACTTGTTTTGCTTCTGAATTTTGTTTTCTGAATACTGTTCTTATTCTTTTATACTCTTGCTGCAAACTGCAACTTCATATAATATAAACTGTTCACATCGGTGAGCTTTATGACATGATCTTACCACAAGTTATTTCATTTTCAATTAGCTGTTGTTTTATTTCCATTGTGACAGTTTTGAAACGTGCTTATTTTCTTTCTGGAAATCTGGAACCTACACACTGAAACATTTCTCATTTTAAATGTCTACTGCTGATAATTCAATGCAGTTACTTAGGACGAGTTCCACTAAAGAACTAGGCATCCTAACACTTGTCTAGCTATACCATACCCCCAGGGTACCCAGGGTTGCCTGTTCTTCAGCAGGCCCTACCTACCTGACCCTAGTTACATGTGGCCAACTTAAAAAGACAGTGGCAAGGTCAATCCAGGAGCACCCTTCATAGTTTATCTTAAACATACTGAAAGGAGAGTTATTGAGAGCCACCGAAGTGGTTACAATCAGAATAGCTGCATACTGCATTTCCAGGTTTGGACCATGTGAGCAGAAGCACTATGGCAGGGTACACATGAAAACAGGTGCCCCAGAAATACAGTGTAGACATGCCATCAGTACCGAGTATGTAACTTTTAGGACTATTACCTAGTAGGGGTGTGCTAAACTGGCCCTATTCAATTCGGATTCAGATTCGGTCCAAATCATGAACAGTGATTTGATTTGTTGATTCGGATCACTGTCCCAGTTCAATTCAGCTGAATCTGAAGATTTGATGCTGATTTGCAGAATCAGCAATTCAGACATAGACACAGCTTTAAATGTTTTTTATACATGCCTCTAGGTAGCAGGCAGCTTATAAATGCTGCAGTAGTGGGGCAGATGGAACGTCCCACAGGAGTTCTTGGTGGCAAACCCAGAAGGGGGCCGAAAGTGCTTTGGGAAGTACTTCTAGTCCACTTCTGGGTCTGCTGGGGAGCACGCTGGGGGGGCACTCCACCCCTTCTTGGCTTGATGATCAGTGACAGTGGGACGGACCCTGGGTGCCCCTCCAGACCCAGGAGGCACCAGCTGCTGGGGGAGCGGGGGACAGCACTCTGTCCAGAGGACCCAGAAGTGGACTGGAAGTGCTTCTGGTCCACTTCCAGTTCTACTCCCAAGCGTGCTGGGAAGCACCCCGTGCTCATGTGGGATGTTCCATCTGCCCCAACATTGCAGTGTTCATGAGCTGCCTGCTACCTAGAGGTGTGTAAAAAAAAAAAACATTTAAAGCTGTGTCTATCTGAATTGCTGAATCTTTCCAACTATCTCCAAATTGATTCAGAGGGTTCTGATTCAATTCAGAGAGATTAAAGGGTCTTCCGATTTGATTTAGATTCAGAGATTTGGCAACCAAATCAGGCCCTCTCTCTTCTGAAGTGAATCAGGGACCAAAGCTTCTCATAGTCCTATTACCTAGTAGATTTCACAAACATAAATTAAGTGCCTAAATTTCCTAGACAATGCGTGGGAAGCTAGGTGATCAAGACTGGGAGCCACAAGCCAGCATCCTAAATGGGAAGCTACCTAAGCAGCCAATAGCCAAAAGAAAATGCCGAGAAGATGGGTGCATCCTAAGTTCTATCCATCTCAGGCATGGAAATTCGGATATGCCTAATTATGAACTTCAAGGAAGTGCCTACATCTGATTGAGATTCATAACCCCGAGCCCTCTGCTTAAATGTGGCATTTAATTCAGCTCTTTCTTGCGAAATATAGTTTAAAGGGGCAGTGTTCACCTTTTCTAGTTATTAGAATGATAACGAAAGCACTAATGAAACCCTAATGAAAGCACACATGCAAGATATGAAAAATTCAGGTTCAGTCCCTTTCTGTGCCTGAAAAAGTTAGATTAACTGGATCATTGATCAGAAAATGAAATTCCAGCCTACAAAACCATAAGCATGATCTAGAGCATTCTGGAGGAGAAAATTCAACCCGTCACTCACAAAAATGATTCTGCCGATACATCATAATTAAATGGTATTTTTTTCCTTTTGCAGTGTTTTCTATTTGTGATAGGACACTGGTATAGTTAAGCTGTTATTACTGATATTTAACTGAAGGGTTTATATTTTCCCATGGAAAATGTAATAGACTAAATTTATGTTGTTTTTTTGCCTGATTATTTTGGCTGAAACATATTACAGCTGCGTTCTGTCTCATAGCTTCTAGTTCTGTTTGGGCAGGTTATGAGTGAACCATCAGCTTCACAGCAGCCTCACACACTACAGGTCACTGTGTCCGAGATAATTTCTACAGAAGTTCATCCAGATGTAGCATCTAACTTTTATGCAGTGAAGATCAAAACAGCAGAAGAAAAAAAATGTTTTTGAAGAATTTTCCAAGGACAGAGACACAGAATTTTAAAAGTATCCTGGTGCCTAACTCTTTCAACCTCCGGGGGAACGCACTTCTACAGTCCAGGGCCCCTGCAAATCTGGCATCACGTCCTGACCATTTAAAACAAAGGATGGGTTTTTCAGCTGCACTACCCCAGTTTGTTTTCCCTGTTATTGGAATAAGTACAGTGACAATATGGTCTCCTAAGGACCTAAATCTCAGTCCGTGTATAGAAAATAGTAAACTGTCTGCAATTAGAAAGGATTGCAGCCCTGAAAAACTGCTGTTGACTTCAATTGGGCACTAATAGAGTTGAAAATTCCTGGGATCGAGGTCTATTAATAATACGGGAAGTGTCCTGTGAAATTATTAATTGGTTCAACAATACATAATAAGGCTTTCAAAGGCTCAGATGGTTTTGATCACTAACATAACGTCCCAGTCCTTAAACCCAAGTGCATCTTTTTTTCCAGCTTGCTGCATAGGAAATGTATCTTAAGTCTTCCACATATTAGGATGGGAGCCAACGTGGCCAAACATGCATCACAAATAAAAATATAGTGCTGGATGCACCACAAGCAATCCCAGTAATGGCACATGATCACTGCCGTTGGCAAGAAAATCCAAGAATGATCCAATTCTATGGAAATGCACCTTTGGGGATGCCGCCAGTTCCTTGGCAATGAATATCAAAACATTGTTTTAAAAATCTTGAGTTTTGCATATTAGTACAGGACAATGAATTAAAAGCATCAAAAACAAATTGACAAGTAGCCCATGTCTGAAAAATGTCATAGTTCCAAAATAACTGGATCATAACTTAAAATTGCATATCGTGGTCACACCAGGAAGACAATTTTCCTCTGAGTGTTGCTGACAATCTCTGAGGAATGTTTTAACATAAAGTTTCTGGAATATATCCTTAACCAATCTCATCCCAAGCAAGACACTTTTATTCCGAGGGTGATAAAATAATTCCATTATCCCAGTTAAAAATTTTAATTTACTCCTTTTAATAATACTATTCTGAATGCTGCTAAATACATTAAAATCCAACACACCTCAGTATAAATAGGTTAATTTTTCCCTTGCTAGACAACCAGGCTAATAAACAGAGTAATTCATAAAAACAGCTAGAAGCCCATGTTGTATTTGAATGTTTAAAATAAATTCCAAAACCCAGACGTTTGATCCAAAAATAATCTTTTAATAATAATCAATATTTTGTTTGCTACAGTCTACTGACTTCTACCAAGTTTGACCTTTGTAATTGTGCATATGGGATTACTGAGTATTTTATACAGGTTTCACCATAAAACTCTAAAGGACTTCTCATATTGTGGCTTAAGAATGAAAAAAATATCTTCTTGGGTGCTTCTTTTTCCAAATTACACTGATGCTACATAGTATGAATTTCTACCATAGAATGTATTTCAACTGTTTTAAACCTATTTGCAGCTTCTAAATGTTTCCAGGTACTAAGGCTTCAAACTCATTATCATTGAATTACAACTATTTTTTTTTAACCTGCCAAAATGTTAACTGTTTCCTTTGTCAGGTGCTGTGATAAATATCCTCTAAGTGCCTCACTATCAAAAATTCTTTAAACACCACTTTGTTTTACTGACAATCACCTGCTCATATTTGAGGCGATCAGGCTCAGAATGACTTTGTTGGAAGAGAATCAGGTAGACAAGCAAATACAAGGGTTTAACAGTGGTAACAAAGAGCAAAAATCTACTCGCCCTCCATGTAAAAGAGTGATGGATCAATTCATGCTCTCGAGCATATGTCAGCAGTATATTAAAATGGGGCACTTGGGGAAACAATTTATTTGTTGGAACTCTGAACAGATCTTAGTGGTATGTGAGGGTCACTTCCACTAGGCCAAGCCACATCTATATATACACATTGTGGCCGATCCATGTTGTGCTTCCTGTTTCTTGAGCAGGGCCCTTCTAGGAAGAAGTCTTGCCTCTGCTTTTCTCACCTGCTGCTCTTGGCTCTACTAACAGGGAATAGACTAGGAAGCATGGTACAGAAGGCTCAGAAGTCAAGACAGGAAGGTGTGGGATTCGTGTTGGGGGATTTCTTGTGTTCCAGGGCCACACATCCACATGAATTCTGAATGCAGCGTGGACAAGAGATAGGTTCCTCATCAGCATCTGAAGCTCATCAGGATCAAGTCAGACTGCTACCAAGAGCTGAGCTTAGTGGTTTTAAATGTAGATGGGTAGTGGGTTGGGACCACCCCAAATACCAGTGTTAACCTAGCTAAAAGGATTTGAATATTTATAACAGCAGCCACAGCTGGACTTTGGATAGCTAATTCAAATTGTATATATTTTAATGGCCCTACTTTAGCTATAAATGTAATAGAAAATATGATCTGTGGGTGTGGCAAGGGCCCTAGACTTAGGAGAACAAGATTATTTTTCTGGTTCTGCTACTATTTTCTGACTATAAGGAAACAGACATCATTTTTGTGCTGCCATAAAAATGTTTATGAACAACAAAGTGAAAGCAAGCAAACATCCATACCGTCTGTCATGCCACAAACACTCAAATTTGTTACCACAACAGAAGTTTATGCATAACAGAAGTATAAACTGGCTCAATGTGCCCACAGCTGTTCGCTTATGGTGGAAAAGCATGGGTAGTGTGAAGTTGCCTGGGCTCTGCAGCCCCCCTGGGGCAGGGGCTCCTCAGGCTTGAGGAACCCAGTCCTGAACACCCAGGGAATTTCTGGGCAAGATCAGCCCCCTCAAGACTTGGAAGAATCTGCCCTGCATTTCCCACTTACTCAGACATGTCTCCTGGTCAGGGAAGTTTGCACTTCAGCGTGTCTGCAAGCAGGGTTTCCTTGCTTGCAGACACACACCCTGCACTTACCCGCGGGGATACTCTGCAAAAGGATTCCATCCATACATCTGTGAGTGTGGAGGAAGATGTGCGAGTCCCTCCCCATTCTTGTAGACACATGTGGGTAAATCCTAGTTTGAAGTACTCCTCCCACCCACCCCCAGTTCACAGGCAGAAGGCAAGCCAAGGGAGCTGGGGGCGGGAGGTGGGGGTGGTCAGGGGGAAATCCACTTGCAAATATGCCGGCAGGGAGTTTTTTTACTCTCCAATGTGGGTGGACATCTTCAGAAAAGGTTTTCCACAGCATGCAGATGCACCCCAAGTCAGGGTGCCGCAATCAGGGACATCTATACATGCACTCCACTGAAGATGTCTGTTTCTAGCCGAAGTCACATTAGTGCTCTGTGCCTCTGATTCCCTTCCTGTGTGTTTGCCTGCCTTATCCATTTAAGATGTTTTACTCTTCTAAATTCTTCAGGGCAAGGCCCCTGGCAGGGTGGAGCCCCAAGAAAGGTTGTAATGCTTGGTGTTACTGAAGTAATAACAGCAAATAAAACTCTCTAACAAGCAGTTCGGAGAGCTTATATGATAACTGATGCGGATAAAAGGGCTTACATAATTTATGACTATTCAGAGGTTTCTCAGCATATACAATAGACTCCTAGGGTCAGCTCACCACTATAAACCAGGTGACTATCTAAGTCATAATTTGTTCTATATTGTCAGATTGAATGGTTTTGTATTAAGTTAATATTATATTTTGCTTTTTTCATTACAGGGAAATAAGTTCCTCTCTATCCTGACAATGTCTATTTAAACAGCTCTTAAAATATATTTCCATGAAAGTAGTATATATAGCTTAACCTCTATTTAAGAATCTGAGTAGTTCATTATGACTCTTTCCAGTTAGTAACCAGATGGGGAAACATGTATTTTGTGAGAGGAAATATCACTAGTGCTATTTTTTCGTATTAAATGTTCTGAAGAAGTAGCTGGTATTTAAAAGGCCTTGCATACCATTCTTCTGAAGTCTCTTAAGAATTAGATGGTGTCATTCGTCTTCCATATTAAAATCCTTCCCATGAGTGACACTGGATTCTTGTCCTATTTCTTCATATCTGACACTGGAGTCTCACTTTTCTGGATGTTTTACCGAAGTGAAGAAACACCCTGTAAGATTCAATTCAATATTAACTACAAGGATACTTTCCAGACTAGATGGTTACCTACTTGATTTTTACAAAGCATTACACTACCTACTATCATGAACACAACTCAAGAACATACGAAAGCTACTGATTTATCAGACAACTGGCAGAATGAAGAATCAGTCTTCAAGAACATCCTTGAAGATGGGATACCAGAAGGGATCTCTTTTGTCATTATATTAAATTTCTAGTTCACAAATGTAGTTCACAAACTAAACTTTTTTTTTTTACAAATCACTAATGAATTCCAGTACCTAGTTTTAGGCATTTTAGGGGAGATGATTTTTCAAAGACTGGTATTTGAAATCTCAAGATCATTTTTTAAATCACTTCTGTAGCCATGGGATGCAAGTTTGAATAGTGTTTACTCCGGTAAATCAATGTCTCTTAACAAACATAAAATACAGACACTTTCAGTATTTCTATTCACCTTTCTCCAGTAACGCATCCTCAGTCTTATGACAGTCACAAAAGACTATATTTATAGAAGACTACAAACGACACAAAAGACATTTGACAGTGTCTTCCATGACACTCTTATTAACAAGCTGAGGAAATGCAAACTACTGTAAAATAAATATATTACTATCTGGATCACTGTGCCTAACAAATCAATGGCTCAGGCTAAGTACAGACAGCCAAAAAGCCTGAGGCTGAATTGTTTCAGTCTTCATAGGTTAGTCCAAGCTGCAGAGATTCAATTGAAACAGACGTGAAAATACATTTTCCTCTGATTCAGGAAATGCAGCCACATGCCTATAGTGGCTCAGGCAAGAAACCAGGAGGTGCTAGAGCATGGCTCTCTGGCACATACCCAGCATGAACTGTGTGTTTGTTTCCTTCCTCTTCCTGCTGCTCCCAAGGTCTCTGGGATTTGCAGGCCAAAATCATAGCAGCAGAACTCTGTAGAATTACTCATCACTTCCTCTTCCTGCTTCCAGGTACCTCTGGGATTTGTAGTTCACAGTCACAGCCAGCAGTAAGTATGAGTGGGGGAAGGGACATTTTACCCCACTCCCTGGGCCCAGGCAGGGTTTGCCTAGAGGAAGCAGTCCCCCTCTGCACTGGGCTACATAACCCAGCCGGGCTTCTCCACCCCCGCCCCCATCCCCTTGTCATCCAGCTAAGAAGCAGAGGGGTAGAGCCAGCCCTGCTCTCTCAAGCAGACAGCCCAGCCCAGGGCTGCAAAACATGCTGGGGAAAATGGTTCACAATCAATCAAATAAAAGAGTCAATAAAGACATGTGCAAAGTCCTGCACTTACCATGGAATAATTGCATGCACAAATACAGATTCATGAATGATTGTCTAGGCTGCAGAAGACCTGGGAATTACAGTGGACCCCAAGCTGAATATGAACCAACAGTGTGCCGTTGTTGCAAAAAACACTAACAGGAGTATCACTTGCAAATCAAGAGAAGCGATTCTTTCCCTCTGTTCAGCAGTGGTAAGGCCTCTCGCCTAGAATACACCTTTCCACCTGGAACCTAAACTTCCAGAAGGATATGGATAGAATGAAAAGAATTCAGCTCGTAATGACAAAAATGAGTATGAGCCTAAGAAGGAAGATGCATGTCACAGGGAGAGGAACAGAGTTGGCTTCCAGGAAGGAAGCACAGTTCCTGTAAGGCTGGGGGACAGGTCAGCTCCCTAGGATAGGAGGGCAGCAATAGCTAGTCCAAGGAGGCTAGCTTTAGTGAGTTATAACTGAGTGGGTTGTGTTTTGTATTTGTTCTTACTGGAGGCTTGGGCTGTGGCTATGGGGGTCACAAGAGATGCCTGGAGACGTTTGGTGCTTTAAGTCTTTGAGTCTTTGTAACCAAGATGCAGCAGACTCAGAGGGTTGAGAGGACAAGAGAACAGCCCTGCAAGAACCAGGGCTCTGGGGGTAGTAAACTGCTCTAAAGACAGGGTCAGGGGGCCAAGTGTATGAAAGCTGAGTAATACATATGAGGCATGGATGCGGCTATGGGGGTGAATGGAAGCTACAAGTAAAGCCCTCAAAGTCTGGTGAAGGTCAGAAGGTCTGGCTTGGGGTCAACAGGGCCAAGGCTCAGCGTAAGAGAAAATGCCAGGGGCCAAGAGGCTGAATTTGGAAGCAAAGAAGCCCCAAGAGACTGCATTTAGAAGGAAGGCACCAGAAGGAGTAATAGTAAAGCATAGCAAGTGAGAGGCAGAAGGTTAGAGGAGGGCAGAGAGCAAAGCAGGATTGATGGGGTTACTAGAGGGTGCTATGGCCAGCCTCAGCGGTTGGGTTGTGTAACACCAACCTCCTCTGCATTGCCTGAGTTGTGCCAGTAAGCACAATGATTGTGGCAGGTGGAACCAGTAAGGACAAAAATCAAAGCTCTTCCAACTTCCTCTTCAGTCTTCATTTCAAGTTTTGTATTAGCGTAAATAAAATATATAAATCTTCCATTGATGTATGACAATAGACCCAGGTTCTATGACAATAATTTAATTTAAAACCTCCAAAGCCATGGGGAACTTATTGCAGGGCAGACTTATTGACAACTGGATCTGCAGCAGAAGAAAGTGCAGCAGATGTGTCCTGTAAATAAACCTTAGACATCCCTAGGCAATACGTATGGAAAACTGCCCTTCCTTGACTCTTCCACTTTCAACTTTTTTAACCCTCCTCCATTGTCTTTCCAGGTGAGGTGAAACTGAATGTCTGTAAAATAATATGGTTAGAAGTGATCTCAAGGGCCAACTCAGTTCAGTGCCCTGCACTGTATAGGATTAGTTGTTCTTAACCCATACCAAACACAAAGCTGTCCAACCTCTTTTTGCAAACCTTTAACAATGAATATTGAACAGCTGTCTTAGGCAGCTTGTTCCATTGTCTTATTCCTCTTGCAGTTAGGATTTTTTCCCTTAGAATTTAAGCTAAATTTGCTCTCCTGTAACTTACATATATTCCTTTTTGTCTTGTTTTCTGTGGCAAGGAAAAACCCCTTTTTTTCCCTCCATCTTTTTTACGGCAGTCCTTCAAATATTTGAAAACTTCCATCTTGTCCCCAGGTGTGTCCACACTAAACATACATAGCTCCTTCATCCTTCTCTTATACATCTTGCATACCCAACCCTTTATCATCATTACCTCAGCATTCTGTCCAGCTCATCCCTACATCCCCTTTTTTTTTTTTTTAGAGTACCAATTTTAAATGCACCATTTTTAAAAGTTTTTAAAAGTGGAGCAAAATTCTTGAAAAAATAATGGGTGCATGCTCTGCTAAATTCTAGTTACTGATCGTAGAATAGAGTTCACTGATACTTGACAATCGCGGTATTTTACTTCCATTTTTCACCTTTCAAGAAAAAAAATCAACAAAAAAACCCCAACATTATCACTTCAGTGCAGTTTTAATCAGGGAGAAATTAAAACGAAATGCCTAGGCTATAACTGCACAGCTTGCTGGCATTCCCGACTATGCAAAACCTTGCTGGGGGCGGGGGGATGGGGGAGAAATTGGAGGGGATTTTTACTCATTTTTTCCACTTTTCTTCATACTTGTAATTTAACAAAATGTGTTCTTACATTTCCATCAAGAGTAGACACGGCACCAGTATAAATATTGACCGAGAAGTTGTTTGTGTGTCATTTCTGGCACAAATTTGTAAGTCCAAGATAAGCATCTGTAACTTGTGGGCACTTCTCCACAATGAACTTTCTAGGTTTACCCACAGAGAGTTTTTACTGAGCCTCATCAAGCCCTTGCTTGAGAATCATTAATGGCACTGGATACAGTAACAGCTGCAGCAGAATGCCATCTGCATCAGCAGCTTTTTTCTCTTTTTACCACTGTCCCATTTTGGTGCATGGATCCTGGGAATCACAGTTGAGATTTTCTTGTATGTGCTTAAATTATTCCATCCTGACTGTTTCTAACATGACTGCAGCTGAGATGAATCACAGGAGAGAAAGAAGCTGCAAATAATGGGGAAAAAACCCAATGACGGTATTGATAAATTCCATGCACACAAAAAAAAAAATAAAAAAAAAATCCAACAATCAAAATAAAGCTGACAGCTTTGTGGTTTTCAAGTTTAATTTTTTAGTCTCATATTTGGAACTAACTTCATTTCCTAGATAACAAGAGTGGCTTTTCCAACCAAGAGATGCTTTGTGAAATCAGTATCTTTTTTTTTTTAATTTTTTTTGTAAATGAAAAGGTAAAAAATTCAAAACTTTCAGTTCAGGGTGGAATCCAAAAGTGTTGATGCTTAGCCAGACTAAAGCCAGACTTACAGCACAATGTTCAGGTGCAGATCCAAACTTTTCTGAAGGGTAAGTCATGTATGTTCTAGTTCAAACTAATATTTCTACAAATACTTTGAGTTAGCATAATCAGATTAAAAAGCTTGTGAGAACAAGCCATCTCATAAAACTTCTGATATCTGCTGCTTCAAGTTGGTTTGGAAATGCAATCAGAAAAGGCCCTTTTACTGTATTTATGATGTTACACTTTTAGTCTAAGATTAAATTTAAATGTATAGAACCAAATAACAACAAGTGTATTAAGTAGCTGAATTTTGAACCTTAAAGTTTCAGTTAGGTTTCATATATGGAGTGAAGACTGAAGGGAGGGTGTGCACTCTTATGCTATGTTCATACCAGTCTGCCCATCACTAAATATTGGCCTATACACAGCTTTCATTCCCTTTAATGTTTCTCACACAGGCTTGCATGGAGAATGGCTGACATCTGTAGATCGTTTCAGCTTTATCAGGGGACTTACAGCAGGGATGAACAGGTGAAAGCACACTGCCTGAAAGCTAGTAAGCTTCCTAAATTTACCATGGTCCATGATCACTTTTTATTAACCATTCAGTTCAAGTCTAGTTCTATTCAGCTGTATCAGCAAGAAGCAGGAAATAAGGGGAGAAAAAAAACAAACCTTCAAGTTTTGAAACCTCACTGTCAGACAAAATAGATCACGCTGTACATTTCTCGGTCCCCCCTGGTTTTCCCATTCATTCCCTATCTCCAACTCCCCACCTTCTCCATCGTTTCTAGGCTGCTTTATTCTGTTGAACAAGACTTGAACTCACATGGGTTCTCTAGTGTTCTGTCTCTCCCTAATTTTCACAAAAAGCTGTTGGGAATAGCAGCCTGCACATCGCAGAAAAGCAAGCAAGAGAACACCTCGGTCCCAGTAATTCAGTACACAAAAGGGGTTAAGCCAAAGTGCTTCACATGCTTCTTCCCAAGAGGGTGCTCAAGCACTGAGAACACACAGCTAAAAATTTCACACATCGATCGGTCAGACTGCAGTGGATCAACTGCCACAATGTTCAATTCATGCCCAGACAGGTGCTGAGTGGTGGCAGGTTTTTAGGCCAGAGAAATGTTTTCTTTGGCATTGACCCACACATTCCTAATTCCATCCAGCAAGTTTTCATTTGGGACAGAACAATAACATACTGCGCTGAGCAGCCAGCCAGCTCGCCATGAAGGGCTGGCATTTACTAGGAAATCAAAACAGTTTTATCACATATTAGGCTGTTCTAACATCCAGGTCACAAGAACGAAAAAAAAAAGCTCAACTTCTTTCCGTTGCTCAGTATTTTTTGTTTGTTTGTTTGTTTTCTGAGCTATTGGCATATTTGTTTCTGTCCTAGGTATCTGCAACGAGGCTGCACATCGACCCCGTCTAATTGCAGTAGAGAATAAATTTGAGAGTCTCACCTGAAATAATAGAACAAAAGGTCATATTCACAGTACTGAGCCTGCCCAGTAGTAGCCAGGCACTAGAGAAGACTTAGCTAATCGGTGGAGGTATCCGGTGTGTTTAGAAGCAGGTGTATGGACAACAAATGGTTCCACAGATAAACCAGAAGGGAATTGGCCTCGTATGGCCAAGTCCACGAGAGTTGGATTCATGTCATCTCAGATGAGAGTTGTGCTCTAGAAGTCTTACAGACTGCAATTGGAATTAGTCACAGCCAAGATTATAACTCAGAAGTTCCTGGCTTCTAGTCACGTGCTCACACCACTAAACAAACACCTCTCCTATGGCCAGCAAGGGTTATTTTTCACTAAAGCTAGATTAAAATTAAATGCTGCCCCCTTTTGCACGCATATGAAAGCTCTCATGGGAATGAAACTGGTAAATGGCACAGAAGGGTTCAGATCAACTTAGTATAGCTCGGAGCCTCATTCTCCAATAGGTAAAAGGAGGCCTCGTCATGTTCATCTGCTGAATGTAGTCTTCAAATCTAGTTACTTTGAGGCTGACGGAGGAAACTCCCCCTTTGGTGCTTGGCATGTACCTTCTTAACAGTTACCTGGCTGAACAGCTAGCTGGGGAGAGAAAAAACACCATAGGACTCATTCATGATAAAAACTAGGACTGTGGGAAACTTTGGTCCCCAATTCAGTTCGGCAGAGATTCGGCCCAATTGAGTGGCTGAATCCAAATTGAATCAGAGGACCCTTTCATCTCTCCAAATTGAATCAGAACCCTCCGAACTGATTTGGAGAGATTCAGACATTTGGACGTAGACACAGCTTTACATGTTTTTTCTACATATCTCCAGGTACCAGGCGTGGCTTGTGAGTGCTATGATGCTGGGGTCCATGGAGTGTCCCACAGAAACATGGGGGTCTCCCCAGCACGCTCGGCAGCAGACCCGGAAGTGGACCAGAAGCACTTTTGGGACGCTTCTGGGTCCACCTGGGAGCATGCGGGAGGGCCCCCCTGTGTCTCCCCCCAGCTTAGCAACTGGTGCCTCCTGGGTCTGGGGGGTACCTGGGCTCCCCCTGTGCTGATCACTGAGCCAGAGAGGTTGGGGGGAGGGGCCCAGTGTGCTCCCGAGCAGACCCAGAAATGGACTGAAAATCCATTTCTGGGTTTGCTGCCAAGCACATGAAGACTCCCCCCCCCCCCAAGCCCCCCGCACTCCTGTAGGAGGCTCCATGCACCCCAGCATCACAGCGTTCACAAGCTGTGCCTTCTACCTCAAAGTATGTAGGGGAAAAGAAAATTCTTAAAGTTGTGTCTACGTCCAAATCGCTGACTCTCTGAATCAGCATCGAATCGTCAGATTCGGCCAAATCAAATCAGGGACAGTGATCCAAATCAAATCACTTTCCCTGATTTGGGCCAAATCTGAATTGAATAGGGCCCACTTCGCACACCCCTAATAAAAACATAGAAAAGGCTGCACATCTTTGAAGTGTTTGAAGCGAAAAGGGTTGAATTGCTAATTTGCTGCTATTATTGGCTGGTTGGAATATATTAACTATTCATATTGTAATAGTTGTATCATCACAGAAGAAAGGGAAAGATACTTTTTAAAATGACAGGTTATAAGAAAGCTCTGTAAGGCCACACTGTCAACCTCAAAAGTGATGCATAATACAGAGGGGATGGCAGTTCTTCATGCTTTTTGCAGGAAAGGGATGAAAAGCCTTGAGCTTCAGAAATTTCAGACCCAAATGCAAAGTAGCCTTCCATCAATACCTAAAAATTGAAAGAAAAGAAAGAAGCAACTAAAGTGAAGAGGAATAGAATGGTCTTTGTGCATATAGGTTAAACACATTTATAAGCTGCTGAGTAAAGCCTTTTTAGTCTTTAAATCTCAAACTACAGGAAAAAGGCTAGGGTGTACGCAAAGGCAGTATGCAAAGCACTGTTTCTCAAAGAAGTAGGAACAATAAATATGTCTGTCTATCTCATACCAGTGCAAATCACAAACAATCCTGTTGTGTCCAAAGGGGTGGTAATAGCATAAGCAAAGACTACCCAATTTTTGCACAGCTGGAAGCTATCCTCCTTGCAGTGCACAGCCTGTATATGGGATTCTCACCTCAGTGTGGGCTCCACACGGCCCCCCACTTCCCACAGGCAGTATGTACCCCCCCAACCCTGCTGCAGAAGTGATGCACAGACCCATGGAGCTTTCCATACTACCTATCGGTAAGTGAGATAGTTGTAATTAAATGCTGAAGTTGAACAACCTTGGCGTATGCAATATCAAAACCCCAATAAAGTCCAGTACCTCTGGCAGAGGTGAAGGACCATTTTACGTGGTACATAGCAGGTTTCTCAACTCAGTGTCCCAGTTCAGCTCCAGTGGGTGTTACATTAGCCTAAATGTCAAACCTGTATTGAAAAAGAATCTGATCAAGATTAGATTATAATACACCTTGTAGGCTTTACTCATGCCTTAATTTGATTTCTGTAGCTCTCCACGCTGCCTCCAAAATGCTTCTCAAAACTCAGTAGCAGGAGGATCTCACTGTAAATATGGGAACTTTTTAGCATTTCCTCTGTCAAAATGGCAGTCTACACACTTCCACAGAGCACATACTCCTCTTCTTGCTCAAACTCACAGAAAATATGGATAAACAGAATCCAAGAGACTGGTGAGCCACGTTTCCCCTGTCACATATCTCTTTCAAAAATGTATACAGTTTAACTCGTCTGTTCTATATTAGCAGTCACTTATAGCATTATATACCAAAAGTAAGACAGGGAGAGATGGAGGGAACTGGTAGCAACTGACGGCTGGGTTTTTTTTTCTTCTTCTGTTTAGATAACTATGCTTTCTTTTACACAGTGCACACACAATTACCTTTAACTTGGGCATGTTGAAGTATTGCATACATAGGTCCAAGCAATAAGAATTGAATCCGCATTTCATATGTGCCTATTTGAATCCAGCCTATCTTTAGCCAAAATATATGCACAAGATGTGAAGTGATTCTTCATCATCACCTAACAACCACCCTACAAGAAGCTTTGGATAATTCTCAACCATGGCTGGAGCGAAGTAAAAGAAATACCTTTGATCTCAGGTCCAGAAATGGATTAGACTCTCCATATGAACAGTGCTGAAGGCCAAGGAAGAATATAAAAGGCTAAGAGAGGTGGGAAAGCAGTTGGCAGAGCTTTAGATAGGACTGACAAAACCATGAAAACATATGGCTTAACTTCAGTCTCAACAATCAAATAAATCACGTGGATTTCCTATTTTAAAAGATCCCTAAATGATGGGTTTATGCAAAGGGTTTAACTGTGGCCTTTTAAATCCTTTGCAGTTTATTACATCATCTGGGATCATAGTCAAACTTTAGATTGATTTGAGCAATCTGGTCCCATAGATCTACTATCCACCCTAATGAATTCTGTCCATCTCGGTCTGATACCCTAAGCAGCAAGTCCTGAAAGCAGGGCACTTTAAGTCTGGAGGGGGCATGTCAGTGTTTCATTAAAAAGCTTTGCATCTGAAGAAGTGAAAAGCATCCTTTTTGATCTAGAGAAGATACACATTTTACTAAAACTCATCTATTTCTTTTCTTCTTTGATCTTCAGTGTAGATGTCAAAGAAGAAAATTAATTTATTTTTCCTTTTAGGCCTGTGCAACCCAAACTGTTCAGAACCTTTACACACAGCAACACATGGTAATACTGCAAAACCATGCGGGTGTGGCATGGCATGGCACTCTTTCTCCAAACTGTGTATCCTCCTCACTGTTTCAGGAAGATGCAAATGAAAAGATTTCCTGAAGCAACAAAGTTTAAAAAAATATTTTCTGTATCATTTCAATCCCCACTGTGAGTGCTTGAATCATAAGTAGGGGTTTGTGGTCATGTACTTACCAAAGACTTATTGTATCTAGTTTTAATGTATACAAGAAAGTGCAATTTACCCCTTGTGCATCCGTCCCCAATTCAGGGTAAATGGACAGAGAGTGGGCAGAGAAGAATAGAGAGGGAAGGGAAACTAGATCAAAGGAGCTGAGCACATCTATTTAGAGAACAATTCTATTTCCCATTGGTGCAAAACCCAAACTACTTCAGATAGTCTTACAAAAAAAGTTTCACCGAAGCTGACACAATAATCTGATCAACCCCCCCCCAAAAACATGTTGTCAAGATGTGTTCCAACTGGCATGAGTGGTGAGGGGAAAGCGAAAACACAGATAATTTGTCTCTGGGAACAAGAGAAGAGCAAGGGTAGGACTGTGACTTCTCAATATTAATTTTGCAGTAAAGTAGCTAATTCCTAGAAGCAAAGGCTCAGTCTAGCTCAAAGTGTATAAAACTTGACTGGCATATATTATCCCACCGAAAATGAGGGAGTTACTAACTAGGTTTCTTATATTCACATTCTTTACATGCATGTTGCAACCGATCTTGATACACCTTATATCCACTAACCAATAATATCTTATTTTCCCAGAACATGTGCTGAAAAATAATGGCAATTCAGGAAGCTGAAAAGGTCAAAAAATTTCAGTTGAATATGTAGTCATTTTTACCAGTCATGGGAATTAACTAGTTAACTAACTAGTTAAAAGGTTAAGGAAATGACTACATTTTAACTTAACTAATTAATTTTTTCAGCTGTCAACTTTTAGCTTTAAAAAAGTTATTTTAGTTAAAAAAAAAAAAAAAAAAAGCTTAAGTTTAAAGCTTTAAAAAATTTTAATCTGGCTTTCCCAGAGTTTTTCCTGACACCGCCACTCTCTAGGACTTACGTGGAGTGATATTTCTTTATTGAAACTCTAGGACTTCTTGTTTGAGAGACAGAAAGTAATGTGCCTTCCTATGACATATGGTCTCTCAGAGATTCTTAGTCCATGCTGTGCCTTCGCAGAAGTCAACAGGGCAGCCAGTTGGCTGCAGAAAAGGGAACAAGCACAAGCAAGCAGAGACATCTGAACTCCGTAAGAGTGGGGGCAAGTAGTGAGGGTGAAGCAGATGATGACTTTAATTTTAAATGAAGATCAGAACCGGGGCTCAAGAGTTTGAGCATTATTTCTCATCTCTGAGAAACTTATCTGAGATGTCACTTACTATGGGAAAAACCTGTTCATTCATTATAACACAAGCATTCCCTCATCTACCCACAGAGCCACTGTTCAGTAGTGGGGTTTAGTTTTACAAGACAGAAGAGGACAGAAATCAGATGTAAATTTTGAAATGCAGCTTTTGCTGAATTAAATAAGCATGTTTAAACCATTTCTGCTTAGCAGCTGAACGTTCTTTTTCTTATTTAAACTGATTTTTTCCATTCTGGTCTAATTTTGATTTTCAGACACTTTCATTATTTCTAATTCAGATGTATTTCACACCCTTTTGAGCAATAACAATTGTAACAGAGATTGTCTGTGGAAGCAGCTTTCATTTGTCACTTGGCTATGAATATCTCCTTTCTATTATTCTGGTATACCTATATGATTCATTGACTACTACAAAGTATTGCACATGGAGAGGGTGAGAAGGATCCATCATTGCATAGGCATTGGTAACTTGTTATTCTGAAAACTGTAGGATAAGTATAACGTTGTTTGCAGGTAAAGCAGGGTGAGTTCTGAGTAAAGTAGTGCTTTTCTTTGGGCTTATGGAAAAAAAATCCACTCACAGCATTTGATAATGAAAAATGGTGCTAAGAGGCAATTCACTGTGTTCACGCAAGTCACCCATTTCTCACGAATCAACTTAACTTTTAACTAGTTACTCTCTTTTTAAACTTACCCTTTAACTAGTTGAAAGTGGAAATATTTAGCTTGTAACTTAACTTGTTAATTTTAAATGCTGCTAACTTTTAACTTTAACTAGTTAAGTTTTTTATAAACTTTTCCCATGACTGATCTTTACACGTGGCTTAACTAATTTTGTTTGCTTCTGATGTTGGTACATATGTAATCTAGCTACTGTTTAAGAAAATAGACTGGTATTTACAAAGCAGTACATGCCTTCTGGAGTGGAGAGAATCAAAAACATGTCCTAATAACATTTTAAATATGTTACAATTGGATGTATACACAAAATTTTAAAAAGACAGGTATACATAATGGAGTATTATAACGAGCATTCATTTATTTATACACACACACACACGCACATCCATCTGCCACCGCAACTTGGAATCTGAAAAAAATAAACTCAAAATGAATAGGGCGATTCCTAGATACACTTACTCAGCTTTTATAGACTATCTACAAACATGTTGCCAGACAAGGAATCCTTTTGCTTTAAGTTACTGGTTTTATTCAGGCACTAAAAGATTGATGGATCTTTCCTGTCCTGCTAGTGGGGAAAAAAAGGTGGGTAAACTACTAACTACTTAGAAGTACACAGTGGTTTGTGACTTTAATATATTTTAATCTTGATGTCAAACTGATAGTAAGCAAAGAGGGAACCAAGTTCTTTGGTCTCTTCTATAGTTGCATGTATTTTATCTTTGATGAAAGATGGTTTTCATTAAATCAAATAGACCAAAGTAAAAAAGCTTTCCCATAGACGTAAAAAGGACTTCATACCAATGTTTCAGCATTTTAAAATCAAATCTTAATTAGCTATTCGAGATTTTAGACAGTAGATATATTGTTAAGTCAACTCCAAAACATGAGTTAAAGTATTTGACCTAATTGGTCACTTTATATCCACAAGCCTGTAGCCATCCTGTTTGGGGGGAAGGTCTTGCAACCCACTCCCATCACCCTCATTTCCAGAGGAAACAAGAGATTTCTGTAGGATGGCAGCAGTGCTTTTAGGATACAGCATATACTATCTATCTGTTACTAGGCAACAAATAGATCAGCAGTTCCTCCTTTGCTGTTCTTTTTAAATATACTGTGGCAGTACCTAGGCTGCACTTCTGCAGAATATGGTTTTGAGTATATGACATTTCCAAGTCAATGCATCAGACTAGAAAGTGGCATTGACCATGCACAAAGCAACGTCAAGGGGAAAAGAAAAAAACAGACAGAGTAACAGTAAGCAAAACAAAATCCTGTCAAACAAATGTGATTTTTTAACGGTGAGAGGGACATGCTTTTGAATCAGTACACATTGCTAATACTTACTAACTCAAGATCTAATTTCATAGAGATTCAATTTCCACTGTACTGCTAGTACAACACAATGGTGGACTCCACAGCTAAAAGTGGTGGCATTTCAAAAGCACTTAAGTATCTCTTCACAGTAAGGGTGGCCAAAATTTGGAATGGGCTTCCAAGGTTGATGGTGCTCTCCCCTACCTAGGCCTTTACGAGAAGGCTGGATAGGCATCTGGGCTGGGGTCATCTGACCCCAGCACTCTTTCCGGCCTATGCAGGGGATCGGACTTGATAACCTGTTGAGGTCCCTTCCAGCCCTAGCGTCTATGAATTTATTAAACTGATGAACAAAATGTCAGCTATTGGAATTTATCTTTCTATGCAAGTTGGATCTGGATATTTAAAAGAATTCAGGTACACAAAGGTGAAAATAAATATTACTGGGATACTAACCTGGTTGGAGATTTTTTTTTAAACTCTTAGGTTCCCCATCTGAATCTTTAGGTACTTACCTTTGAAAATCCAGTTTATGAGCATTTTAAAAATTGTCTTCTGTATATTAGGGGTTCCTCAGTTCCGTGGCTACTCTGATTAACTCTTTATATAGTCCTGTCTTAGAGGAACTTCTACAAACCCTAGTATCTTTGGTGGCCTGGACTGAAAGCAGAATAAAGAATTCATAAAAACAAAAAAAATTCCTAACAGGCTGCTGTAACACTTGCAATAACTATGGTATTTATTCCATCTGGTGCCTTTCATAGTTGGTAGGATCAGAAGGGACCTGAGCAGATGATCAAGTCCAATCCCTTGCCATAGGCATAGAAAAGCCTAGGAAAGGATAGCACGGGAAAGAATGCTGGGATCAAACAACCCTGGACAGGTGATTATCTAGCCTCCTTTTGAAGACCCAACCCCCAGGGTAAGGGCAAGCACCATTTCCCTTGTAAGTCGGTTCCAGATCCTAGCCGCCCTGACTGTGAAGTAGTGATTCCTCATGTCATCTTTCCCCAAGATGAACATGATATTCTTTTCAAGGGGATGAAAAAAAAAGAATTTTCGGAGCAAATTCCTTTTTCACTTTAAAATATAACCAAACAAGAGAATTGTCTTCTCTCTTTCAGCCTAGTATTGTTATTGTGTGAATACGGCAACTGTTAACAGATTCAATTATAGATTCCAGATATAGCTTACAGATTCTTTATTCAGTTTTTGGCTTGGAGAAGAATGCTAATGATTTCAGGATCCACTTTGCTCCAATAGCAGTAATAAGCCAATAATTATCATCAGAACAGTAAACATATTCTTGTACTGGGTTTAATTCTTGTATATGAGTTTAATTATTTCTCTTTCTAGGCAAGTCGTTTCATGATTCCTAAAAAAAGAAAATCCCATTTTATGATCGAGTACTCCCATTTTACTTTCATGTACTCCATGGAGCCTTGCTTGATTTACACCAGTTGAAATAAGAGCAGAATCAGGTCATTGGTCCCAATATTGTTTATGCAACTGTAAAAATATATCGTTTCCTTTGATCTTTTCAGAGAGCAATGAATTTCCATTTGTATTTTAAGACCTGCCAGCTCACTTCCAAAAACAATGTCAAAGATATACGCAGTCATAACTACAGCCAAGAGAATTTTATTCAGTTAATAAACTGTTTGGGGAGAAATATGTAGAAAGGGGGTTTTTGGGCGTGTCCAATCATAGCATCTGACAAAGTAGTGTGTCACCTACAAAATATGGCTCTAAACCAGCTAGTTTCTAATGGCACCTATACACATGCTCTGTGGTGGGGGCAGGGGGAAGGCGCATTTTAATTATGGCCACTAATTAAAACATGTGCAGCGTCTCTGAAATGCAGGATTCTGAATACACAAATGGCATGGGGGTGCTTTAACTAAAGTTTGGTTGATGAGCTATAGTTAAAGTGCCGCCTCTACTATTTTGAAACACAATTAAATAATTCTATGAGCTCTAATTAAAATGCACAAGAGCACGTGTAAAAAGTTTCCAATGCTACTGTGCCCGGTCTCAGGGAGAAATGTGATTTCCTTTGACACAGATTCAAGTAAGAAAAAAAGAGCTAAATTCTCAAAATTATAACGGTTTCCCTTTTAAACAACTGCTTGAAGTTACTCACCCACGATGTAAGAAAAACAAGTCAAAGACATTTCTCTGCCTGAGGGATATGAATCCGTTTCACCTACCACTAAAGCAAATGCCTTAGACCAGTGGTTTTCAACCTTTTTTCACTTGTGAACCTCTAAAAAACTTTGAATAGACATGCAGACCCCTTTGAACTGCAAGCGTGGATATTCACATACTTTTGACTGATCGTAGTCATCTTTCACAAACCCCTTAGACATGGTCTGTGGGCCCCAGGTTGAAAACCACTGCCCTAGACATAATGTTAGAGTGCATTTGCTCTTATTCCTTGATATTCAAATAGTCTTTCAAACAGTTTCTGGAATCAAGGTATCCCAACTCCCACGATTTCCCTGAACACCAGCCTATAGAACTATATTTACATGATCTTGATGATTCAGTAAATATTTCTAGTCCTTCATTTCCATTTTTTTTTTTTTGCTTAGGTTTAAATGTCAAAAATGGAATGACTGAAAAATTCCTAGTTTTGTTTTAAAGAAAAACAACTCCCCCCACCAAATTATATTGCATTTTTAAATGTTTTTGTTTAGGTGGCCATATTAAAAAAAAAAAAAAAAAAAAGCATATTCACCCACTCCTAAGAGATGTAAACCTATTTCTAGGGGAAAAAATTAAACACGGTTGAGATTGTAACTGCTTAGTGTTTTATAGTCAGTAGGGTCAGAAGGGACCTGAGCAGATCATGGGCAGGAAAGAATGCTGGAGTCAAACGACCCCGGCTAGGTGATTATCCAGCCTCCTTTTGAAGACCCCCAGGGTAGGAGGGAGCACTACTTCTCTTGGATGTTGGTTCCAGATCCTAGCTGCCATGACTGAAAGTATGCTGCTGGTTCTTCCTCCCCAGGTGCAGTACCTTGCACTTGTCAGTATTGAAACCTATCCTGTTCTCATCCACCCACCTTTGTAACCTGTCTTGATCTAGTTGCAGCCTGTCCCTCTCCTCTAGCGTGCCCACTTCTCCCCACATCTTAGTGTCATCCACGAATTTGAACAAGGTGCTTTTCAGCCCCTCATCCCAGTCACTGATAAAGATACTGAACAGCGTGGGCCCGAGGACTGAACCCTGGGGGACCCACTTCCCACATCCCTCCAGGTCAAAAAAGACCCATCCACCACCACTCTCTGGGTAAAGCCCTCCAGCCAATTTGCAGGCTATCTGACTGCGTAGGCAATGATGCCTCAGTTGCCTATTTTTTTTTTTTTTTTTTTAATGAGAATGGGGTGAGAGACTGTCAAAGACCTTCCTAAAGTCCAGAAAGACTACATCCACTGCAACATCTGCATCTAAGCATTTTGTGATCTGGTCATAGAAGGCCACCAGGTTGGTCTGACAGGACCTGCTTTGAACGGTTGCCCCTAACCACGATCTCTCCTCCTGGTCCCTCACAGATGTGCTCCTGGATAATTTTCTCAAAGAACTTCCCCAGGACCAAGGTAAGACTAGTGGGCCTATAGTTTCCTGGGTTCTCCTTCCTCCCATTTTTTGAAAATGGAGACCACATTGGCCCTTTTCCAGTCCTTCGGCACCTTGCCAGAGCACCATGAGTGCTCATAAAGCTGTGTCAGGGGTCCCTCAATGACCTCTGCTAATTCCCTCAACACTCTGGGCTGCAGACAGTCAGGACCTGCTGATTTGAACACACATAGTCCCACCAGAAGTTCCTCGACTAGGTTCTCATTGACCCTGGGCCTCCCCAGGGTCTGTCAGGGATCCCTGCTCAAAAAGATGGAGGGGGTTGCCCCGGTCCCTGCTCAAAAAGATGGAGGCAAAAAAAACTGTTAAAGAGGTTAGCTTTGTCATCTGATGTGACCACCAGATTTCCTAGCATATCCTGCAGAGGCCGTACGTTACCTGGTACCTTCTTTTTAGGTACCCCCCCCCCCACGTATTTAAAAAAGGATTTCTTGTTATCCTTGATCCAGGTCACTCATCCCAGTTCCATCTTCACCTTAGCCTTCCAAACAGCCCCCCGTAGTCTTGAGCAAGGGAGGTATAATCCTACTCGGTGATGGCCTCTCCCTTCCATTGGGTGTACACCTCATTTTTAGCTTTGAGACATTCCTGGATGCTTCTGGAGAGCCATGGGGGCTTTTGAGCACTCTTGCCCCCCTTGGTCAATATTGGGATTGTCACCCTTTGGGCTTGGAGGATCGTTTCCTTAAGGAACGATCACTCTTCCTGGACTCCCAACTCCCCTCCCCTCCAGGACCTCAGTGCCTCCCTAACTAGTCTTCTTACCTCATTAAAATCCACCTTCCTGAAGTCTAGGGCTGCTGCCTTGCTGCAGTTCTTTGACACCCTGTGCTGGATGGTGAATTCCAGTAGGTGATGATCGCTATCGCCCAAGTGGTTGAGCACCTGAAGTCCACTCACCAGGTCGTCACCCATAGCTAGGACCAGGTCCAACAAGGCTTTTACCCTGGTGGGACTGTGCACCTCCTGGGTTAGATAAAATTTCTGTAACTCAGCTAGAAACCTATGTGAGCAGTCAGACCTGGCTGACTGCTCTTCCCAGCAGATGTCTGGATAGTTTAGGTCCCCCATGATGACCATGTCCCTTGACTTAACTGCCTCTCAGAGCTGACCTGAGAATTCCCGGTCCAATTCTTCCCCCTGGTTGAGTGGCCTGTAGTAAACCCCTACCATTAAGTCCTTTCCCCCCTGACCCCCTTGTATTCAATCCCAGAGCACTTCAGTCTGCCCCTCCTCTGATCCAGTACTGCTTGTTGAGGATGTGTATTGCTCTTTGACATAGAGAGCCACACCCCAACCTTTCCTCCCTGTTCTATTGCTCCTGTACAGCCTATAGTCCTGATGTTTATCAACCAGTCATGTGTTGGATCCTACCAAGTTTCAGTGAGCCCCACTGTGTCCAGATTTGTGTTAACTAGCAGGAAGGCAAGATCCTCCTGTTTGTTCCCCACAACTACGAGAATCTCTACAGATGCTACTGTCTTGTTTAGTTTATCAAATCACTAAATATCCAACAAGTTTCAACTGATCACTTGGATCTACCCAGTACTGGTATTTTCAAGTTTATCTGTTTCATCAGTAAGTATGTTTATAGTATATGTACATGGTCAGTATAATACACTGCATAAAATGCTGCTATTTGACATGGAGTTAAGTGAATAAGTTGAAACATATTTGTATATTCGTATCTGGGAGAAGTCCAGGTCAGTTGGCTGCCATAGAGAAATACAGATAACAGTATAGGACCCAAGAGCTTTCAATCCGACTTACCACATATTCTTTTGTACAATCTTTAATTTACTAATTTAAATGTACTTTTTCTTTTTGGTTAAATATCCTGTTCAGTTTTTTCTGCTAATGGAGACTCAGCCCCCTGCTAATGTATTAGCCTAGAAAGGATACCAGAAAGGATATCTGAGATGAAACCACATGTTTCTAACTAACATACTGGGAGATGGAACTATTAGAGCCTGTTCCTGGTTATGGCATTAACTTGGCGTCTTACCTTAGCTAAATCAGTGCCTCAGTTTCCACAACTGTAAAATAAGCTTGATAACATTTCTTTAGTCACTAGAGGAATAAAAGTTATGCCCTACCACTTTTACTTCATGAATATTTCCTTTGCTTTGCAAGCAGTTCTAAAGATTTTAGTGGAACCGCTCTTAGACCAGATACTACTCAAGAAATAAATCTGCTCATTAACACGGGTTAATGGGATTCTGGCTAGGATTTTCAAAGAAGCCAAAAGGATTCCAATGGGATATTCCATGGGATTTGGCCACCTAACCTAGGTCCCTTTGAAAATTTCAGCCTCAGAGAAAGTTACTGCCCAGTTTTCTAAGAAGCATTAGCAGTAAACATTATCTGCTTCTGTTTCAGTGGCATTCCACTTTGAGTGTTCTTCTGCCATCTTTAAATGTTTTTGTGAGCCAATAGCAAGACATCACTCATATTAGTGTAAATTTTACTGAACATAAAAAAGAAAATGCTTTCAACAGGCTCTCTTTGCCAGGCTAAATAGATTATCCTTTCCAAATAATTCAATGTTGTTTACTTAGAATATTATATTTTGTTAACTCTAATTTTTCCCCATAAATCACAATGCATCTAAACAGAAAGCTCAGTTCCAGTTGTAAAACTAATTAACCATACAGCCAAATATCTGGAAAAATATATAAATTATGTGACCCCCTTCCCTGACCACTGCCCCACACCCAATATACAAATAGCTCCACATTGCTGAAACATTTGCTTTAACTGTCCACACTTCATATAGAAACACAAGCAGTCACATAATATAATGTGCTTAATGAAGAGGGCCAATGCAGCAATTAAGCTCAAAATATTTTCAATTAAATCTCTGAGTGTTATGTGCGCAGTGTTTTTATTCACAGTGTGAGAGAAACATACTATACTGCACAATGAAGCTTTGACTAAAAGTCAAGGCTAACCAGAGGCACAGAAAGTCGACATCTAGAAGGGCAATTCAGTGATTATATGCTAATGGGTGCTTTTTCACTCTGAGTTTGATCCCTGGGAATTTTTAGTATCAGACCTGCTTATCTCTACTTTAAATAATACAGGGAGGGGGTTCCTCTTTATCTCCACTTAATATAGCGGTGAAGGGGAAGACTGAACGTCTGGTAGAGTAGGGTAATCCGGGACACAGGAAACCTGTAGGGTATTAACCTGAAACCAGAGAAACCTGGCATAAATTCTTTTTTCTACCATAAGATATAAATTGATCCATGTGAAGTGGATCAGCTGTGCTAGGATGTGTTTATTTCTTATAGCAGCAAGGCCTACAGGTATTTTCCCACCATCCATGTCTCTTATGTTAGGCCTAATAATTAATGCATATTTCTTTATAAAAATGATGGTGATTACCTGTGTCCCAGCACAGCTGACCATCCTTACAGATCTTGCAGGACAATGGGTGATGTACTCCTCATCTGCAGAGATGCTAGAAGCATGGGGAAACTCTAGGGCATTTCTGCAAGTAGGAAAAACCACCTCCAATGCAGTCCCAGGGCTGGGACTGCAAGTCATTGCACACCAAACCCACTCCAGGACCACACCAGAATGTTTGAGAGTTTAACAATTAGCTGATTAGCAGTCCCAGCCCTGTATTGCTACACATGCAGGAAAGCCCAAACAGGAGAACCCGGGCAGGTGCTCTTGAGACTTCAGGGGCCTGGCCCTGCATGCCTCAGGAATATTGCTGCTGGCAATGCAGGATCAGGCACCTGATACCACAGGGCAGCTGGGGAAAACAGGCAGCTCCAGGCTGCATGTACTTCCTTGCCTTAAAGCAAACAGATTTGGACTGAAAAGAGTGGCACGAAATCATGCCACCAATATCACGGCCACAATTTTCAGGTATTTGTGGCATGACAAGGAACATGGACATCTACTTTCTTGGCCTTTATGCCACCATAAAAAATGTTCATGGCAGGACAAAGGCCATTCAGTTTATACCCATAGATATCCTATAAAACCTTGGGAAAGACAGTTAGGCTGTCTGTAGCTCAGCACTAAATTGGGGTCCTGTAAGCATCAAATCACCTTCTCTGAAGGAGGTAAGTTTCAAATTCTTTTGCATGAATCTCTCACAGAATTATAGATCCCAGTAAAGAATCTCTGTTATTAATAATGAAGGGTTTTGCTTGGACTCCATGGTTACTTTGCAGAGAGCGTATTAGGAAAGTTCTCCTTTTAATCTCTAAAATGATCAAATTCAATCTAGAAATCACTGAGACAAGCACAGAATCCCACAGTAACATTCCTTTGAGAGTCACCTCTCAGAGTTTAAGTGCACTTTAAACAGCTGTGGAAGAGCCCTTAAACAATATAATTAACAATAATAAAAATGCTGGCGTAAGAAATGTGGAAGGACTTTAGATGGGAAAAATGCCTGTAGGCCTGGCTGCAATGAGAAATAAACAAAACAGTTTCAAGCAGGAGAGGAGTGATTGAGCAACTGATTTTTTTCAGATTAAGGGCTATATTGTGGTTAGCCCTGCATGGGTGCACAAGGAGGGAGGGATGGCAGAAAGAGCAAACTTCCCTTGTCAAGGTTCAGTAACAATTTCACCTCTTATCAGGGTGGTCTAGCGCTAGAAATGGCCCCAAACACACTAACAAGGCACAATATAGCTAAGCCCTCTGCCTGCCCCAATTCTGCACAGGCCAGTGAACTTACTTGGCAAGCTTGGAGGGTTTTTTCCCCCTCTGACAAGCGGGGCTTCCAGGCTTTTAGAGACAATTTGGATTAGCAGTCTCTATTTGAAGTACGTATGGGCATTAGAACGTCAGTGCATTTCGAATTTGAAAGGACACAGAATGGGCATTTTGTGAAGTAATCGGAGCACTTCCCATGAGTAATATTATATTTTGCTTTCTGCATAGATAGATTTCTTTTTGTTTGCATTTCTTGACGGGAAATTAAGAAAAGTAGCGAGAAAGAAACTTATTGGGGTTTAAAAAGCCTTTCAAACTGCTAAATATCTAAATACTTGCCCCCAGGATGGCTACCACTATCTTAAAAATATAATTTCTTGGTCCTCCATTCCCCCCATGTACATTTGCTTCAGGCATGAAAAAATGTGGCAATTTTACTGTTTGTGTGGAAATATTCTGTGCATGTGAATCAGGAGCGTTTTCACCTCGCCCAATCTGCTTTGATTCTCAGGTCTGATGCACATTCCAAGTGCTATGGTCAGCCAGAGTCAAATCAATGAAAACCATATTTCTGAATCCATGCAAAACTCTACTTTTAAAAACTCAATTCTGCAAAACCTAAACTGTTTGGCTCTTAACCAGTTGTTTACTCCAAAATTCATAAGTGTTAAGAAAATGTTTGATGAACCTTGTCCAACTATTGAGTTTCTAAATAGAAGTGAGGTAGGTTTCACTTCAAATACTATGCAATGTAATACACCATCTACATTAATTAGAAGAATCAGGGGTGTCACAGGATGGGGTCTTTAAGAACGGCCATGATCTCCGAAGGCCCCTTGACCATGATGATTCAGAAGGATGAGCACCCTCAGTTCTTGCCGGCCACATATTTGATGGAAATATAAAAATAAGAAGGCTGCCTTTAAGTCCTCTTGGACATGGTTTGTTGGACTCTCTGACCCCATGGGTCCCCAGACCCCTTGTGGGTCCCATTTTACAAAAGGTGTTTCAGGTCACACAAGCCTAGTGAGCTACATGCGTGGCTCCAACCACCCCTTTACCATGCCCCAAGCCTCGCAGATGGTACTGGCATTGGCGTGTCTAGGCCTCATTATAATTCAGCCCCTTGTCCTCACTGGGCTCTCTGCAGCCCATGTCTTTATGCCCCTTGGTGCCAGGATTTGTGACCCCATGACGCCATGCCCTCTGGTGCCGGGGTCCCTACACTGCCATGGGCCCCCAGTGAGGCCTCCTCCTTCTCTAAATAGCCTCACCCAAACTACTGGTCTTATACAATGGAAGACAAAACATAAGCCCCGGGGCTATAAACATAACACAAGCTACAGAAGGTGTGCTCAGCCCCTCTACATTACCCAGAGCAGAACTTAGTCGTGCCTTTCCCTGCCACGTGCTTCAGGCAGACTCATTCTCCCTTGGCCACCAGCAGAGAACTGCCTCCTAGCCCCTGTCCTGGGGTTTATATGGGCCCAGGGCCCTGCCCCTGCCCCTTATGGCCAGCTGACTAGGTACAGGTGCAGGCGCAGGCTAATTTCCTCGCTAGCGAGCTGCCATGCAACCTGTACCTGGGCTCCTGTCCGACTCTTTGGGCTCTTCCCAGGCAGTTTCTGGTCTTTTAGGAGGAGGCACCTAAGTGCCCTGCAACAAGGGGCAGAAAAAGAGAGAGCCATTACAATTGGAATTGTTTCCCCCAAATATATGTAAGAATATGTCATCTATGGTTTTATAATTTCGAAAGAGTTCTGAAACTCATTGCAGGTAGAATTAGAGAAATCTGACTTGGCACACTGGAAAACAATGACATAGATTCATGAATTCGTAGCTGTGAGGGGCTGGAAGATCCCTTACAAGATCACTGGTTCCAAACCCCCTGCACTCGGTCAGGAAAGATTGCTGGGGTGAGATGTATTCTATATTTTGTATTAACAATTGTCATTAAAAATCAAGATTGTTCATGACTCCACTTCTGTAGCAGTAAAGAAACTCTTCCATGTAGTCTAAAATCCTATAACAACCCACCAAAGGCATTTTAATGAAGACAATATGGTTTGGCTTTCTAATATGGGAGGATGTTTCCATGTCTAGAATAAAATATATTGCAATCTGTTATTAGACATTCAGCTTTCCCTACATTTGTCTAGGAATGAAAGTCTTGAGCATGTGATTCAGAGCATTAGTAACACCAGGTAGAGGCGGTATCAATAATCAGGAGTTCTACTTGATATTTCCTGGAATACTTAAATTAAAGCCAGGCACAGAAAGGCTAAGCAATGACTCAACACACTTGGGGCTAGCATACAGATTGTACAGCACTTGAGGCTGGGTCCACATTCCTGGAACAGGTGAAGAGCCAAGAAACATAACTGCATCGCCAGTGAGATTTCCAGATACTGACATGCTAAACAAGCATCATGAACAGACTAAGTTGGGAAATCTGAAAAGGTTACATTGCCAGCATTCTTGGCAGAGTCCCAATTGAAAGCCATTTTGAGTAAACATTGGGTCATTTTTTCTATCGCTGCGAACATTGGTAACACCAAAAAAGCCACACAAAAAAGGGGTAAATATAGGATAAATTTTCTCTCAACTTTGATAATGTAAAAGAAAATCACTATGTATTAATTTGTTAAAAGTGAGACGCTTTGGCTCAAGGTATTTCCCATTTAGATTTGAACTTGATTTTTACTTTGGGAATTGTTTCAGGATTATTATTGATAACAGTCCGTGACATTTTAAACAACCCGCTCAGTTTGTCAGTGCAAAATAGATCTGCTAAAAGTGGCTGTAAGCAATAGTACGTTGAAATATTTTGCTGCTTCAGAGTGCCTTCAATCAGAGGTTCTCAGAATATTTCCCAGAGCTTAACGTTAAGAAAGTAGCTCCTTCAGTACTTCACTGAATCAGGGCTTTAATGAAATAAGGTGGGATTTTCAGAAGTACCTAGGAGACTTAGACACCCAACTCCTGTTGATTTTGGCTTTGAAAATAGTATGCTGAAAATGCTTAGGCACTTTTGAAAAGACCTCCCTTAAACCACACTATCCAATTCCACCTCTAGGCTTGGAAGAAAAAATATCATCTCCATTTTAAATGTGGGCTATAGGAAGTAGAAAGGCAGTAAGTGACTTGTCAGAAATTATGTAGGAAATCTGTGAAAGAGCTAGACATGATTACTTTTGATATGCTTCAGTTATTTTTATTTTTGTTCTAGGAGACATGTTTGTACAGAGATTTCTTTATTCCCAAATTTGTAAAGACTTTTTAAAATATATATTTAGATCCAATGACGATGCATCACAGGTACCATATATGGAATACTAATGCATCTTGAATACAACAAGTAATATTGCTTTGAGAAAGGTTATGTTAGGTAACAAAAGTGTTTAGAATCTGCGGGACTCTTCTGATGAGACAAAAGGAATTTTCAAGTTGCCAAGTGTAACATTTCAAAATAATGAAAGGTCCTGGTAATAAGGGGACTGTTTCTGATCTTCAGTGATATAAATACAAGCTAAGTCCACTAGCCTACTAAGCTGATGTCAGAATTTGGTCCACAGAGTGCCAACATTTTTTATTTTTTTCTGATCAAATTATACCCAGCTTATGATTTTCACCACAATTTATGCTTGCACTGAATTTGACTCCATGATTTTCACAGTCTGAATTCTCATGGTTGAATCTGGCTCAGAGTAAATGGCTTCAAGGAACCTTCAAGGAGCCACAGGAGACAGAGGAAACAATGGCTATAAAATAGATGTAGAATTAGGCTAGGGACAGACATTCAAAAAGCCTGAGCCTGAATTGATTCATCTTTGGAAAGCATGAACCAATTTGTAGGTGGATAGACAGTCGCTTTTTATTTTAGAAATGCAGACACATGCCTGCAGTGGCTCAGGCTAGAATCTGGGGGGCACTAAAGCAGCCCTCCCTCACTTCCACAGAGCTGAGCTGGGCAGGGGGGTGCGAACAGGCCCAGGCAGGATGCTCTGATTATTCCCTCCCTCCTGAGCTGCCCAGCAGGAAATGTTCATCACCCCTAAGTCAGTATTTATGAACCCATTAAAAAACAAAGCCTCTCTTCCCTAACTAATGGAGCTCTTCTTAAACAGCACTTCTAAGGAAGGACATTAAACGACCTGTTGATTAGCTCTAAAAAGTCTGCCTACCTCTGTTGTCTCCCACAGCATGGGCTGTAGCCAGTACGTGGTCTGATAGTTAATGCTGAGGTGTCTGCGTAAGGCAGAGGAACAAGGGGAATAGTCCCTGCTTAGCAGGGAGAAGCCAGGCAGATACTCTGCGACTGCAAGTCTCTGCCAGAGCTGCAGCCAGGGAGCAGAGGGGATGGGCCAGCCCTGCTGTGGAGCACAGAGCCCCACCCAGGCCAGGGAACATGCTGGGATGCTGGGGGAGTCTGGTATAATCTTAAACCAGCAAGGGGTCTGGGACAGACATTGCATAAACTGGTTTGAGCCAAATATGTTAAGTCTGATACTACATTCAACCAGGTTTATCTCAAACTAGTTTCAGCCATTTTCAAACTAGGTTATGTGCACTGAACATCTGTTCTGTTACAGGTTTAAACCAGTTTCTGATCACTTAAACTGATTTATGTGTAATGTCCATCCCTGGATCAGTCCTTTGAGGGACTGATCAGGATTCAGGAAGTAGAGGTTCAGCCTCTCTGTGAGGCACTGGGTAAATCATATGATTCTTACATCTTTCCTTGAGATCAAAATGGTTGCTTCTGGCTTTAAAACCTGTAACTATGGCCTTCCAAAAAAAATGCCCCACAAAAAGCCCCCAACTAACCAACCAAACAAACAAAAAAGAAATTGAATTGAACTAGCTTTTATGAAATAAGAACATCCCTTGAAAGTAGAATTGAACCTTTTTAGATTCAAAGATTCAGGACTTTTTTCTTTAATTATGAGTGCTTCAGATTTTTCTGCTTTCAGCCAGGAACAGTGAAAAGGAATGTCTGAATACCACAAGAAAGGATATTCTTATATAATTTTCCAAGTAAGCCAAATCCAAAAAATATTGCAAATCCCATGAGAAATCTTGTTCTCACAAAATCTCCTTTTCAATTTCCAAATAAAAGAGGTTAAAATAAGTCTGCATTAACTTAATATCTGTGTCTTCTGATGTGTACCCATAGGAACTTCCAACACCTTTGCCTATCTCACTATTTAATATGAGGCAAAGATTGTGGGGGAATCAAGTAGTTGAATGTGAGTTCTTGTGCTGTTGGGTAACTGTTAATAATCCAACCAAGTTAATGATGTCCTTACAAACCCCTAAGTACACCTGCATCACCTTCACCAACAAGTGTGTTTTGCGCTGATAGCCTGACACACCTTCATCTTCCCTGTTTATGTTCTTTCTGGGGGTCTTGACAGAATATCTCATGGTGTCTTAGCTTTCATAGATGTTTTGGGTGTTGGTTACTACACTGCAAATCTAACCAAGGTTTTCAGAGGACAAGGAATCAGCCTGATCCTCCTCCTCACAGAGGAACTGTTGGCTGTAAACTGAGTGCTGTGGCTGACACACTGGAGAGTTCTTAGCTACCATATCCTAAAGGGGTATGTCTACCTTGTTCTTGAGGCTGCCACTAAAATATAAAATCCACCTGCTGATTTTCATTCTGCTCCTGCCAAACCCAAAAATGCAGCAGTGAGATCACTTTGAAGGACATTCCCCACTGCCTTTGCCAAGCATGCCAGAGAGAGATCTTGAGAGCAGTGGCAAGGAGCATCCTTGGAGTGACTTCACTGTCACATTTTTGGGCTTGGAGTCCGGTAAGTAGACAGAGGGTATGTCTGCATGTGCATATATGCCAGCTTAAATTTACTGCGCAGTAAATTACTGTCCAGTACGTGGGAATAGGCCAGCAGGGAATCTACACTTGCAGGCATTGAATTAATGCTGTGTGTGAACCGACTTGTAACTAAAGTTAGTCCCAAGTTAGTCCACACACACAGTGTTACTGCACAGCAATGTGTCTACATGTGTGTTACTGCACAGTAATTAATTGGGTATAAATTTGATACCTGCATGATCTAGTCACCATAGTTACTATGTAGTACGGGCATGCACACATGGAGGTGCATCTGTACTGTGCAATAATTTTGGTTAATATGCAGTAAATGTACACGTGTAGACACACCCAGTGTGCATTATTGACAGAAGCCACAGGAGCAGTCTGGAAACAAATAAAGGTTTCTGGAGAAACCCAATAATTAACATACATTTGTTAAAAAATTGACAGTCATTGGCTATGTATCTCACTATCTATAACATAAACAGTCCAATTTTTGAACAGCAGAGTTTGATATAATTCCTGAAAGTACAGCATACAAAAAAGGGAGGGGGGAAATCAACATATGTCTGAAGGGTTCTAAAGGATGAATAAATCAATACTGATGGCACAACTAAATCCCCAGGTAAAAGGAGAAAATACACGTATATACATGCTTACAAATAAACTGATTTCCCAGTGGGGAGATTAAAACAAAAAATTGTTAAACATATACAAGCATTCATCAGTAAGCAGAACTAAAGTGCTGGCTATGCATATTCTGTAGAAGACAGAGATATTCTAGAAATATTTTCAAGTACTAATTTGAATTTTGTGACATTATATTATCACATGGTAAGCATTCTAATGGCTAAGAAAACCATAGAATATTACATTCTTAACAGATAAGGACACTGTGGGCATGCAAGCACTTGCACATGCAGCAGTTCAAATAGAAGCTGTGTAAATTTGAGCTGGGGCTTTTTGCCTCAGCACATGTGCTCAGACATGCACTTTGTTGTAGAGCAAATTGTGCTACTTGAGGCAAAATAACCCTACCTGACTTCTCCCAGATCTGCAGCCAGGGGGAGCTAGAGCCTGGGGCCAGCACCTGTGCTGTCCTCAGCAGTATAAAAAGCTGCCCTGTCCTGGCCCCATCTGTATAAAAAGGTACCCTGGCAAGCAGCTCAGTGCTACTCACTCTCAGGAGCTTCTGGGGCCTGGGCCAATTGGTATCAGGGAACGTTACCCCTTGTGCCAGCTGGACTGCTGCAGCAGCATCCCAAATCCATTTTAAAAAATACCCCCAAATCCATGTTCTTCCACAATTAAAACAAAAGACCACTCTACACACACACACGCACACGTGCACACATACACACCTATCTAGAGAGACAGAGATTAATTGGGCAATGCTTTATTGGTATATTTACAATGTTAAAGCAGTTTGGAAGCCTACCAGTGATACCATCATGATAAAATAAATTCTAAGTACCTATATGTGTTGATGTGTTCTTTTGGTTTTCTTTGCACATGACAGGGGTGTGATGGGGATGCGGTGTTTGCAGGAAAGGAGTGGGAAGGGCTGTAGGGGAAGATGGGTGGGTGTGTATGGAGGGATGTGGGTTGGTGTATGGGTAGGTGTGGGGCAATTGCTAGGGTGACTGTGGGTGTGGGGGGACCTTGTAGGGGGGCTGCTAAAGAGGAGTGGGTCTCCTGGTCCCCACAGAGTACAGCCCCTGACACAGCACATGGAATGCCACCCCTCCACAAAGCCCCAGCTTCCCACTGAAGGGCCCCAGCTCCCCCCCGGATGGCCACAGCCCTCCTGCCCAGGGCCCATAACTTACCTTTTGCAGTAGCAGTGAGAGTGGAGTCCTCTGAGCGTCTACTGCCAGCTCCCAGTTCACAGAGACAGTGCGCCAAGACCAACTGAGGCCCTAGGGCTGCTCATGAGGGCTGGCAGGACCCAGTGACAGTTTCTGCACTCTGCGTCGGGTCATGCCACCATGTAACTGGCCTGGCCAGCAGGACCCAACTCAGCTCAATATGCAGTCCCCACATGCCATGCTGGGTCCTGCTGTCATGGGAGTGGCCCGGCTAGGCAGCATGAGCAACTCTAGGGC